>JAJREH010000011.1:990000-1441614 GCA_023065455.1 Cladonia rangiferina | reverse complement strand
GGGCTTGTTGGAGGGTTATTGTCTGACCGACACTGTAGGCGGCCGTTGAGAAGCCCGCGGAGCGGAATGTCGGGGAACGGAATGGGAGGCACGTAGGGGCTCGTGTGGTTGCAGAGCTGCATTGAACCTGCGTTTTTGGCTCTATATGGGACAACAAGACCTGCCCTTTAAGTGTACAAGTTGGCTAGCTTTAGATAGTCTAACAAATCAAACCCCTAACCCTAACCCTAAATAAGGTTTAATAATTAATTAAAATAATTAAATAAGGTTTAATAATTAATTAAAATAATTAAATAAGGTTTAATAATTAATTAAAATAATTAAATAAAGTTTAATAATTAAATAAATAATTAAATAAAGTTTAATAATTAATTAAAATAATTAAATAAGGTTTAATAATTAATTAAAATAATTAAATAAGGTTTAATAATTAATTAAAATAATTAAATAAAGTTTAATAATTAAATAAATAATTAAATAAAGTTTAATAATTAATTAATTATATATAAAGTTTAAATAAAGTTTAATAATTAAATAAAATCTAATAATTAATTAAAATAATTAATTATATTAAATATTTTAATTATTAATTATATCGCGTTATATAACTTAAAATTTAGATATTAAAACTTATATTAATTATATTATATTATATAGCCTAAAGTTAAATAATAAAGATAAAAGCTAAGTAATAAAAAAAGAATTTAGAAAATAAAAGTAAAAGCTGGGTAGTAAAAGTGAAAAGACTTAGCTAAAAAATTAAATATTAAATAAGAAAAAGCTATTCTATTTAATAACTTTTTATTTTATTTACTAAATTTAGAAATTAGACTTGCTATAGATAGCTCTTTTATAGCTCTAAAATATATATATATAAATTTTTAAAATAGCTTATAAGATTTAACTAGGTACTATTATCTTTAGTTTAAAAAGTTTAAATTTATACTATAAAATATAAAATAAGTTATAACTTTTTTTCTTATTTATATAATTTTAAAAATAGACCTGCTATATATAGCTATTATATAGCTCTATAATATATATATATAAATATTTTAAAGAGTTTATAAGATTTAACCAAGCACCATCGCCTAAAGTTTAAAAATTTAAATTTTTACTAAGAAAATTTATCCTACCTTCTAACTTTTTATATTATTTACTGAATTTTGAAATTAGACCTGCTATATATAGCTATTATATAGCTCTATAATATATATATATAAATATTTTAAAGAGTTTATAAGATTTTACCAAGCACTATCGCCTAAAGTTTAAAAGTTTAGAAATTTATATTATAAGATATATTACTATAGGAACGCGCTAACTAAATCCGGAAATATTTTACCTATATATACTATTAGTTGATATAAGTATATTATATATATAAATATTCTAAATACTTTATAAGATTTGACCAAGCACCATCATCTGAAGATTAGAAATTTTAGAAAAAAAGTCCTTAGCTTATAATTTACGAATATATTCTTCGCGCTTACCAAATTAGGAAATAAGTATATATATTTATAGCCCTTATTCAGCTCTATAAGATTACTATATAAAGTTTTTAAATACTTCTTAAAAAATGACCAAGCACCATCAGTTGAAGATATAGTAGTCGGGGGTTGTTTTTTCGCTACCGAAGCTATAGTATTAAGGCCCAAGCACCATAGCTCCCGCTTATAGAATAATATAAAAAATTAAAAATTACTAACTATTTTTCATTTTTTATTTCTGAAGATTAATAACTAATAATATTATTCTTATCTCTAGATAACGGCCTAAATAGGAAGTGAATAGATGTTGTAGATTAAGATTAATTAAGATTTCTATATAAAATATTAGAAATAATAGATAAGAATAGATTTTTTAGAAAAATTATTTTACTTACAATTTCTTCTCCCATTTTCTATAAGGTAGAATTTTTTTAGATATAGATTTTTATTTAGGACGTCTAACCTTCCTATATATAAAGTTATTAATTACTTAATAAATAAATAAAGAAGGAAAAATTTAAAAAATTAAAAAATAAAGAAGACTTACTTTTTCTTCTTAGACCTTTCTATATTAATTGGATCTAATATAGATATTGGAGTTAATAAAGAAATAGTAGAAGGATTAATACTATAAGGTATAATATTATTCAAAGAATTCAATAAATCTTTAAAGATCTTATCGAAATTTTTGAAATTTTTGAAATTTTTAAAGTTTTCAGGACTAGCGCTGAGAATCGGGCTAAGAATAGAGCTAAGAATAGGATTTCTAGCTTCTAAATAAGTTAATAAGTCCTAAAAATTATTATCAAGAGGTAGCTAAGAATCTATTCTAAATAAATAATTAAAAAGATTAAGAAAAGAAGAAAAGAAAGTCTCTTATATATCTATCTTTCTTATTATCTTAGTAAGCTTAAATTCGGTTAATATAATTCAAAATCTATATAAATTAAGTTTTAAAATTCGGTTTTAAATCTAATTTTAAATTGGTATAATAACTTTCCGGAGATTAAATTCTAAATCAGATTATTTTATCTAATTAATTTAAATCTCAAGTTAATAAAATAAGGTTTCAGGTAATAAATATATAATTCTAAATTAAATTCTAAATTATACTTTTATATATTTTAATCTTAAATTAATATAATAACTTTTCGGGTATTAAATTCCGAATTGGATTATTTAATTAAAATTTAATCTAAGTAAATTTAATCCCGAATCAATATAATAAGGTTTTGGGTAATAAATATATAGTTTTAAATTAAATTCTAAATTATACTTTTATATATTTTAATCCTAAATCGGTATAATAATTTTTCAGGTATTAAATTCTGAATTGGATTATTTAATTAAAATTTAATCTAAGTAAATTTAATCCCGAATCGGTATAATAAGGTTTCGGGTAATAAATATATAGTTTTAAATTAAATTCTAAATTATACTTTTATATATTTTAATCCCGAGTCGGTATAATAACTTTTTAGATATTAAATTCTAAATCGAGCTCTAAATCTAAAGTATTAAGATATTCTTAAAAATAATTAGAAAAATTTATATATATATATTATAGAGCTATATTAGGCCTATAAATAGAAGATCTAATTTTAAAATTATATAAATAAATAAGAAAGTTATTAGCTAAAATAAATTATTTTTCTAAAAATCTAAT
This sequence comes from Cladonia rangiferina, assembly GCA_023065455.1. NCBI lineage: Eukaryota > Fungi > Ascomycota > Lecanoromycetes > Lecanorales > Cladoniaceae > Cladonia > Cladonia rangiferina. The sequence goes on along the minus strand of JAJREH010000011.1, from coordinate 1,438,455 downwards.
TTTCTAAGTCTTTTCACTTTTATTACCCAGCGCTCGGCTATTATACCTAATACCCAGCGCTTAGCTATTATATATATTACCTAGCGCTTAGCTATCACTCCTACTACCCAGCGTTTATTTTTTTTACTTAGTATTTAAATTTATTTTTTAGAATTAGAATTAATAAACTTATTAAATAATTATTCTTTATATAAAATATTTTATATAATATTCTTTCTATATTTTATATTTTATTCTTTTTACTTATAAATTTATTGGGTTATTATTATTTTATATATATTTTAATATTTAATTTAACTCTTAATATATTAATATCTATTTCTTTTCTTTTAAAAATTCTTTTAAAAATCTAATTATATTTTAATATATATATCTTATTATATTTAATATAATATATATATCTATTATTCTTATTAAGAATTATATAGATTTCTATTTAAAATATAAAATTCAACTTTCTTTTATATAAAAATCTTTAGAATAAAACTTTAAATTTTAAAATTCTTTTTTATATACTTTAATTATTCTAATCTTATTTCCTATAAAAATATATATATATATATTTTATTTATACTTATATTATTTAATATTCCTTCTCTTAAATATAATTCTTTTTTTTAATTAAAAAACTCGTTTTCTTTTTCAAAGAATTCTAATAATAAAATCCAAGCTTTTAATCCTAACTTATATCGACTATTATTTATATTACTAATATAATTTTTAAATTCTAATCAATTTAAATCCTTATATTCCTTACTATATAAATAAAATAGAAATAAATTCGATTTTCGATATTTATATATTGAAAAATATAGTGACCAAGTTCCTATATATAAAATATAATATTTTAGTGAATTATTATACTAATTTCGACTTTGAAAATATATAGATATTGGTAAAAAACATTGCGAGCAGATTTCAATATTTTTTGATTTTTTATTAGAAAATTCGATTTTAGTTTCTTCTTTTAAAACTTCATTATATATTCGACTTCCGCTTTTATATTTCGTATAACTCTGCTTAAATATATCTTTATATATTATACAGTTATTAATACCGTGTTCTTTATAATCTTTTTTATTAAAAAAATAAAAAATATATCGATCGTCTAAGAATTCAAACTTATTAATAATATTATTAATAAAATCCTGGCTTTTCTTATCTTTTATTATTCGATTCTTGTTTTCTTAAATATATAATAAACTAGATTTAATATCTAGACTATTATCTTTAAAAATTTCTTCAATATTAATTTTTTCTTTTTTTCTTTTATTTTTATTATTTTTTCTTTATTTTCTTTTAAAAAGAAAAGACTAGATTTAATATTTAGATTATTATTATCAAAAAATTCATTATTTTCACTATTATTACTAATATTTTTTAAATAATTATCTTATAATATATTAATATTCGCGATATCTTTAATTTCAAATATTTCTTTAGCTCTTTCTATAGGAAAATCTTCTATAATTGAATTTTCTTAATAATCCTAATTTTCTATATTATTATCATCGAAATTCTGAATAGAAGATATAGAAATATTAGAAGATATAAAGTCGTTATAATTAAAATTCAATATAATATTAATAGCTTTTATATAATTCATATTAAATATAGTTGATAACTAACTTATTAGAATCGTTAAATCCTTAATAATAAAGTTATTAATATTATATTTTTCGAAAAATTGATGTTAATAGTTTTTAATAAGAAAATTTCGATATAAAGTTATAATCCATAGAAGAATAAGCCAAGGATATTCACAGTCTTTATTATATTTAATATTTTCCTTAGAAAGGCAAATATTTTATAGTAATAAATATTTAAAATAAGCGGTTCTAGGTTTTAATAGTAATTCTTTTTCTAATTTTTTTAATAATCGCCCTAGATTGTTATTTAAATCTTTATTAAATTTAAATATATAGTCCTTAAATCTATAATCTAAACTTAGATTATATTTTTTATTTCGAAAACATATAGCACATTTTAATTTTAATATATTTAGTTGATTTTTAAAAGAAATTCAGCTTTTTATATTAAAATTTTCGAAGTTAATCTAATTTTCCGCTTTATTAAAATATATATTATATCTTTCTAAACATAAATTATATTTATTTTATAATATATTGTATTCCTCTTAAAATTTATTTTATAAATAATAGTTAATTATTTATTAATGGCAGATTTTCTCGTTTATATACTATAATAAATAGAATTTATCAATATTTCGGAAAGATTCAATATTATTTTCAAAATTAGGCGGGTTTTTATTTATTAGATTATACTAATTTAATCTTATAAAGAAATAAGAATAAGAATTCTTATTATCTTAATTAGCTTAACCAACTTCCTATAGAAAATCTATAAAATTTTGCTTTTTATATATATAAATAATATATTAAATAGCTTTATAATCGATTCTATGGCTTAAAGTAATAAAAGAAACTATAAAATAGTTTTCTAGCTTATTAATCCAATTTTTAAATATTTCTTTTTTCTTTTTAAGTGTATATCAACTATTATAGCTTAAATAATTAAATTTTTTTGCTATTATATTAATATTTATATAGGAATTTATAAATATAATAGCTTTTTCGCTAGGTATTATATTCGGTTGAATTTTATTATTAATAAATTTTTCTAGTGATTCTATTTCGGATTTTTCGTCTAGAATATTTATTATATTATAACTAATATTATTTCGCTTAGTTAATACCTTTATTAGTATATTATTAATAATATTTAATTCTTTAAATAATAAAGCTTATATTTCTCGCGAAAGTGTCGCCGTTATAAATATTAATTAAATTTTATATTTATTAATTATTTTAATATATTTTATACTCTAGCAAAAAGAAGCTTGCGTAATAATAATATAAGCTTTATTAATTATTAAGTGAATAGTCTTTTTAGGGCTATTTTTTTTAATAAATTTAATAAATTTATCTGATTTAATCATTTCTATAGAAATTAATTATAAAGACGAATAATTATTAATAGAATTTTTAAATATTTTAATATTAATATTTTGCTTGATAGCTTTATTATATAGATTATCTTTTAAAGCTATAAAAGGAATAATAGTAAGCGTTATTTCTTCTAATTTTAAAAAAGTTGGTAATAGAAATAATAAACTTTTTCCCAATCTAGTAATCGATATATATATAATTCTAGGAGTTTTTTTAAATATAACTTCTATAGCTTTTTTTTATTCTATAGATTTGAATATTACTAATTTATTTTTAAAAAATCGTTTTAATCCTTCAGTTAGATTTATTGAAAAAATAATTAAATTATATTCTTCTATATTAAAATCCTTATATAGATTTTGACTAGTTGAATTTCCTTAAATTCTTTTATATATTTAAATATCTTTAGTAGTACTAGTTTGGTGAGAATATTTTTTAGAAGGATTTTTTATATTAAGTTTTAAAAGCTTAAAATCGGAGTTTTTAAATTCCAAATTTAATAAGTTAAAATATTTAAAATATTTTAAGCTTAAACTCTTTAATTTATTATAGATATCGATATCTTTATTATTAAATATAGTTAGATTATGCGAATATTAAGAATTATAAATCTTAGTAGAAGAATTTACTTATAAATCTTCTATTTTATTTTCACTATCACTAAAATCTTCGCCATAGTTTAGGATTCTATTTTTTATAATATATTAACATAGATGACGCTATTCGCTAGGCTGAATACTATTATTAAGTAATTTAATTAAATATAATATAAAATTATTAATTAGATTTTTTATTATCAATTTTTTATTATCGATTTCGAAAAAATATTTAATATTTAATATTTCTAATTTTTTATCTAAAATATAGAGTTTTAGATATAGATAAAATGGTTGAATTAATAATAAATATATTTTTATTAGATTATCTAGTATCTATGGTAAAAATCGAATATTTTCTTTATCTCTTTAAGTTATTGATATTCCTTTATAGTAATTAAGATTAATTTGGACTAGATTAGATATATTATTAATATATATATTTCTAAGCTGAGTTTCTAGCATATTTTGGTATTTTATTTATAATAATTCTTCTAGTCTAGGCGGTGATTTAGAAATTAAATAAAATAAAATAAGAAATATATTAAGAATATTATTTCTAGCTTCTATTTATTTAAAAACCTTAGATTTTTGAAATATAGGTCCTTTATTAGATATATTTTTTACTAGTTTTTTACTAAAACTATTAGGATTAAATAATCTTTTTAATAAAAAATTATTCCAGCTAGTAAGATTACTAGAATCTTTAAAATAAAATTTTATAAATTTATTATTTATATTATCTTTTATTAAATCTAGATTGATTTTATAAAATAAGTCGTCTTTTAAAATATTTAATAGATTATTATATAAAAGATTTGAATATTGATTTATTAATTTTTTAAAAAAGAATTCTAGTTTTAATATATTTAGCGAAGTATTTAAATATTTAATTTTATCTATAGAAACCTTATTAATCGTTGGTTTACTATTAGTATTTATAGTGATATTTTATAAATAAGCGCGTATATTTACTAGCTCGCTAAAACTATTAAAAGAATAATTATTTAGATATTTATTTTGAATTTTTATAAGAGAATCATTGATTTTATATATTTTTCCTTCTTTAATAGCGATATTATAGTTTATTTTAATAAATTTAATTAAAAAAAGTTGAATAGTATATATTAAAGTACTTAAACTTTTTTCTATTGTTTCTTCGGTTTTAAAAATTTTATTAATTGGATTAATATTTCATATAATAAAAAAAGCTATTAATAGATTATTAAATTTTGAAAACTTTTTAAAATCTATAGCTTTTATATCTTGTTTTATTAAGGTGATAATAAGATATATATAAGTATTTTCTAATATACTTAATATATCGTTTTTTTCGTTATCGTTATTATTATTATTAGATATATCTATATATTTTTCAATATCAATATTTATATTTTCTAAGGCGGTAGTAATTTTTTTATTAAATTTTATTATAGAAATTTTGTATTCTTTTTATATAAAAATTCAAAAACAGAATATAACTAATAAAGCTATTTCTCTATAATACTAATCCTTAGTAGATTGGTTTTATAATATTTTAAATAATTTTATATTATTATATTCTTTTTTATCGTCTTAAAGAATTGATAGTGTTATTTTATTAAAAAATTTAATTTTTTCTTCAATTTTAAAACATAGCAATTTAGTTTGTTTATATATTATATATAAAATATTATCGGTTTTTTTGATAGGTATTTATATTAATAATAATAGTTTATTAATATCTAGATTCTTAAGAAATTTGTGATAATTTATATTAAGTAAAAAGCTAGATAGCTTTTTTTCTTTACTTTCTATCTCTTTTATTTTTAATTCTTTATATATTTCGTTTTCCTTTTCTTTTATATTATCAAAATATTTATATTAAATATCTTTTATAGAATCAATATCTTTAGAAGAACTAATATTTTTAGAAGAATTAATATTTTTAGATGAATTCTTAATTTTTTCTTTTTCTTTTATAATAAAAAATGGTAGACTTATACTATTAGAAAATCTTTACCCATTTTAATTTTCTAAATATAAATCTTCTTTCTTAGTAAGCCGAAGATCCGCGTTATATTATTTATTTAGATAATTTTTTAAATTTTTATAATTTAAAACCGCATATTCATATTTTTAGCAGTGATATAAATTAGATATTATATTTAAATCTTGAAAATAATATTAATTAAACCTTAGAAGTTAAATATCTTTAGGATTTTTTATTTTTAAATCTTTATTTATTTTTAATATAGTTGAAATCATTTGAATATCTTTATATTCTTTATATTTTTAAATAATATGCGACTTTATATCAATTTTTTTAATAGCTGAGCGGTAGCTAGTATAGATTAAAACTTAAAATTCTTTATTATAAGTAAATATATCCGAAATATATTCAACTTTAGTAGGAATAATATTAATATTATTAGAAGTCAATATTTTTAAAAGATATTAAAAAAACTTAGCGACAACGAGATAGCGATAACAAGGTAGTAATAATAAGATAGTAATAATAAAATAACGATGATAAGATAATAATAATAAGATAGCGATAACAATATAAAGATATAAAGATATAAAGATATAATATAAAAATATAATATAAAGATATAATAATATAATCTAGATTATATAATCGTTATTATAATAAAGAAAAGAAAAAAGTAAAAGAAAATCTTCTTTCTTATAATAATATTATTAAGGTTTAATCTTTATTTAATTAATTATTTTAATTATAAAGTATAATAATTAATTAATTAAAATCTAAAGTTTAATAATTAATTAAAATAATTAAATAAAGTTTAATAATTAAATAAATAAGTAAATAAAGTTTAATAATTAGATAAATATTAAATAATTAATAAAATAATTAAATAAAGTTTAATAATTAATTAAAATAATTAAATAAGGTTTAATAATTAATTAAAATAATTAAATAAGGTTTAATAATTAATTAAAATAATTAAATAAGGTTTAATAATTAATTAAAATAATTAAATAAAGTTTAATAATTAAATAAATAATTAAATAAAGTTTAATAATTAATTAAAATAATTAAATAAAGTCTAATAATTAAATAAATAATTAAATAAAGTCTAATAATTAAATAAATAAGTAAATAAAGTTTAATAATTAATTAAAATAATTAAATAAAGTTTAATAATTAATTAAAATAATTAAATAAAGTTTAATAATTAAATAAATAAGTAAATAAAGTTTAATAATTAATTAAAATAATTAAATAAAGTTTAATAATTAATTAAAATAATTAAATAAAGTTTAATAATTAAATAAATAAGTAAATAAAGTTTAATAATTAATTGAAATAACTAAATAAAGTTTAATATTTTAATAAATAATTAAATAAAGTTTAATAATTAAATAAATAAGTAAATTAAGTTTAATAATTAAATAAATAAGTAAATTAAGTTTAATAATTAAATAAAGTTTAATAATTAATTAATTAAATATAAAGTTTAAATAAAGTTTAATAATTAAATAAAATCTAATAATTAATTAAAATAATTAATTATATTAAATATTTTAATTATTAATTATATTGCGTTATATAACTTAAAATTTAAATATTAAAATTTATATTAATTATATTATATTATATAGTCTAAAGTTAAATAATAAAGATAAAAGCTAAGTAATAAAAAAAAAATTTAGAAAATAAAAGTAAAAGCTGGGTAGTAAAAGTGAAAAGACTTAGCTAAAAAATTAAATATTAAATAAAAAAAAGCTATTCTACTTAATAACTTTTTATTCTATTTACTAAATTTAGATATTAGACCTGCTATAAATAGCCCTTTTATAGCTCTAAAATATATATATATAAAGTTTTAAAAGAGTTCACAAGATTTGACCGGGTACCATCGACTTTAGTTTAAAAAGTTTAAATTTATACTGGAAAATTTAAAATAAATCATAACTTTTTTTTCTATTTATATAATTTCAAAATTTAGCCTGCTATAAATAGCCCTTTTATAGCTCTAAAATATATATATATAAAGTTTTAAAAGAGTTCACAAGATTTGACCGGGTACCATCGACTTTAGTTTAAAAAGTTTAAATTTATACTGGAAAATTTAAAATAAATCATAACTTTTTTTTCTATTTATATAATTTCAAAATTTAGCCTGCTATATATAGCCCTTTTAAAACTCTAAAATATATATATATAAAGTTTTAAAAGAGTTCACAAGATTTGACCGGGTACCATCGACTTTAGTTTAAAAAGTTTAAATTTATACTGGAAAATTTAAAATAAATCATAACTTTTTTTTCTATTTATATAATTTCAAAATTTAGCCTGCTATATATAGCCCTTTTAAAGCTCTAAAATATATATATATAAAGTTTTAAAAGAGCTTATAAGATTTAACCGGGTACCATCGCTTAAAGTTTAAAATTTTAGAAATCTATATAAAAATATATAGTACTATAGGAACGCGCTAACTAAATTCAGAAATATTTTATTTATATATACTACTAGTCTATATAAGCATTTTATATATATAAATATTCTAAATACTTTATAAGATTTGACCGAGTACCATCGTCTAAAAGTTAGAAAATTTCAAAAAAAAGACCCTACTTAAGAATTTATATATATTAATAAGCCGCTAACTAAATTAGGAAATAAGTATATATATTTATAGCCCTATTAAAGCTCTATAAGATTGCTATATAAATTTTTTAAATACTTTATAAGAAATGCCCTAGTACCATCGGTTGAAGATATAGTAGTCGGGGGTTGTTTTTTTGCCACCGGAGCTATAGTACTAGGGCCCCGGTACCATAGCTCTCGCTTATAGATCTACTTATATTTACTTTAATATAAATTAAATTATTAAAGAATTTAAGTATATATAAATAAATATAATTCTCTAGTTTCTTTATATTATTAATAATCTTATAAAGATTAAAGTTTATATTTCTTTATCTTTTAAAATTTATCTTATAAACTAACTAAGATATAATATTATTATTAATACTTTTATCTCTCTTATTAATATACTTTACTATAGTATTTACTTTATTATTCTTATTATTAACTCTATTACTATTAATAATATACTTTTCTAATAAATTAATTAATTATATAAGTAAACTAGCTTTATATCTAAGATATTATAATAAGAATAGAAATAAAAATTAACTTTATTTAATTCTATAATATATAGCGCAGCCTATTTACTAGATAAAACTTTATATAATAAAGAGTAATAATTATTATATAATTCTTATAATATTATTATTATTAATTCCTAATCTATATATATCTATAGTAAAGATAATTCTTAGCTTCTATAAATTATTACTAGACTACTTAAAAAGCTTATTTATATAAACTTTATTCTTATTTATTATATCTATAAAATATAGCTTATACGCCGCGTGTTAGGGACTGAGTAGAATAGACTAAATAGTAGTAATAGCTCGCAGTATAAATAGATTATTATTATAAGGAAAGAAAGCTATCTATTTACCTACGGTAAATAGCTATGGAATAGCGGCTCAGCTTAGAGCGCTAAGCCTAATCTAGCTAGCCTTAAGATTCATTTAATCGCTAGGGTTTAAACTATAATATTATTCCCCCCTTTTATATAGAAGCTTCTATGACTATTTATCTAGCTAAATATATATTTAATATTAAGTAACGCTTATATAACTCTTAGATATCTAATCGATATTAATAAATATATAAACAGAGTTTTTATAGCGACTTCAAACGTACTTATCTATACTTAAATACCTTCCTCTATTAACCAGCGATGATTTATTAACCGAAGCGTATTATCTAAATTTAAGGTCTTCTAGTATAGAGTCCGGATTCATTAGTTCTATATATAAGAGCTTTATAATAATATTATTAATAGTAGTTCCTAATCCTATAGCGTTTTAAATAACCCATAGGGTCCTGGTTTCTCAAGATATTAATAATAGAAGTCGGTTATTAATATTAAATATTTTATAATATTTTAATATAGTTCCTATCCTAGCCGCTCCTCCTTATACCTAATATATTTAATTTTATATATTAGGCAATCTCTTCCTTTAGTTAACGAGTCGTTTTATTTTTTATTAACTCTTAAGTCTAATATCTCTTATATACTTCATTGCTCCTTGCCTTCCTTATTAATTATAATTAAAAGTAAAGGGTCTATTCTCTATTCTAGTAAAGGGTTGTTATTATTAAGATATAATAACTATAAATAAAAGACTAAAAAAATATTATTTATAGTCGGAGAGAGCTTTAGTTTATAAGTTAAATTATTAATTACCTTAATAACCTTAAATAACCTAAGGTTTTTATAGTTTAATAACTTATTTAGATAAATCATCTTAATATTCCTCGCGTTTAATATAACTATATCGCCGACCTTAAATTCTAGCGCCAAGTATTATCTTTTATTTACCTACTTTATCTATAGAAATTATATCTAAAGTAGTTATTCCCTTAAGTATTTCCTCAGCTCTTATATTTTAATAATAAATGTATTAATAGCCTTAAATTCTCTTCTTACTCTTTATATTATATTGCTATTCTATAATATAGGAGGTTTTATACTCAATCTAGAGATATAACCTTTTATTATAAGAAATAATAATAAACTAATAGTATTTAGGTCTATATTCGCTTTAAATTCTATAATAAATAGGAAGCTTACCTAATCTATTTAATTATAATTTATAAACGCTTATAAATATTATTTTAACGCGGTATTAATATTTTCTATCTAACTATCCATTTTAGAATAAAAGGCTGTTGAGAGCTTTAATTTTATCTCTAATTATTTATATAGGCGAGACTAAAAATAGGCGATAAATTAAATACCTCTATTTAATATTATTATTAATAGGTATCCCTTCTCTCGCTAGATTTATTTAATAAATATTTATATTACCGCTTTAATCTTAAGTAAATTAAGGACTATAAACCTCCTCTTCTTAAACAACTAGTCGACTATAATTATAATATATTAAAAGCTTCTACTAAATTACTTATAAATTAATAATAGTATAATAAAGTCTATAGAGATATCCGTTCAATACTTCTTAAAAATAAGTAGTGGTTTAAGTAATTTATACTTCCCACTTCTTAAGCTTTTTACTTATTTATAGATATAGCAGCTCTTAATATATCTTAAGACTAAATCAATTATATCTAGCTAATAATAATAGGTGCTTGTTCTAAGGTATATAATAATATATTTACTATAACCTATAAAGAGGGTCTTATATATTATCTAAAAAATCTTTATTCTAATATTATTAATATTGGGAACATATAGTTTTCTATTAATATATAAGAACTCGTTTCGTACTTTATAATCCTTAAGCTTAATTTATATTCTTTACTTTATAAGTTCCGCCGATATCTTTCTATAGCCAGCCGCTTTACTTACTATAATCCTTTAAATAAGGTTATTATTTAAGTAGACGCTCTTTATATACTTTATAAACTTTTCCGTAAATAAAAGGCCCGCTAATTCCTCTATTAACTCCTTAATAAATCTATCTACGGTTAATTCTTTAATAAGGTTGTTATTTATTAATTCTTCTATTAACTCCTTAACTAGCGGCTTTCCTAAGATTCTAGGTATTAATTCTTCTATTAACTCCTTATTATTCAAGGAATCTTATTTACTAAGATTATAGACTATAGAGTAAATTACTTATACTTTTATCTTAAATTCACTTAGTAGTAAGGCTATAATATCTATTACTCTCCTAACTTCTATACTTAGGTTGATTTTCTTTAAAATTATTTAATTCTAGAATATTTAGTATAAGTCTAAGTTGTACTCTAATAACTCGCCTAGATATCTTATTAAACTATTAAGCTTAATCCCTTATTTATCTAGTTAATACTTAATCTTAAAATTAAACTTCAATAGGAATTTCACCTATCTCGCTTAATATTTATTAAGTTACTTAATTATTATAAAGTGCTCTAGATTCTTATAATTAATTAAAATCTTTATTAGATTATTTACTAAAGTCTTTACTAGCTTAAAGTACTATTTCTTAAATATTCTTATTATAGCGAGCAACTTCTTATTATAAATCTTATAATTATATTCTTATGACGATATTTTATGCGATATAAATATAATTAGTCTTAAAATATTATATTTATCTTTTTATAATAATATTCTCGCTGTAATATAGTTAAAGGTATTTATCTCAACTTATATTTCTCTATCTAGATTGAAGTAAGCGAGTATAGAGATTTTTATAAATATATTCTTTAACGTTATAAACGCTTTATCTTCTAGACTTTCTAGGATTAAGAGGAATATTATACTTAGTTTTAAGCTATCATCCTTAAGCGAGATTATCTTTATTAAGTTTATTAATAGCGCGATGATCTTTAAATAACCCTTTATAAACCTTTTATAGAAGTTTGCGAAGCTAAGAAATAATTAGACGTCCTTAATGTATTATAGTATTTTTTATTTCTTAATAGTCTTAACTTTCTTCAAGTTTATTTTCAGTCCCTCTGTAGTTATAATAAGGCCTAGATACTTAATCTCCTTAATATAAAAGTTATACTTATTAATATTTAAGAATAGTCCCGCTTTCAGCAGCTTATTTAGAATCTATTAAATATATATTATATATTCTACTATTGAACCGCTGTATATTAAGATATTATTAAGATATATAGTGTAAAAGATATTGAGATACTCGCGGAGCGTTTTATTTATATATACTTAGAATATTATTGGTGTATTATATAGACTAAAAGATATAACTACGTACTTAAATAGGTTATATTTTATAAAAAAAGTAATTTTTTCCTTATAATTTTCCTTAACTCTGATTTTATTAAACATTATAATAATATTAAACTTATTATATATTTTAATGGTATATAGCTTCGCTAAAGTATCCTTAATTAATAGTAACGTATTTTAATTTCAAATAGTTAAAGTATTTAATATATAATAATTAATATATATTCTTATCTTTTTATTTAATTTCTTTATAATAAGGACTAGAGCCGCGTATAATAATATACTAAATTTTATATAACCCTTTTTAAGTATATCATCGATATATTCCTTTATTACTTATACTTACTCTCAAGATATACTATATACCCTTTTTATTAATAAGGAGTTCTTTATTACTAGGTTAATAGAGTAGTCTATTATTTAATTTAATAATAACTTATTAACTTCTATTAAACTCTATATCTTTAACTACTTATAGTAATACTTTAATACTCTTTACTTTAATTATTTATTTAATATAAAGTTCTTCCTTATCTTTATAAAGAACTTATTATAGTTATCTAGGCTAATAGCTATAATATTTATAATAAGCTTAGAGACCTCTTTATTATCTTTCTTAAAAAGCTGTTTGAAATTATTCGACTATATTATTATTATCTTATTTCCGGGCTTTTCCGCTAGTCTTATAAATACGTAGACTAATATCTTAAATATATTAATTAATACTATCTTAGTCTTTTATAAAAGATCCTTACTATAGTAAGTATAAACTATAACTAGTTTATTTCCCTAAAGGTAATTAGATATATAATAGTTTAAACTAAATATTATCTTCTTAAAACCTAGCGATATATCTAGATTATAAAGTTTTAATTAAGATATTCCTAGAACTATATTAAACTTTCTTAATATTATTACTAAATACTAGATTTTATTTATATATTCTTCTAAAGTAAACTTTAGTTATACTATATAGGTAATATTTAGTATTTATTTATAATTAACTAGCCTTAGAACTAAAGACTTTATTAGTTTAACTAGCGGAATTTTATAAGTTTTTATAAATCTTAAGTTAATAAACTCTATAGTTAATACTTTTATATCTATTAAATACGTTATCTTTATTAGGCCTTTAGAAATATACATATAATTAATAAAGTTAAATTATCTACCTTACTATAATATATCTTAACAAGATGATAATATTATAGCCGCGAGTAATTATTCTTAATTATTCTTAAATTTAGCTATTTTTTTACGTACTTTTCCTAATAAGTTTCTGGTGGTAACTTGGCTAGGGACTATTAGTTTTCTAACTTAATAGCTAAAGTTAGGGTATTAGGCTTAATCTTAATCTTATACTTAATCTTTATCACTACTAGTTATAATTCCGCTTCTATTAATATTAGTTACTTTTCGCTTTTATATTTTATAGCTTAATAGTTAGGTTTAAAATATTTACGATATAACTCCTTCTTCTAAATCTAAGTAAGAATATATAGTGGTTAATTATACTTCTTTATTAATTATAAGAAGTTAGATTCTTTATATCCTTTTTTATCTCTATCTCTATTTCCTTTAAAGTTATAATTATTACTATATTTACTTCTTTCTTTATCTCAGTTCCCTTATAAGCCCTAATATTCTTATAGGGCCTTAGTCTACGCGTTAAATAATATATTTTATCTTATCTCTAGGTTATAGATACGGAGTTTAGAAATAAATTTATAATAAAATCCTAGCTTAACTCTATTTATAACTTATTACTTAAGATTAATTAAGATATATCTCTTTAGGTCTTGAATCTTATAGTCCTTAAAATACTTAAGTAATATAATTATTACTATAAATCTTATATAGAAGACGTTAAAGGATTTATTTCTATTCTTTACCCTTATAAAGAAGCTAGGTGCTTATATATTTACTTTAACTTACCCTTTCTTATTATAATTATTAAAATTCTCTTTAAGGTTAGTAAGGACTTACTTATAAGTTATATATAAATTCTTAGACTTTAACGAGATTCATAGCTAGATCATTAAATATATCTAAAATATATATTTATCGTGGATATAGTTTATTTTATACTCCTTTATAGAAAACCAATAAGCGCTCTATTTAAATTTTAATAGAATATAAGATTTCTATTATTCTTATTTTATATAATCCCCATCAAAAACTATTATATCTAGATAGTTCTTATTATAGCTAGGTATAATAATATCTTAAATACCTAATATTATCTAAGTTATACGTATTTATAATTATATAGGTTCAATTAATTCTTTATTAGAATTATATAGATTCTATAACTAGCCTTAAATAATCTTTTTTAATTATATTATTAAAATTTTATTTTAATCCTATAAAGTTCTTAAGCTTTTATAATATTTATTTCTTAGCTAGCGTATTCTTATTATATTAGACTAGCTTATTATAAGTTTTCTCTTTATCTCCTTAAGTTTAATCTTTAATAAGGTGTACTTCTTTTTTATTATATTAATATTAGCTTATAACGCCTTATTTTCTTCGCCTAATATCTTTAGTTAACTAGCGAAGTTATGGACTATAGCGTAAGTATTTTTAATTATATCTTAAAGGCCTTTAAATTAATCCTTAGCATTTATACTAACTATATTAATAAAGCGCTTTAGTTCTATAAATATAATTTATTTAAAATTATTTTCTTTATTTTTAATAACTTAATAAAGGATTATATTATCTATCTTATTAAAGTTGACTATAAAGTATTTTCTAGTAAGTATCTTACCCTTCTTAGTATTTTTAATACTTTTAATTCTCTTATTCTTAAGGTCGTCAACTATATTCCTTATCTTTTAGAATACTTTATTATTAAAATTATATAAGTTATCAAAGTTTACTATCTACTATAATTAAGACTGATTTAGTATAATACCTTATTATTATATTATTAGAAGTCTCTTTATCTTTAGTATTAGTCTAGGTCTAGATAATAATACTATACTCTTATTAAGATAAGCTAAATTATTTTTAAAAAAGATAATATCTAGTGTACCTCTCTATAAAATATAGTTATAAACTACGTTTTAATCCTAGGCACTTTCTAAATTTATTAATATTAAGTAAGGTTATTATATTAAAGCTATAAATCTATTTCATCTTAATTTAACTTATTCTACAGAAAAAATTTGCGTAGTAAGAAGGATAGTAATAATATATTAGGGACTAAGTAGGATAGACTAAATAATAGTAATAACTTATAATATAAATAAATTATTATTATAAGGAAAGGAAGCTATCTATCTGCCTACGATAAATAACTATAGAATAGCGACTTAGCTTGGGACGCTAAGCTCGATCTAACTAGTCTTGAGGTTTATCTAGTTACTAGGGCCTAAACTATAACACCGCGTAATAAATTAGATTTAATCTAATAAGTTCTAGATTAAATTAAGTTTAAGTTAGGTTTTAAGTTAAATTTAAAGATCTAACTAAAAACCTAACTTAAACCTAACTTAATAATAGGTTTTCGGGTTTAACTTAATTAACTTAATAGTTTTTATTATTTAGTATAGCTATACTCTATTTAGTATAGCTATACCTTTATTATTATTATATAGCTACGGCTATATCGCTATTATATAGCTATAGAAGTAATTATTAAATTAATTATTAAATTATTTTATATTTATTTATTTATTTAACTAAGGTCCTTATATACTATTCCTTTTTAATAGATATAATAATCCTAGTCCTTTTATTCATCTTTTCTTACTTATTATCTATAGATATAAATACTTATACTAAATAAATTCTTTTAAATTAAGATAATCCTATAATTAATTCTTTTTTAATATTTTTTAGCTATAGTACCTTAATAATTATTAATATACTATAAATCTATAATTATTAGGAAAGAACTACTTATTTTAATTTAATTATTATTATTATTCTTATCTTTATTATTAATATATTAGTATTTTATTGTATTATTTAAAGCCGTCTTATATTAATATAACTTATATTTAAGTTTCTCCTTATTAAGAATATTATTTTTAAATAGATCTGTATAATAATATTTATTAAGATTTTCTATATAATTATATTAATTAAGGATTATAATTATTAAAAAGGTATTTAAATTAAAATATTAATTCGCTTAATATATATCGCTGGTAATATTAAAAATCTATTTATAACTAACTTCTACTATAGATAAAGTAAGGATATAATAAGTAAGGAATCTTATTTATAAAAGTTTTAATATAAGATTTTTCTATATCTTTAGTATAGTCTCAGAAACCTAATATACTAGAGAAAGTTAATAGATAATTATTAAATTAATTATTAGAATAGGATAGTATTTATTAGTTTTTTAATAATAATTAAACTTATTCTTAATTTATTTTAGAGCTTTATAAAGAATAGTATTTAAGTTATTTAGAATACTAAATATTACTTTTAATATATTTATAAGTTATAAAGAAGATATCTTATATTTATTTATTATATATTTATTAAAGTCTTCTTATAATACCTTCTAATATATCTTAACTTATAATTATACACTGGGTTCTATTATTTATAAAGGTTTTTAGAAAATAACATCTTTTATCTTAGAATAAAGTAGTGTAGCTTTATTATAAAAATACCTAAAAAATAATTAAGTCTTTATATAATATTTTATTAGTTTTTTATAGATTATATTAAGCGCCTTCTTTATCTATATCTTCTAAAGTACTTTTTTTTATAAAAGATAATTACTTACTCTCTCTAGGTATTTAAAAAGCTTATTATAGATTTTAAATACTTAATAAAGTATTGATTATTAAATAGTATTAATAATCTATATATATCTATAGAAGGGTTTTATAATATTAATTAAATATTCTATTTAAGATTATTCTTTTTTATCTAGTTTTAAGAATTTTGCCCTATACTTATTAAAAAATATCTTAAGGTCTAGTTTTAATTAATAGATATAAATAAATATATATAATATAAAATCCCACCGGCTTTTAATATCTTAGAAAAGCTTTAAGACTTTTAGTATATTAGGGCGGTTTTTTATAAAAAAGCTATAAATTAAAGTAATAAATCTAATCTTTTCTATTACTACCCTTCGCCCTTATATAATCGTAAATTGTTTTTTATATAGAAAACTTATATTAATATATATTACTATTTTATAGATTTATTAGAATAAATAACTTAGCCTAAAATAGTTATTAAATTAATTATTAAATTAATTATTTTTATAAAGGTTAATAATACCCCGGCTATAATAGTTTTTAAATTCTATTTATTTAAATACTTATCCTATATTACTTAAAACTCTTTATTTATTAGAATAATTTAAATCTTATTAAGTAATTTACTAATAGTAAGCTGAATTATATATATAAAATAAGAAAGATATTTAATAAATTAAAGGTTATTATTATTATTATTTAACCCGCGTTTTTATTAAATAGCTTTTATTATAGTCTTTATTATAATTCTATTATTTAATATATTATCTATAATAATAGCGCTAAGAATATTTTTAATTTTATAAAAATTAATCTCTTTTTTAAGAATATTTATAATCCTTATTCTAGTATAATAGCCTTAAATATATTAAAATATAAAAAGAATTTTATAGTACTCCTAGTTTTTTCTAATAAAGTATATATTAATAACTAGATAGCTTTACCTATTTTTTAATAACTAGCTATTATATAATAAAGAGATTTTAATTCTATTTCTTAAAAATTTAGTTAAAAGTATTAAATAAATTTCTTTATACCAATTTATAATTCTATACTTAATAGTATTTACGCTTGGTAGATCGGCGGATATATTAAAATATTTAAAAACTTTTTAAAGCTTAATATTCTAAATATAATAGAATAGTAATTATAGAGAAATAATTATATAAAGTATTTAAGTATTTTAGTTACTATAAGTAAGGTAATAACTATAAAGCTTCTATTTTATAAGTTTATCTCTTAATATCTAATTATTAAAGTGTTAGCTAGATATAGTATAAATAAATAATTAATTTAATAATTAATCTAATAATTAATTAATATTTATAACTTATTAATTTATGATATAATAATTAGTAAAGGTTATTATTAGATCTCTAAGCTATTCTTATATAGTTATAATTCTTATTATTTAAATATAACTTCATTCCTAAGGGGCTAATATTTTTATATAAAGGATATTTTAGAAAGCTAGAGTATAGTTTATATATTATTATTAGAACTCCTAAGCTAATAATAATATCTTTAAAAAAATATCTTTATTAAATAGCTTTTTTTTCTCCTCCTTATATAATCTTTATCTTATTAGGATTATTCTTATTTATCTTATACTATTCTATTTTTTATTATTATTTATAGAAAAGACTTTTTTTCTCCTCTTTATAAAGAAAGTAATCTTTTAATTTTTTAATTCTCTTTAAACCTTATTCCTTTATAATAGTAACTAAAATAGTATTTATTATTAACTAATTTTAATTTAACTAAAGGTTACTTTCTAATAGAATAGAAGTTATAATATTTATTTAATATAAATAAGAAGAATTATTCTTTATTATTATATTATTTATTAGATTATAATTAAATAAGATAAAAAAATATTTTTTATTACCCTAGTAATTATAATCTATTATAATTACCGCGGAGTATTATATAGCTAATTTATTAATATTAAATTTAATTAAAGTCTAGATTTTATATTTTCTACTTCTAAATCTTTCTTCTAAATTTTCATTTTTTAATTATTATTATTTATGTCTCTAGTAATTATTAAAGATAAATCTATAATAAATATATAAAATACTTATAAAGATATTATTAATCTTATATTTTCTATATTAAGATTAGAGATAACTATAGATATATCTTTAAAATTACTAAAGCAAATAAAAATAATTACTAAAAAAAATCTTTTTATAGTAATAGGTAAGACTATAAAAGCTTTTAATCTAGGAATAAAAAAAGGTATAAAGAGAGGTATAAAGGGAGGTATAATAAAAAATATAAAGAAAAATATAAAAAGAAGTATAAAGGGATATATAAAGAAAGGTATAAAAAGAAGTAATAATTATTATAAGTAGAAGAAAGGAAGTAAGTAAGTCTAAATAATTTAAATATTTATATATAAAGTAATTTAATTATCTATCAGCTATAACTCTTAAAAAGATTAAATAATATTAGAAGTTAACTAATTTACTTATATTATAAAGACCTTTTACCTATATTATTTATAAGATTATAATTAGAGTAGTATTTACTTATAATCTTTAAATATAATCTATTACTTTAGAAGCTTTATAAGAGATAGTAAAAAATTATTTTATTATAAAATTATATTATAAGCTTTAATACTCTTTATATTTAGATTTATTATTAATTTATTTAATAAACAACCTTTATATAATTTATTATAAGAGGGTGACTCTTATATAAAAGGATATAATATTTATATAAATAATATAAAGGATTATTATTAAACTAGATAATAATAAAAAGTAGGAGTAATATTATATAATAATACTAATTAATTTAATAATTAATTTAATAATTAACGCGGTAGTTATAATAATTAATAGTAATTATTTATTAAATAAAGCTCTATATTATTTTTAGAGTATTAATTTATTTTATAGCTAGCTTAATACTTAAGAGATAAAAATACTTAAACTTATTAAAAATCTTATCTCTAAATTCTACAATTATTAATATATATATAAGTTTTATATTCTTACTATTTTTATCTAGCACCTAGCTATATTTATAAAGATTATAATTATTAAATTATTAGTTTATAGAACTTAATATCTTTACCTATCTACTATTATTAACTAGTATTTATAAAGTAATATTTCTCTATATAGCTTATTTTATTATTATAAAATACTTATATAGAAGTAATCTTTTTATATAATAAAATTTAGTTTAATTAAATATTAATAGAGAATTATAATTATTAGATTAATTATTAAATTAATTTATTATCTTATTAAATATAATATTATTATAATTAATTAAATAGCTAGTTTAGAAGATTATAAGTATTTAAAATATTACTATAACTTATTAAAGTTAATTATCTTATTATAGTTAATACTTAGAAATATTTATATTATTAAGAACTCCTAGTATTTATAAGAGTTAATATAATATTATAGTATACCTTAATACTATTCTTAACTAAAATATTATATTTTATATTATAGTAAAATAATTAACTTCTATTAATATAATCTAGTCTTTATAAAGGTGATTCTTAATATATTATAGCCTAGTTTTTTAAATACGCTCTTTATATAATCCTCTATTAATAATAAGATAAAATTAATAAATTAGAATTCATCCTTATTTAAATAAAATAAATAAGCTTAATAATATAGATTATTATTTAGTTCCTCTTTAATAAGGTCTCTTTATATATTTTATATATTAAATAGCTTAGGATTATTTTTATAAACCTTAATAATTAAACTATTATTAGAAGTTAAAAATAATAAAAAAATAATATTATTAATATACTATCCTTTAAAAAATCTATTTATTAAATTAATTATTAAATTAATTATTAAATTTAGATTTAATATAAATGATATTTATCTTTTATAATTTATTATCTTTTTATTATTCTTTTCTATTTTTTTTTTCTAGGCTTTAGACGCTGTTTAATAAATAAATAAATTTTTAAGCTTTTTCTTAAATTTTAATACTATAAAAATATCTTTAAACTTAGCTTTATAAAATAATAATTTATTATTCTTAAGCTTTACTACCCAATTCCTTGCTTATATTATATTTTTATTTTTAAAAAAAAAAGCTAGATTTTTTTTAAGTTTATTAATTATTCTAAGTTTTATTCTTAAAATTTAGTTTTAAAGTGTATTAATAATTATATTAATATTATTTATTATATTTTAAAACTCTTTTTATCTATTATTATCTAAAATAGTAATTATAAATAATAAGTAATTTAATAATTAATCTAATAACCGCGAGGCACCTTATATATATATAATAATATATTATTTAGACTATCTATAATAACATCTTTTTTTAATTTTATTAATATAATATTATTTCTATATACTATTTTTATAATATATATTAAAATACTTATTATTTTATCCTTTTATATTATTATCTATAGCTATACCTTATTATAATAAAGATATATATTATTAACTAACTTATTAATATTATAAAAATAATTAAAAATAGAAGGATTCTAAGAATAAAGAATTATAAATAAAGAAATTTTTAATAATAGTATACTAGTTCACTAGTATAATATTAATATTATTTAAATAATTTATTATTCACTTCTTATTTTATTTATTTATTTTAATCTATTAATTAATTTTCTTCCTTTTAAAGTATATAACAATCTTAATTTAAGCTAATAAATATTATCTTTTTTTATTTTTATATATATATTTAATTATTTATATTATTATTATTAACTTTATATATATTATAGTCTATTAAAATTATATTTTAATAAATTTAAAATAAAACTTACTTAAAAAACTTATATTAAATTTAATTTTTTTAATTCTATTTAGCTAATCACTCTTACGTTATTTTTATAAATAATTATTAAATTAATTATTAAATTTACTATTATTATATTAAAGATTATTAATTATTTTTTTTAATTAAAATATTAGGAATTAATATATTAATTATTATTAAAGTAATTTTAAAGTATAATATTTAAAGCTAAACTATCTATATTATTAAAAAGTTTATAATTTATTCTTATATAATTTAAGTTTTTATTTATTAATTTAATATTTTTAATAATACGTAAAAAATTTATATTAAAAGTTATAATTTAGTAATAAACTATAAACTAAGAATTAATTTAATAACTTAATATATTTATTTTAAATTTAAAATTATATAACTTTAAAATTTTATATTAATACTTTATAAAAATAATATAATCCTTTATATATCCTTAATAATTATAATATTTTTAAAAGATTTATTTTTAAATAAGTTTATTTATATTACTCTATAATTTAATAATTAATTTAATAATTATATTTCTTTAATATTTTATAAAGAGTAAGTATTATAAACTATAATAATAACCTATTTAAAGAGAATAGGTATATTATAATAAAGAAATAATACTCTTTATATTAATACTTATTAATATAATACTTAATTTAATATCTCTTCTATTTTAATATTTAATAGATTAGAGATAGTATTTAATAATAAAATTTTAATAAATAATAAATTATTTTTTATACTACTTATTTATCTTATAATAATATTTAATTTATATAATTATTATTATAGAGATAATTTTAAATATATTAATAAAATTAAAATATATATTTATAAAATTAAAATAAATAATAAAGATAATATATTTAATAATAAAAATATTAAGAAATAAGGTAATTATATCTATAAGAGTTAAAATTAGGATAAGAAAAACAAAACTTTTTATTAAAATATATTATAGAGTAAGCGTATTAAAGTTTATAAAACTAAATATAAAAAAAGATAAGGTAGTAAGGGTCCTTATATTAGAAATTTAAATAATAAAAAAATTAGAATACTTACTTATAAATAGCTAATAAAAGCCTCTATTATAAAAAAACGTCATAAGAAAAAAAACTTAAAAAATTTTAAAATTATAAATTTTAGTACTCTAGTAAAAAAATCTAAAACTAGAGATAAAAATAAAAAGTTTAAGATTAATAATAAGTATATAAATCTATTAATTTAATAATTAATTTAATAATTACTTTAATAGGTACCTTACGCGAAATTAAATATTATTAAAAAAAAATAGATTTTTTAATCTATAAATTACCTTTTTAATATCTTATTTATTAAATTTATTAAAAGTTAGGCTATTATAATCTATAATTCTAAATAAATTTTCTAATAATAATTTAAGAGGCTATAAAAGCGTTTCTAATTATAGAATTTAAAAATATTATTATCCCTTATATTATTTTAAGATTTAAAATAATTAATTAATTATTAATAATTAATTTACTTACTATATATATTAAGCGAGTTACTATTTAACTAAAAAACCTAATATTAATAGAATAATTAAAAAAGATACTTATAAAAAAATATAAGTTAAAATAAAACTTTTTAAATTAATAAAATTAATACCTTTATAGCCTTTAAATAAAATATACATTAAATAAATTATATAAATTCTTATTAAATAGTATAATAATTACTTAAACTTAATTAAACACCTTATAAAGAAAGATAGAGAAAAATCTTAATTTAAAAAAATTATATTAATAATATTTTAAATAGAAGCTTAATAAAATCTCCCCTTTTATAATTATTAGATTAATTATTAGATTAGATACTAACCCTATTATAAAGCTTAGTATATTAATTAGGTTAATTAAGTTTAATTTAAAAATCTATTAAAAAAAACTCGATCTAATCTAAACCCAACGTGTTGAATTTAAATTAAGTTTAGGTTTAAATTAGATTAAGAAAATCCTAACTCAACTCAACTTATTATACGGCGTAAATATAGGCTTATCTAGTAATTATTACTAGCTAGATAATATAATTAATATATTTATTATTAGAATAGATTTATACTTTAATAAATCTATATAATAGAATTTATATATATTATAATCTTTAAAATATATAAATAATAAGAAATAGTATTTAATAAAAAATATTATAAATTAAGTATTTTCTTTTAGAAATACTTAATATAATTTATCTATATATAAATCTTAAGTTAATTAAAACTAGTTTAAATAATTCTATAACTAGAAATAAATTCTATAAAGTATTTAATATACTCTAAGATTAGAGAATCTAGCGTAGTTAATATATCTAGAAATAATATATTACTTAGTAAATATATTTAAAATATACTTAAATTATTATACTTAGATTTAAAATTCTATTACTTATTAATAAGATAGACCTTATTAATTACTAGTAATTAGATTAAGTTCTAAAAATATAAATATATAAATATAATCTAATTAAATACCTTAGACGTTATAATTTCAAGACTTATAAAAACTATATTATTAATCTAAAATAATTATTAAAATAATAATGAATTTATTATATATATACTTACTCTCTTAAATTATCTATAAATTAGCTAGATAATTAATATCTTTATTTAATATAAATAAATAAGTATTCTTAATTATACTAAGTTTTTTATACTATTATTCCTACAGTATCTTTAATAATATAAGGATAATATAAATCGCTAGTTTATTAAAAATTAATAATATTATCTAGAAAATAATATTCTTACTAAACTTTATCTTCGCGATAAGAATAAGATCGGTTTATTAATATATTAATTAATAAATAATATTAGTTTATATATTCTTTAAGTAAATATTAAATAAGTTATTAATTTATATTTAAATAACTTTATATCTAAGCTAGATCTATTTAGAAGTATTCTTTATTTTATTAACTTTATAACTTTTTATATTACTCTAATTTAATTATCTAGTATATATATTAATTAAATATAGTTAATAAGAACTAATATTAAAATCTTTAATTATCTAAATATTAGTATATTAAACCTAGGATTTTTAAGTTTTATTTTTAAATTTAAAATTTATTATAATAACTTTAATATATATTTTAGATTATTAAATAGTTAAACTTTAATAAATAATATAATATTAAAAATATACTAATAAGAATAATTTTATAGAGATCTTATTATAAATTATTATTATTATTATTAAAGAAAAAGGAATTTTAATATAATAATATATAAATAAGAATATAATTAGATATTATACTTAATAATAATCTTATATTATCTATATATATATTATAATTAGAAGTTAGTATATATAAAAATAGAAGTATTAGATTCAATCTATCTTATAATTTATATATTATTATATTATTATTAAATAAAGATAAAATTTATTTTTTTATAACGCGTTTAATTAAGGAAAAATATAGAGTTCTAAACTCAAACGCCTTCCAGTTCAAGCGCGGAATTTAGCGCAGCTAATCCGGATATGAATTAGATTCGCGCTAAGATATAGAGCTATCCTAAAAGGGCTAGGGAAGCGTCTGAGAACTGAGGCAAACTAAATCGAAAGTGCGTTTTGAGGTCTCTAATGTTACTATCTCTTCCACATTGAGCGATTCTTAGTCGAGGAGGGCTTCTTGTTCGATCCTTTGTCGCTCTTCTCTTTCTGGTTCCGCTTCTTCTTGAATCTGCGTTTCTTGCTTTCGTCCCTGTCGCTCGTTGATTTTACTCCAGTCTTCCCTGTTACTGTCTTCCATGCTCTAGAATATCCTGTTCCTACCTTTTCTATTCCTACCTTTCCTATCCTTCTCTATCCTTGTTTTTCTTTGCTTTTTCTCTCTCTCCTACCCTTCTCTCTGTTACACCAGTCCTTTTTGCGCTGTTCTCTTCTATCCTAGTTCTTGCTGCTTTAGTCTCTGCTACTTTATGCTCTGCTACTCTAGTCACGCTGCTCCAGCCTTTACTGCTCCAGTCACCGAAGTCTCCGTTGTCCGGCTTGCTCTTCTGCAAGTCTGTCGTGCTCCTGTTGTGTGGTGTCCATGCTTTGTGGTTGCTGGATATCATGTTGCATGAGGCTGCTTTCTAATACCATATCATCAGACCCTTAATGGGTTTGAGAAGTGTCCAGTGGTAGATCAGCATGAGATCTGAGTGGCATTCGTTAACCGGATTCTCCAGTCGGTGTCTGAGTGTTGTGGAATAGCTGGACCACCCATGGGTGACTGTGTAGCGATCGACTCTGGTCTGCCACGGAATCCAAATACCGGGATTTCCACACGAAAAAGACGTGAAACCCTCGGCTTGTCCTATTTAGTATCGTGTAGATGATCGACGAAAAGACGTTCCCTGTCCGCTTTGTAAGCGTCTGTACCGGGAATCTCACAACGTCTCTTAGTACTTCCTCCAGGACCTTCCCTTACGAGTAAAAGGCTCGATCTCCCAGACCTTTCGTTCTGAGCCAGTCAGTGCTGATGTTGTTTCAATTCCCTGATATTTAGGGTGTCAAAGTCGAGCCGACTAGCTAGATCAGCAAAAGCAGGCGGTATGGTCGGGGCTCCTTTGGCAGTCGAAAGGGCCCGGCGGTCGCGTGCTTCAGGCTCCTTGAGCATATCGAGAAACTGGCGCATAGCGTGGGCGTACGATTGAAAAACCCTAGATACACTCCGCCCTCAAAACCTGCGAACCTGGATGCGAATCCGGGCTCTATGACTGGAATCCCGCTGTGCCGAGTGCTCAGGTTCGTGCCAGTAAATGCACGTCCTAATGCGGTAGACACGGTTTCTCAATCACAGGGACCGGTCAAGCGTTTGATACAGTTTACGCATTGTTGTATGTAGTACGATTCTCGCAAGAGAGACCGTAGAGATGGCAGTAAACCTCTGAAGGCTGATATCTTCCTCGACAACTCTTTACGCTCGTCTGTGTTGAACTTGCTGAAGATCGCAAGGTGCAGCTCCGAAGGTTTTCATCCGGCCTTCCACCGCCCCACCCTGGGCGGTCAAGGTCGACTCGGGGAGGTTGTCAGTCTCAGGAGATTGGAAAGTTACAGTAGGTTGGGTGATAGATCTGTCGCATCATTCGCGAGCATGGCAAAGACATCCTGTCATGTAAAGAATTACTTGGCAGCGTTGAAGCTCATAGCAGGACATTGATATATATCGTTGGAATTCTTCAGTCGTGTGGATATTAGATGATTCCGCCAGAACCCTTTGCTAAATAATAACAGACGTATTCATAAAATTATTGAATGACATTCGATGGTCTCACGTTTTCGTGATGTTGAGAGATCTGCAAATCGAGCCAGTATATGCCATCCTTCATTTCATCGATTCTTGACTTTCTCGGTCTTTGATTCTTTTATCTCTCCGGTTTATCAACCATTTTAATCATCTCAACCAATTTGACCGCGCGGACACAAGTGCAAAAGGTACAATTGCGTCGAGCAGTGCATTTTTAGCTGATTGAAGTTCCAACAAAGAAAAGTCTGAATACTCAGTGATGACTCACCTTGAGTATACATTCTTCCAGGTGCTTGTGGCATTATTCATACGACGCACAAAGCGCCCGTGCGTGGAACTCTTCAATCGTCTCCATTGTCAATCGGTGTCCATTCTCGCCAGCCAGAGCTGCAGGCGTCCTGCCTGCTTTGTCTACTGCAGCATAGTCCCAGCCTGCTTCCAACAGCAGCTTGGTAGGGACTCTGTGGCCGTCTCGAGCGGCCAGATGCAAGGCAGTCCAGCACTCAGGTTCGCAAGTGTCGTTGAAGTGATGAGTGCTATGGCCCAGCAAGAGCTGTAAGATTCGGAAGTTGCCAGATTTTGCCGCCATGAGGACGCAGGTCCACGAATTTTCGAACAACAGATTGGGGTCCGCGCCCCTGCTAATCAATAGCGCTACCGTATCCTCATTCTGTTCTTCGATCGCCCGATATAGCGCGGTCGGCTGGAAGCTGTTGTTACCTATGTCTTCTCGGCAATCGACCTCAATGCCGCGATCGAGAAGTAGCTCGACGGTCTTCGTTTGTCCCCTAAGAGCCGCCAAGTGAATGAGCTGTGCTCCACCCATTACTTCCATGTTTGGCTCGGCACCTGCATCGAGGAGCATGGATGCAGACAGAAAGTCTCCGCAAGCAATCAAGAGCGGATGGAAACCCACAGTGTCCTGCTTGATTACTTCTGCGCCGTTATCGATGAGGATCTTTATGATGCGATATTTCTTCTTGATAAGCGCTAGGTTCAGACTCCCGAGTTCATCAAAGGGGTGAAGATTCGGGTTAGCGCCGTGAGCAAGGAGCTTCTCAACGATCTCGGGAGTTCCATGTTCGGCAGCCAAATTAAGAGCAGTTCTGCCTGCAGCATCTGTGGCGTCAACCTCAACATTTCGATCCAGGAGCGCATCCAGCATCTGTGCTTGGCCGGTGAGTGCCGTAAGATGTAAAGGCGTGCAGCCTCGGCCGTCCTTCATGTCAAGGTTCGTACCGGAGCGCAAGATATTCTTGAATTCCGACAGGTCTCGGTTGCGTATTGCGGAGAGCAAGGGAGCGTCATTCTGTATTGAGCTGCTCGAGTAATCTTGCATTCGGACAGCGCGGGTGTACAGTTTCCCACTTTCATCTAGGGTCGAAATCGGACTTTCATGCAGCAAGAGCCAGGGTTGCACCTCTGACAAGGCCGTTCCTTCCATAGCAACTATCTCCGATGTAAAGTATACCCAAGCCTCGTTCGTGTGTTCTACTTCGGCATCCCGCTCCACCAGCAGGGCAGGGATGGCAAGACCGTTGTCAGTTGGAAAGGCCAGCTCCTGATTGGAAAGTGTAAATGCATGCCCCTTAGAAATGGCTTCGAGAAAGCAGTCATGGGACTGCTGGGCCTCTCGCAGATCCACACGGAAGGCCATCACAACAGGGTTGCTCTCCAGATTTTCAACGTGAAGTACTAGCACATTAGGGTCCCTAGCCGGCTGGTGACCGCGGATCTTGTAGGTGTACCACCTCCTCGCCAGTCCCCGCTTTATCCAATCGATGTCGCCGAGAGGATCGTTTGGCTTGAGGAGTGGGCCCTTTAATCCAGTAAGATATGATGGAGCCCAGCCGGGACGGAATGAGGATCTGGGCGAGCCATGCATCAATACCATTCGTTTAGAATAATAAAGTTGAGACTCATAGATCTGCTTCATGCCTTCTTCTCTCGAGTTTTGGACCTTCCACTCTAACCCCAGCAAGGGAAAGAACGCTCGAGCATAATCAATGTCGTTCCCAGTCCGCCGCTCAGAGCAAGACAGCGCGAGGCTCGTAAGGGAAGGCTTTTGCCCCTCAACAAAGACCAGACGTGCGAGACGAAGATACATTTCCTCAAATTTCGAAGCGTCGATCGCTTCATGAACCGTCTGTAAAATCGAAGGGTTGTGTGGGCCAAAAATGTCTTCCTGGTCCTCTTGGTTTCCGCTTAGGTAGCGCAACGCCAGGATGATCTCTTTGAACTTGACAGGCCCCAATGCGGTTAGTACTATCCCATTTTTAGCCAAACATATCTCTTGCAGTGTCCAGAGTCGCGTCATCCACTTGCCGCAAAGCAGCACGACAGCGACATCAACCAAGTCACGAGAACGGAGCCTCATTATTATCGCGTCGAATATAATGACCGCATCAGCGTTCCGGTAAATATTAGACAGACTATTGATGATGTCCTTCTTCAAAACCTCTTCGTGTGCCGTTAACGCCCTGTTTCCGCCGGGAATTGCAAGGCAATCCAACCAGATCCACGAAGCGTTCAAGTGCCCAAGCTCAACAAAGATGGAATCCAAGATCGACTTGGACAGGCCCTGGTTATCATCATCGGCCTGGATACCCTCCTCCCACACATGGGAGATGGCCACAAAGTCTCCAGTGCGCAAGGTCCATTCACCACTAGCATTGACGCAGAGCGCGAGCTTTTCTCTGGCAGCCTGTTCGATCAGTGAGGGCGGAGGTCGTACCCAAGCTTCGCGCTTTTGCACCGTTTCCTGCAGTGGTCCGGTGTCAGAAGCGAAGTGACGAAGATTGGGAGTCAGGTCGGGGATCTTGCGGAAAATGGAGTCGAGTTGATCCGGGATCCAATTCCGCAATTCAACCTGAGCAAGCCCCCTTGCAACTGGCGGTGCGACATAGTATTGCAGCAGTTTTTCCTGGACCTTTCTTTGGCTCCCATTTCCTAGCAT
Source organism: Cladonia rangiferina (assembly GCA_023065455.1). Lineage (NCBI taxonomy): Eukaryota > Fungi > Ascomycota > Lecanoromycetes > Lecanorales > Cladoniaceae > Cladonia > Cladonia rangiferina. Next base: position 1,408,419 of record JAJREH010000011.1, on the reverse strand, counting down.
AGACATGTCTGTCGCAATATAGCTTGGGGTGATTATTTGCGCTGAAAAAGGAATGCTTGTGGACACGCCCACTAAGGGTTCCCTGAGGCAACGACTGGATCACAGTATTGTAAGAAAGGTATGTATATGATACAGTTTAGATCTGACTTACTAGAGCCTTGCGATTACTTGCGAAATATAACAGGCTCTATTATCTGTAGTATCTAAGCAGTCTAGAAGCTTTATTTCTCTGACCTTAGTTCCCAGACGCTTCCTTACCCTTCCGAGATAGTTTCTTCTTTAGCTCTACACTAACATTTTAGTGCTCAGCTAATCTGCATCTGGATTAGCTAGGTCTGATTCCGTATCTAGATTAAAAAGTATTTGTATTAACTTTCTTAATTAAATATATATTATAATATTATAGATTTTACTTTTATAAAGTAATAATATATCTATAATAAAATATTTAAAGCGAAGCGAGGAATAATCTAAAGTATAAGTTAATACTTAATATATTTAATATACCTGATGCCAAGCCTCATAAAAGTCGTTCCCACAGTAACTCCTCTCTAGCGTTCGTATGGTCACCGGTCCTAAGTCGGGCCTATTATAATTGCTATGATCAATCTACTCTCATTACGCTCATACATCTTGATCTATGTGATCGCGTTGCGATCATCCTGATCATACCCTGATAGAAAATAAGGTATTTGTAGTATTTAACCCGCCTCGTGGCTCATTCTATGGACCACCAGTGCATTGCGGTCAACAGATCTTGTCGATAAGGGGCATCACAAGAACCGAGTTTCTAACCCAGTGGACCAAACCCAGCGACATCTCCTCCGTCCTACTTATCCTCGAAGGCGATGTTATCCAGCTCGCGCTCACAGCTTTGACCGGCCACGTCATCACTCCCGTCGCCTTCTCCTTTCAGATGGGTCGCCTACGCTATCTCCGCCCTGCTGTCCGCAATCGGCGAGAACAGACTCATCCAATGCCCGCCCGAGATACCGCTACTCGCCATCAACCTTAAGTCGGGCTACGCGCGCGTGAGCCAGTCGTGGCTGCTAGCGAGACTACTCAAGACTTACACATACTAGATGCCTAAGGAGGTGAAGACAGTGTTGAAGAACCCCCGTGGGTTTGGAGATGAGGAGGAGGCGCGTGGTCTGTCGTCATCGTTGTCTAGAGATGAAAAACAACTGCTTCGGCATCCGCACGGCGGATCTGTTGTGCTTTGTAAGGGCAGTCTATAGGTGGATTGGAGTGCACAAGGCGGGCCTTCCAGCCCGCGACTGGGTTTGGTGGAGTGGATTTGCGGCGTCGGCAATCCAGCTCGGGGTCAGTGTCATTCCGTTCGGTCTCTATGGCGATTGGTCCGTCTTTCTTATCACGGCGTCCGGCACCTTACTCGCGTATGCGTCTGGGTCGCTCCCTCAGTGGCGCCAGGAGAAGTGGCATGCGCAGAAGCAGAAGAAAGATGTTGGGCTAACCCTCGGGAATGGCTCCAAGCATGTAGTTGTCGTTCTTGGCTCGGATGGCAGCCTCGATTTGGAAGACTTGGCTGGTGGGTGGTCTGTGGAACGGCTGGAGGCGAGAGTGTCGTTCTTTGCGCTCGCCGTTCTCTGGCTCGTGCTTTTGGTCACGAGTACGACAATTAAGACTCATACTTGGTACCTGCTGGCGGTTGGAGGTATAGGGATGCTGCAGAATCTCGTGGTCGCCGGGGCCCCTCGTCATCCTAAGGCCTTAGGCCTACCCATTGAACTCGTGAAGACGAGGACGAGCACCGTAAACGGATTTCAGCAGCCTGAGGTGCCGGCGGTATTTGCGGAAGAAAAGGTCATGTGGATGCTGATGGAATTGGAGGAGAAGTACGAGCATTTTGGAAGATCACTTTTGAAGGAATTTTTCCCTGGCAAGCTGCACAAGTGGGAGGAGAAATGGTGGGGGCTATCGGATGCGGTTGAGAGGAGGGATCTGCTAGTCGGTGCCCAGAAAGAGTACCAAGCCAATGTCAATAAGCCGAAAGAGTGATTTGCGTCTTTGCTGACTATTAGCCCTCTGAAAAGATGGATCAGGCCCTACTTATACCTGTTTCTTGAGACGGGACCTCACAGACAGCTTTTGCAGAAGATGTCCTACGTTCTTTTAAAGGCAATGTGGATGTCTCAGTCGTTGACTACCCTCCCAGCGTCGACAAAGGCTCTCTCAGATAATGGCACACATGGCGGACCTCTATACAACGATTGACACATCCGTCTTCGCCCAAAAATCCGTCCTCATTACGGGCGGCGCATTTGGCCTAGGCGCCATTTATAGTAAAATCTAATATATAAACTCTATTATTTATTCAATCTTACTAATAGATTATAGAAGTAAAAATAATAATAAGTTACACATTGTTCCATGTAGTGAAGGTTGCGAAAGAAAGTCCGCAGAGACAGCACTCAACCTCCGAACGCTGATATCTTCCTCCATATCTCTTCGGGTCTAAAGCTCGGGATGGGTAGACTCTTATTCCGTCATGGCAGAAGTTTGAGCCCAAGTCTTGCCAGCTGATTTTATGCGAACCTTTTCCTCGGGGGACCACACCCCTGAATTATTTTCCTTGTAGCACATGTTAAGCCGACTTCAGGACGTTACCCCTAGAATATATATACCTGACTAAGCGTAGGTATGCTGACTAATCATAGCCCTTTCATCCCCAACGTTTCGCCGGTCTTTCACAACGGAACAAAAGTCTACCATACCCGAGGCGCAGCCCGGCTCCATCACCATAGATAGAAATTACACAAAGTAAGCTTGACAATAGTACGATCCTGCAAGCAAAGGAAAGGGAGAAACAGCACTGAATGTTGTCAATCAAACAGAGCTGAACAATATTCCTCATGAACATAATGAAATTGTGCTGAGCCTAGGTGCTACTTTCTTGATAGCTTGTGATGTTGTCGCGTTTGCTGCACTCCCCTGGAGAGGAACGTCGCAGGCAAGCACGACAACATCAAACATCACAAACATCAATGCGTCTAAGTTTCTGCTTGATATCGAGCGACATGCTCTGTATGAAAGCGCTCATGCTTTATATTTACGAGAGATTTGTTTCAGCTGGTCTAGTGTGAGCAAATTTGCGCACGTTTCGTAGGTAGTCCGAAGCTTTCTACCTTCCACGGAACAGAGTGTTACTATTCATGGATTTGGAGGGTGTAAGACGCCGCGGGACTAGAAATGCTCTCAAACCTGCTCATGCCAAGGCGTGTACTCCAAAGGTACTCAGATTCCCTATTAGTATGATGTGAGCACATTTGAGCGTGTTACCAGCTACTGATCTGGAAAATATAACCATCATCTGCCGAGCATATACGAGCGCATCGTCGACAAATCTTTGCCTGCAAGGTTCTTACATCTCACCGAGCACCGCAAATAGATAACGACTGCATAAACTGCGCTCCGCCAATAACCCTCACTAGTGGCCTACAAAGAGCAGAAATTCAACAACCCAGGCTCATACCAAATTCAACACGATGTGCGGCACAGATCGACCTTCCCAGAATGGCGCCGTGGCCATCATTTATCGCGCCGTGTCCTCGCAAAACATCCGGCTCCAGTTCCGAAATCCCACGCATCCTAGCACAGCCAATACAATCGTGAGCTACGAGACAGGAGTTGGCTACGAGCTAGCAGCCCGGCAAGATTCTCAACAGCCCATGCCGGATTTCATCTTGCAGATACAGTACGTAATTCTCAACTTCTGAGCTAGAAATCCATCGAATAAGCTCGCTGATCCAGATACCCTTTGTATTTCCAGTCCGCATGGTGACCTCACCGCCCCAAACAAGGATGCGGCTGTCGCACCAACCTACCTCAAGATCATAAAAGGTCAAGCCGCTCACGAAGTGGAGCTAGACATGAGGCTGGACCTGTTTGTTGGAGGAAAGGGCGTCGTTGGCCGCATGGTGTCTGTTCTGAATGGGAAAGAGAAGCTTGGGGATGGAGTTATCGGCTGGAATTAAGAGCAAGCTTGATGGCCGTCAGATAATCATAAGGATAAGCTTCTGTACTTGTGAGAGCAAGCCCAAAGGGTTCTTTAAAATATTACTGGAAAGTGTACGATTGAACATTGAGCCGAATTCCACTCTCCGGCCAACAACATCTCCCACCCCCCTACGTATGGTGCTTCCCTGAACTTGGTCCTCGTATTTTTCATTGTAATTATGCGCAGCAAGCAGCATTACTGGACGCGGAACTGCTTTCGCACGTTAGAGTCATGGCCCAGACATGAGTGCCTGAGGCACAATTGGGGCCTCACTTATTCGTGACGCCAGTGTCCTCCCATGAGAACATGAACGAGCCGATGAAAGCTCCAATGAGTATGCTCATCAGGATATAACCGTTGTAGTACATAGCCAGAAGCATGATAGTGTATGTGACGGCTAGTTGCAGCGTATAGATCGAAGCGCGGACAGCCTGTTGCGGAGCAGTTGGTAGGTGGCCTGAATGTCTCGGAGGCAACGGTAACGACTTTGTCCAATCGGAGAGTAACGGTATAGCTGAGTGTGGAGGATCTTCGTCGACATAGCCATCGTCTCCGCTTCCATTTTGGAGTCTACGTTGCTGCGCCTGTTGGGAGATGAAACGATCATATTCGCGTTGAAGGCGACGTAATAGTTCGAGTAGCAGGACTAACCCAACTACGCCAAGGCAGAACCCGGTAAACATGGCGATGGAGTTGATGTGCCATGTCGTTGAGAGGAAGCATGCGTCAAGGGTGTACCAGTTCCAGAACATCTAAATAGGAGCTATCAGTGTTCTTTACCTAAACTAACGTCATACTGGTCTGGGTTGCGGACCGATGACTTGCACGAACTCGTTTTATTCATGCTCATGTCTGGCATGTTCATGACCGCATTCGAACCGTTGCTGATAACTTGGAGAACAGCGTCTCAGAAGTAGATTGCTGATCAAAAGAAGCAAGCCTGCTGCTTCTGACACCTTGAAGTCCTTTCGCCCTCCAAAATGCGGCTCGCAGAGTTCCCTTAGCCCACAATTTATGGGCTCATGAGCCTCTGTACAGTAAACAAATTGTTGGTCTTGTATTGCTTGATGTGCTAGCAGCCACGAGCAGGTGAGGAATAGTCTTAGACAGGATGATCAAGAACATCTTCGCCGCTGGCGAGTGTTGCCACTAATAAAAGGAATTGTGAGCGGGGCCTGCGCAGTTTGCGCAAGTTTTCGGCCTCGAAGGAGACTAGACCGCGAACGCGCAAATGAATGCCAACCTTCTAGTACTTCACAAAAATTCCCACTGGGCCTCCGAAGGTCAAGCGTGTTAATATAACCCTAGCCAATCCCACGGTAGAATTTCGTTCTGGAGCACACATTCAGCGCCCTTAGTTTCACACCATGAGAATCAAGCCTCGTGATGATTGCCAATCTTTAAACACATCGTATGGGTGAATCCTTTCTGGAGTCCTTAACATATTCTACTCCGCTAATGTGGTCAATGAGCTGAGCGAACCCGCCGAGCTCAGTATATTGGCAATGGGCACATCATCATAAACCATGCTCCAGGACCAAGATCCAGATTCCGCTGCAAAAACAATCTATGCTGCATTATAACAACGACTTTCTATCTTCGAATCTCACAAGTATGATATCCAAGAACATTTATGTACGAAGAACCACGAATCACTTCTGTCAAGGTTGATGGTAAAGCCTGGGAAGCCAGACTGTCTATCGATGCAGGCGGCAGGACTCTTGATCAAATCGGATCATTTGGAAACTTGGTCGACGTTCAATCTGCCGCTTTACCATTCAGTGAGGCGGCTAAGAATGCTGCACGGGACCCCTGTGTCGTGCCATTATTGACATCAAAGCGCTTTTTGAGCAATTAGAGCTAACATTGCGACTCTCAGCCAGCTAGCGCCAGGTCAATACTCGAAGGAATCTTCCTTCTTCCAATGATTAGATTCCCTTTGCAAAGATGCAAAGCCTCGATTTCCTGGTTCTTAGAAAGTTAGCAAGCCTGTATGACCATGCCAAGCCCAATAGAGCAGACTGGTTTTCATTGAAGTCTACTACTCTATGCCACACCGTGTGCATCTTATCAGTTAACAGGGTCTCTTGGAAGAGCACATTGCAGAGATGTTCACGTGAAAAAGACTTGCCAGGCAAAAGACAAGCTGTTGGACGGTGGTCAGTGAGAAATCTGTTGTGTAGAACGAGTCTAACAAAGGTCTGCACATGTTATGAGGAGTATGGCAATCGGAAATATCGCGTGCGCAGGAACACGCCAATGAGACACGCTAGGAGCGGCGCTAGCCAGCGCTAGGGATATCGTTATTCCATTCCGAAGATTTGGATACGAATGGAGCAAATAACCAAACTAGCAACTGGCCAACCGAGCCCATCTATTTCGTATTGGTCTCTTTCGCCGATTTGAGATCTACCAACCATCATGCGCCTACGTCTGCGACGGATCCTAAGTCTCATACCCGGCTTGTTCGACGGCATTGGACATCAATAGCCAAACCTGCCGACTGAAGCATCAGACGTCGAGCTAAGTCTGGAAAGACTTGGCTCTGGCTCATGGCTCACATCTTGAAGCCGAATAGTGGCGTTGGAAGGGAGCGACAACATCGCCCGACCTGGGCAGATCTACAGAATACAGATTTGCCTTGGAATGAGCAATGACACTTCTACAATAGCAGGGTTTTTGACAAAAGTGGTTGACGGGGCCATGACAGGGTGAGCTGTACGATAAGGACGCATGCTCTAGCAGGTTCGGCCTCAGAGACCCAAACGTTCGCCCATTCTGACACGAAGAGCGTATGGCAAGCGGCAAGAGTTGGTTGGAGCTCCGGAATGGTATGACGGAAAGCCGTCCAGCTACGATCGTGCTACATAGGGCTCGCATCTATATGCTGGAGCAGTATATATGAGTCCCTGCTTGTGGACTGGCAAAATTGGCGAAGCCTGGGCACTCGAATACTACCGTCGAGGTCCCATTGCCATAACCACACTTCATCCGCGCGGAAGTCGAGACCGATTTGACCTGAACGACGCTGTGTGTCTAGGCCTTGATATCATGTCTTTCAACCTAGCTCGAGTCGTGGTTAACGCGCAAATTGAATACTGCGACGCGGTCAAAGAGAAGCTCGCAGTCTGCGGCAAAGCACTTGACCTCACTTCATCCTCCAACGAAATCCTCGCCATAAAAGCTTTTGTGATCAGGACAGCGACCACGTACTCCCCTCCCAAGCACCACACGACAATGCGTCGTGACCACAACTCAGCCAAGAAGTCCCTTCATCAAAATGTCCAACACCAAGCAGGTATCCGTGCATGAGACTTCACGAGTGGAGACCGGCCTGCACGTTGTAAACCTGGAACGGCGAGCTGGCAGTCTCGTTGATCTGGTTGTTAGCAAGAATGCATTCGGATGTCATCATGTAAGCTGTTACCGTTCCATCGAGCTGATAATCTGGATATCCAGTAAAAGGCTGGTCAACCGACCATACTCCAGGTCCTCCAGCTTGAGATACCCACGGCAACAACAAGAAGGAAACAGCCGAAGGTGCCGCATCCCACCACCAGAAAGAAGAGCTCAAAGCGCGCAGCGTGACCGAGGTATTCTGCGTTGGCACAAATAGTGACATCTGCGTAGCCCACACTGCCATCCACGCGTCTAAGCCGGTTTCAAGACCTGTATACTTTCTGACGTGTTGCGGGATGTTGGTCCGGGTGGGAGTTTGAGCATCATATTGAAGAGGTGAAGAAGGTAGGGTTTGTCATGCCTACGCTCGAAGACTCATAATCCTGATGTACAGGACATGATTGAATTATGATACATAGTTTTTGGAATCTTTGAAAGGCAATGAAATCTATTTCTTTAGTGAATGAGTCGACCTCAAAGCCTTCTAGATTTCACAAATTGTATCTTTTATAAGTTCTCAAACAGGAGGAATTTAACAAATAACGACATGTGACTATCTGCAAGATGAAATCAGCCTCCCAGTACAGATCAATTTATCTACAGTAATTGCATCTCAGATCACCTTAACAAACCCAATTTCCACCAACTTCTCAATATCAAGATTCATATTTGCAACTTTGCTACCCGTGTTACTTCTCAACCACAAAAACATAGCCAGCGCAATTCTGCGAGGCCAGGCCGCAGGACTTTTTGGATCCGCGATCCGCATCTGCTCCTTGCCCACGATGTTCACAACCAGGTCATGATAAGCCGCTTCCAAGTGGGCAAGACTTTCACGAGTGACTGCTTGCTGAACGCGAGGATCCTCAGGCGTAAAAGCGGCGGCCGTATGGGTCGTTGGGCTGAGAGAGGACGATGCGGATTCATTGGAGCTTTCATCGAGAGGAAGACCACCGGTTTCAACACCCTCGCGCATGATGAACTTGCGGAGGTTGTCATAAATAGTTGGCCCGAGGTCGCTTCCCAAGATGTCGTCCCTGTAGCCGTGACGAACAGTAATGCGGTACATGTGCTGTAAAGCCATGCCTGGGCCAGCAAGAGGAAAGCAGCGGGAGACCGAGAACCTATCCTCCGGAGCTACAGTTGGGCAAGAGAGTGGTCGAATGTGGAAGAAAACAGTCACAGCCGGTGCGGCCTGGAACTTCTGCAGGAAGTGGATAAAGACAACCGGCGTGCCATTCGGACTGCCAGTCTTATCAAAGAAGATGCCTAGGCCACGAACACGAGAGACCGGACCTCCACCTAAGGCTGGCGTAAGACGCAGAATAGGTGCTGATGCTTCTTTTTCTTGCTCGACGGGACGCTCAGTCAGCAGATGCGAAGGAGAAACGCGGTCCTCAGCTTCAGCGCGCCACTGGTTCTCTTTGCCGTAGCGCCACAGAATGAAGATGCTTGACAAAATCAGGGCCAGGCCCAGTGTGAACCAAGCTCCGTTTGGTACTTTCGTCAGGGCAGAGGTTAGGTAAAGTCCATCTAGGGTGCCAAAGAATAAGAAACCAGCCATGACAAGGATGATCGGTAATCGCCAAATCACCAAAGCTACCAGAGCGACCATGCAGGTTGTAATGAACGTCACAAGAATGACGCAGACACCGTAGGCTTCTCCAAGTCTGGTGGTCTACCAGTCCAAAGTTAGCGATCAATAATAACAGACCGTGTTCAGGAGACAAAACTTACGTTGCTGTACGCAGCAGTCACACAGACTGTTCCGATCATGAGAAGCCAATTTACCCATGGGATGTAGATCTGGCCATGGAAGACCTTGGATGTATGCTTTACTTTGATCTGTGGGAAGTATGACAATTTGATGATTTGGGATAAGAGCTATAATATTTATAAGCTATGTCTTTGTTACATATCGGAAGATCTGTCATTATTTACCTGGAAAGTAGCTGTGATCATCGTCTGACTGGCAACGATGGCTGCCAAAATGGCGATCACCAAGCTTGGGTAGAACATCCCCGGGGGAACGGACTTGAAAAAAGGGTTGGAATAGGCACCCTTATTCGAGCTGATGTATGCCGCTTGGCCGATATACTATATGCGTATAAGTGAGAGCTAAGGTGAAGCACTGGGTATGAGACCGACCGCTACTAAGAGACAGGGATAGGCGACACACAACCAAGACATTTGGATAGCACTGTAAAGTTCCTTAGCTGTAGCGCAGGATCGCAAGCCATGCTAGGAGCTTACCGTCTCGAAAAAGCGCCAAGATCGGCAAACAATGCTTCGACACCAGTAAAAGCCAGGAGAATACCTCCAAGGGACTTCCATCCATCGGTCTTGTTTCGTACGAACCAATCTATAGCGTAGTAAGGGTTGAATGCTTTAAGTACAGAATGATCAAAGTGAACAAGGTTCTAGCAAAGTCAGCTCAAATGTCCAATAACGAGATCAGCGACTTACATAGATGCCGAAAGCAAGGTTGAACGTGAGCCAGATGATGACAATTGGGGCAAAGGAGCTGCCAATTTTGGATGTGCCAAGGGGCTGTATCAGGAACAGACATATGAGAATACCACAAGACGCCCCGATTATAGTTGACGAGGTGATATTCGGCACAACTACTTCCAATCTAGGGATAAGTTAGCCAATTTGCTAGATTTGTGAGCTATAGAACGGAGTTGTTCAGAAGCCAAACACGCCTTGTAATGTTTGCTCCATGTATCTACGTGATGGGGTGTTGAATGACAGAAACAGCAAGCACCTACCCTTGAATAGCACCTAGGACAGACTGAGCGGGTGTAAGGACGCCATCTATATGCTCGTCAATATTTCATTTGTCCTCCTTCCATGAGGATCTGGAACAGCATACCTGACATTATCAGAGACACTCCCAGTACACCGACAAGCTTGAGGAGAAATTTCATTGCACCACTACGTTCCATGATGTTCCTCGCAGCTTTGCTGCCAGTCTTGAGTTCAGATGTCCGGACTCTTTCAATCCTAATCGATCTTTCTTCTCTCGGGTCTCGGCGAGCTATGTTTGCCTGGACCAAAGTTTAGTCGGATGGAGCGTCACAGACACAGAGTACCCACATAACGGGATAGTAAAGAGTAGACAGCAAAGGTTCCACCTTCACCCTCATCATCGGCCCTTAGGACTACAAGAATATATTTCACAGTGACTATGAGTGTGAGGGTCCAGATGATGAGAGACACAGCGCCGAGGAGATCCTGGCGGCTAGGTTCTGAGGTGAAGGTGGACGAGTAGACATAAAGTGGACTTGTGCCGATGTCACCGTAGATAACACCGATTGACTGATAGGCTAGCCTGGGTGAGTTTTTAGAGTGGTGTTCCTGCTAGTGCTTGATATATATTTAACATACCATAGTAGGTATCTGCCGTGGAAATCCTGACGGAGAATCAGTTGCTTGATAAGGCTGAACAAGAGCGCATTTGACCTACTTGCCGCTTTCTGATGTCTCTCTCATCCTTTTCATCCTCCGCGAGTTCCTTCTCTGACACACTGTAGTGCTTCAAAGAATTGGATCGGCGATGCGCATAAGCGTCTGATGGGGTGCGACCGAGAGCTTCATCCACGATTTGAACACGATGGGAAGGAACGCGCGTGATAGCTTCTTCGGGAGCTCGAACTTTCTTTGTATCTTCTCCTGTATCCGGAGATAGGGGAGGCATTAAATTCATTGCCGATATGTTGATCTGTCTGACAAGGAGTACAAGATGCCAAAATATTGAGAGCAATTGTAGACAGGCGGGGAAGGAAAAGACAAGAAAGATGATCAGTCAAACGGGTGACGGGGACCTTATAGCTGAAGACCAGGGTCCTGAGCCAGGTCCAGGTCCAGCCTTTGTGCCGCCCGGCAGAGACCGTCATGGTCTCTGTGGCGGCCATTGTGTTCTTCCTATCTCCCATTGAGCCAGTCATGATGATAAGCTGACTGCGCCCCGTCAAGGCTATCACTTATCAAGAATGATTGCCGGTTGCAACCAGCCCTGGACCTGATTTAGCAGGTCTAGGCTAATGCAATGGGCAAATTTCTGGGTCCGGCTGACACGAAATAGGGTGGGGTAAGACGGGAATTCAAGTTGGCGAAATAAATCCCGCAGGCCTCGCTTGCCTGCATGCCCCCACGGCACCAGATCTGCCTTTAGACCTGTTGATTGGTTGACTAACTGTAACAGGTACAATGATCGACATTGACCTGACAGCTGCGATAGTGATGGATGGGAATGTGGAATGTGAAATGTGAAATGATTTCTGAAGGGGAAGGTGACTGCGACCGGTACGTCGTGGCATTTTATGCCGCTAATGCAGCAAAGCTTAATTCAACGGCAAGACTAACGTTAGCTGGCGATGGCGGCCCGTTGCGATTACTTTGGGGGCTGTTTAGCGCTGAACTACCGCTCATTAGCGCCAAGACGACCAGAAAGGAGGCTATAGCGACTACAAAGGAGGCTGCCATCATTTCGAAACGACTCCAAAGGAGGCTGTCCCCAGCCAGCAGGACAAGTCCAACCCTCCCACTTCAATGGTCCGAGCGTCTTAACCGATCATGCACCGCCTGCATGCTCCGTCTGACCTATGGTAACCTACCGTAGGCGACTTGTTCGACCACCACGCCACCACCCCTGAGATCGCGCAATTTCCACTGGATCTACGCATTTTCAGGCATTGCGCGAACTCTGGTTCCGTTGCATAACGCGACTCGTTTATTGCGGCGGTCCTGATGGACTTATGATGTGGCAACGACACCAGGCCTTCGTAGTCCAAAGCAAAATGTGACAATGCCATTGCACTGGAAAGATAGAGCCATCGCTAATGGCGAGCTGACTATGTCGGCGAATAAATTCATAACCTCGGTAGACAGGTACACAAATACTCAAGCCTTGCCACCGTCCCTGCCGGGAATCGATGATCTTCACCCAGCTCTTGGACCTTGTTAGGAACGGGCTCCTCCTTGCTTACATCTACTTCGTGGTAAAATACTACCTGCTGACTACTACTGGTGTAGTATTAAATAGTGGGACACGGGCCCGCGAATCTTGGCGTGGAAAATCGGTGTGACGGGTCCCATTATTTAATACTACACCGATAGTACCTAAGAGTAGGCAAAAGCTATGGAACTTTAAACACGAGAGCCTAAAGTAAGGGTGCTGAAACATGACTTATTATTTACCTTTGCACGTAGAATTATTCTGGGCCTATTGGTTCAGCTCTAGATGTTCGTCAGGTCCTACCCGCAACCTTTCTTATAGAAACTTAGACGCAAAGTCTAGCTAGCACCTCAGTTCCCAAGAAGGTTCAACTCAGAGTCCTGGCAACCCGCCGTTGTCAAAGCGCTTTGTTTTACCAAAATTCGCGTTTATGTTTCGTCACTCAAACCTGCTTTATCGTACCAGCTTGGATCACTAAAACGCTTGCTTTCAGATGACTCGTGATCATAGCCTCAGCAAAATTGCCTAGACTTTGTGCCAGCTCATTCTCTGTCGAAATGTGATGACCAAAAATGGCAGTGCGCGTCCTCTGATGCCTACCGACAACGACTAGATCTCCGGCGCTTTCTGAAGAGAGGCCAACTTCAGCCCTAGCTTGCTCTACGCTATCACGCAGCGGCTGCGTACTTTCGATGGAACTGAACAGGACCCGATCTCGTAGATTACCAGGAAGAGAGTCGGACATGGTTGTGAAGAAGGCCTGGTCCTGGCTACTGGTTATCTCTTGTGAACTGGTGTTGACGAGCTTTCCGCGATCTTTGTTTCCGCTAGCGATGAATTCTCTTATTTCATCAGCTGGCTGGCTGACCTGATCAGTGCTTTTCACATGAACAATAGTCGCTGTCACGTTAGGGTTCCTCGCCAGCCTCAGCACGAAACGCAAAGCAACACGGTCATCGAGGCCACCAATAAAAGGTAAGAATACATGGTGGCTTTGATCCACCAGTGGAGCAGTCGCAAGTATAGGGTGGCTTCTTATACTGAAATTTGTTGGCACCCGATTTAGAGCTTGCGTGTCTTCCTTTGGCAGCGCACCAAAACCATTGTTGATCAAGATTGCCGCATTGCAACTAATCGTGTCCAGAAACTTGGTAACAAATTGGTTATAGGAGCTGTTGCTGAAGGCACTTTGGGACACCTCCAACGTGTTCGCTGTGACTCCCTCGGAGAAGCTGCCAGTCTCGCTCCATGGAAGTAATATCATATCGGAATTTCGCTCAGATGCTCGCTCGCTCAGTATCTCACAATAAGATCCCTCGGGAACAAGCTGTATCTCGCCGGAAACGGCAACATTGTTCAGTTGGCCGAAAGTGTGGAAGGCATTTACCACAGGGTCTCTAGTAGACAGATCGTCAAGTTCCGAATCTTTCATCACGGAGGAAAGACGTTCGGTGAGTTCAAGCATGCGCAGACCGTGGACCTCGAGAGGCCTCGCCACCGAACGATGCCCGTACGCTTCTACGCGCTTTTCTTTTTTGCTAGGATGGACCGCATTAGATGCCGATGTGCTCGCTTTCTCTCCACCAAGCAAAGCTACAAAAGTGAACACACTGGGCAGACTGTCCAAGCGGAGGCTGACGAGGAGTCTCTTGATTTCACTTTGCTCCTTTTCTGTTGTAGATCCATTTTCGCCGTCCGATGTATCCGTTGGTGCTAGGCGACTGCCATCCCAATCGATTTCCCCACGCTTCCATGCTGCTAGCTTTTTCTGATACCAAGGTGGGAACAGTGCTCTTGTCAGGGGTGTAGTGACAAAGGTTGTGACCAGAGCCATCACGACAAAGATGGTGAAGGTCCGCTGACTGAGGATCTTGGCTTGAAGTCCGATGTTCTGCGACAGTTAGATGAATGCTGATTCATAAATAGGCTCGAATAATTACCAGCACGATCAGCTCAATCAAGCCCTTGCAGCTCATCATAACACCGATTGTGAAACTTTCCCTCCACACCAGCTTATTCATCCGAGCAGCCATAGTTCCTCCAGCCACTTTCCCAACAAAGGCTACGGCGATGACGCCAACAACGTAGGCCCACGTAATGCCATTATCGAGAAGGCCGATGTTCGTGCTCAAGCCGGAGAGTGCGAAATAGAGAGGGAGGAAGAAGACGGCGACAAGATCCTCAATTTTCTCTGTGAGCTTTATGGCAAATCCCCCTTGGTGTGGACATATTAGACCCATCAGGAAGGCCCCAAAGATGGGATGGATTCCAATAATGCCTGTGAAGAAGGCCGAGCCAAAAGCCATCAGAACAGTCAAAGCCACAACTGATTGTGTCGGACCACTGTGTAGACTTCCCGTGCGTTTCAGAATCCACATAAAGACAGGCCGGATGGCGTAAACGAGCAATAGCACATAGGCAACAGCGGTCAAGAGGACGTACAGTGCTGTTATGCCAGCGCCAGCATTAACAAGCGCGACGCATAACGCCAGTAGGATCCATCCAACAACATCATTTCCGACACCTGCCGAGAGCACCACGATGCCAACTTGGGTTTGTAGTAACTTGAGCTCGGTCAATATCCTGCAGAGCACCGGGAAAGCCTAGGCAGGATTAGCGTTTGACATGTGGAGATGTAGGGTAGATTACCTACAGTAATAGCCATAGCGATACTAATGAAGAGTGCATATGTCCCAAATGTGATTGGCACCAGGCCCGAATCTTCGCGGAACTGGTGGTACAGACCATATGCAATGCCCCAACCCAATCCAAAGGGTATAGCCATACCGGCAGCGCCGACACTCAAGGCAATCCGCCAATTCGACACGAGAAGCCGTAGGTCTACCTCAAGCCCCACAAGGAAGAGAAAGAGGATCAGGCCCACATTGGCGGCCGTTGTGAGTGTAGGCATGGAAGCGATAGGGAAGATAGCATCTGTAAAACCGGGGATGCGTCCAAACACCGAAGGACCCAGCAATATTCCAGCGATGACCTCTGCAATAACTCTTGGCTGCCTAATCTTGGAGAGAGGAAAGTGGAGAAGACGGCAGAAGATGATGATGATGCCAGCCTGTAGTGCATTACAGTCAGTCAATGGCCCAGGGTAGAGAAAGTGAGGGGGCTAGATTTCGCATACCTGTATGATAAAGGTTATGATTGGATTGGTGGGATTGTATTTGGATGGGTTCATGCCCCCAATGATGCCTGCTTGGCCAGGCGCTCTGACCGTCATGGTGATGGTGTTTTCGACGACTGATATTCGAAGATGATAGATGCTGTAGTGGTTGGTACAAATTGAGGAAGAGCCAGGGCGGTTGGAGGGTTGCGCAACTGGGGGTTGAAGACGACTGCGAGCGATTGCAAGGCTTGGTCCCCGTCCGTGTGTCAGGTGTTGGGGACTGCGGCAGAGTTGGCGGGGAAGGGCTTTATCAGGCTGTCACACGCATATTGATGATCCGGGATGTCAGCAGATCCTTTTCGTTGATTTAAATGGTAAAGTATGAAGGAAGTAGCAGCTGAGAGGAGGTTGGGAGAACAAAGGATGTGTTGACCTGCTCCTGCACCTGCCACCACCTCTTCGCCCTCCACCACAATCCGCTTGCATCGTAAACGGAATCCCTCTTGGGAGTTAAGTGGGGCTGAGCCAACAAAGAGGATTAGTAGGATCAGTAGTAGGAGAGTCGACAAGAAGACGGCGCGCCATTGGCATGTTCTAGACCACACCGCCTGCAGTCAGCAGCAACAACAGCAACCGGTTGGCTGGACCCCTATCATATGGCTATCTTAGCGATCGGAGAGTTTTGGTCCCGATGCAAGCAGAGCGGGTGCCCACAAGCAGTATTACTGCTTAGAAGAGTTCACTCCCTAAATGGAAGCACCTAGTAAATGGAAGGCCCTATAGGGCTGAACAGGTCAATTTGTCTATATTCTTCTAATTCTTCTGTTTTAATGCTATTCAAAGCTTTTAAATCTATATAGTTATATAGACGATTTAGAATAGTATAGATTATATAACTTTATAAAACTTTCGAATATACTTACCTTTATCTATTAACTCTATTTAATCTAGTTTATTTATTACTATTAACTTCTCTAATATTCTTACTTCTATTTTTATAATTTATTAATTTTATTTAAGTTTCTATATAGTAACCCTAATAGTTAATTGAATTAAAAGCTTTAGAATTCATAACGAAGATTACTCCGATCTTCTTATATTAATATTTTTCACGCGGATTTATAGTTTCTATAGTAAGAATAGCTTCTATAGTAATATAAAAAGTAAAGCTAAATAAAAAACTATAGTAATTTTATAGTATTTTATAGCTATACGCGATTAATTAAAAAAATAAAGATTTATAAATTTAAATTATTTTTATTCTATATACTAATCCTTAATAACTTATTACTTAGTATTAGATTTATTAAAAAATTAAGAGTTAATAATATATAAAGCTTTCTATTTAATATATTAATCTTTAGTAACTTACTTTATATTATACTTTTTTTTTTATTTATTAAAAACCTCTTAATTTAGAACTCTAGTATTATTATAATAATTTTTAATATAATAAGTTTTTTACTTCTTTTATTTATTTAATTTTAAAAAAGTTATATTAATATATTTCTATATAATTACTTCTACTATTATAAAATTTATAGCTTTATTTATTTTTTCTAATATTATCTTCTTATCCTCTTCTTCTTACTTTACTTACTTTAATATATTATAAACTTATATAATAGTCTTAAGTATTAAAAGTATTAAAGAATATTTATTAAAATTTAAATAAGTAAGAGTTCTTACTAAGAAAGTAGATAAATAAATTATTATACTATAATATTTATTTTATACTTTAAGAAAAAATACTTTTAGAGAATTAAAAAAATAATTAATAATTAATTAAGAATTATATAATATTAAACCTATTTTCTTCTAAATACTTTAAATATTTTCTAATATAAAAGTTGATTTCCTAGTCTTTTAATATTATTTTAAAAAATTTATTTTATTAATCGCGTAGCTAGTACTAAGTTATATAATACTATATATATTTCTTTTATAAATAAATATTAATAGAGTAAAGAGACTAATATTAAAAAATTATAAAATATAAATAATATATAGAAGAAGATAAAGAAGTATAATATTATTAATAATATAAAACTTAATAATAATAGTATTAATATAGAAAGTATAATTATTAAGAATTAATATATAATATTAATTTTACTATTTAATAATTAACTTCTTTATAAAGTATTAAAGCTATAAAATCTTAATTTTATTATTAATTTATTTATTCTAGTTAATAGCTATATAAGCTTTAAAATAAATAATAAGTTATATATATTAATAAACTACTATCTTAAAAATTATATATAGTAATAGGACTTTATTATTAACTAAAATAACTTTATTATTAATTAAAATATATTTAATTAAAGAAATCTATTCTTAATTACTATATTATATTATATATATCTTTTTTTTATATTTAGAAATTATAACTTTAAACTTTATAATAATACTTTATATAAAGCTCTTCTTATTTATATTATAGATATTATTATCTTAAATATAATATTTCTATTTAATCTATTAATAAAGTTTAAAATTAATTAATAAAAATAGTAAAGTTTTAAATTATAATCTACTTTTTATCTAAGAAAGAAATATATTATATCTTAATATTAAGATAATAAGAAAAAAATTTATAAATCTAATTAATATCTAGCTTTTTTAAATTACTCTTTACTATATAAAGTTCCTAGACTATTATTTTTATATAATTAATATAATTAAATTATCTCTAGACTTAAAGATAATAAATATATTTAATAATAATAATTTCTTTCTTAAAAATTAATTATTAATATTCTATATTATATTCTACAGTAAAGATATTATTCTTAATATAGTAATAAAATATAAATATATTAACTTTATACTATTCAACGGTTTTTTTAATAGAAATTAAATCTTAAGTATTTTTTTATATTTAATAAACTTAATTAATACAGTTCTCTTTTATTATTTCTAGAGTTTTAAAATTAAGTAAAAAGGATGAAGTTAAAGATAAAACTAAGATTATAATATATATAGAGAATATAGGAGTGTATATATATATAATAATATTATAAAAAGATAATATAATAGTTAATATATAGAAGGAAAGAAACAAAATAGTAAAAAATAAAAAATTCTACTTGTTCAGCCCTATAGGGCCTTCCATTTACTAGGTGCTTCCATTTAGGGGGTGAACCCTTCTACTGCTAACCGAACTTTATCCGAACTTCCCTCAGCCTGCACCAAATGCATCCATTACCATTACCATTATCATGGTATCTGCTTAGTACTTCTACGTCTCATATCAGAATGGCTACTTGCATCTTCTCAAGGTCTCAATAAGGAGTCTCTGCGCAATTTACTCATTCACGTCGCGTTCCCGTGATCTTCTGTCCACCGACTTCTGTCAGCCATATGACTAATCGACAATGCCCGCCTGTTCGCAATCATTGATTGCACCATTCCCGCTACCTAGTGAAAGCACTCGGGGGAGCCAGAGAATTCAGAACGCATGTCCACCTGTTCAGCCTCTTTCCCTTATAGATGTTCTTTTTCGACCCAAATTGCTTCAAATTTGCTAGCTAGAAAAGCTAGATGTACATCCTCGCTGCGAATTGAAATATCCCTAACCTAAATGACTGCCGTGGCGGATTATCATAGACCATACCAAGAACGGCAACTACTATCCGACTAGTCAGAAGGAGTCACACGCACCACAATACCCTGATACCCAAGCATGTCGCGCCTTGATCAAGGCTGTCCAGAGCCAGAGGGGCCCTAGAAGTCTTCAGGGCCGTATGTCTCAAGCATGAACAAAGCCTACGGCCAAGGCGTAGCCCAGATCCCCAAGTTAGACAACCCCTGTGTCGTAGTTACCAGAGACTGGCATAGTTCCATAGAGGCTCCTAGCAAGGGTATCCGCGCTACGCTCATGGTCGGGCTGCGTTCAAGACGTACGATCACGGCCCTGAAAAGCTTCCTAAGGGTCCTTTTGGCGAGGCTAGACAAAGAAGGTCACGTTAACTCGTATAGTGTTTCTGATATTAAGGAAGCGAAGAGAGGGGATAGTATACTGAGTATCCGATCCATCCCAATCGCTCAGTTGGGTGCCAAACCCGGGGTCAGCATCACTTTCTTGAGGGCGAAGATGTCTTTGCTGCTGTCCAACCATACTCCACCGATGATAGCTTTTAACGTGGCTGTCATGAATTTAGTAGGAACGCTATAGCCCTGCGCGTCGTGCCGTTTGCGAAGCTACGCGTTCCCACAGAGCCAATGCCATTGCCAGTAGCCTGTAGGGCCTCCCAGAGAATCAGAGGTCCAATGAAATGGTAGTCTGTGATGGCTTCGACACCCTGAACGGCATTTATATCCCTCGCGGTTATGGCGACCGTTGCCTGGAATATTGCACCGAGAATGCTTATTGTATGAATACCTGCAGCAACCCTTGAAACCGGATGTATCAGTAAATGTGATGTGCTCGAAGCTTGGCTGTGATGCAAATGAAACGTGTGGGATGTCCTCCATTGGATGTCTGTACTTGTGACAACAAAAGTGAGAAGTTGGGAAGATTTAGGCAGCTAGCGGTGGCGGGGAGCTTGTCATGTGAAAAGGGAAATTATTGCTAGGATAAACCTGCCTCTGCAAGTTATCCTATTCAGGAATCTTTGCGCTGCTTACTAGAGTGTCCTGACAAAGTGTCAGAATCTGCTTCGTAAAAAGGCCGGAAACCTGATAAAGAAGCTTCCTTACACGATCATGTCTAGAAGAAAGAGGACAAGATCGGAACATTGTTGTTCTATCTTCACCAAGAATGACTACATCAGATACCCACATCGGGTACGAATCGCCTCAAAACAAGAACAAGGCTTCTGGCTAATGTGTTCCTACGAGGGTTAGCCCAAATATGGTTGCATATTTATGTTGCCATGTCTTCACCTGCGAATACGATTCGAGCCTGAGAAGGAACAAGAACAGCATCAGTGAAATGGTAAGTCGGGGCAGATTGGTACATCATGGAAGCATAGAAGATCCAAGGCTTTCGGATTGGAAGGATAAACCCCAATAGCTTGGCCATAGTTAGGCCACACAATAAATCAAGGCCCTGACCTCCGACGCTTCTTCGTCGGCGCCATTGCAGACACATCTTCCTCTTCATTTCCATCAAACATAACAAAACCCTCCGATTCCAATATTCTCTCTAGCCTTCTTGCCTTTGACACCAAGCCCAATGTATCCATTACATCCTTCACCTTCTTCAGACCGCTATCCAAAAAGACGGCTCCCAGGATAGCCTCGACAGTGTCAGCAATAGTCTTTCCGCCAACGTTTCCGTATATGAATCTCTCGAGCCCAATCTCACGTCCAATCTTGTTCAGATTGGCATTAGAACCCACAGCTGTGGCGATATTGCTGAAATTTCCTAGGCTCCGCATCAGTTGGAGAGGTATGTTATTTTCAGTGACAGTCAACCTTGCCTTTGTTCGTTTTACCCGGGTACCAATTCTCGGCTAATGCAAGCCGAATTGCAGCATCCCCGACAATGGCGAGCCGCTTGTTGCCGTCTGGTGGGACTAGCTTGCCAGCGCTGTCGATTAGGACACTCGGGCCCTGCAAAGCCTCTCACAGCAGCGCCGGATTGTGGAAGCGGTACCGAACAAGCGTCTCTACTGCGTGGATTCTAATGCCTTTTTCACTCAGGGCCATGTCGATACAATCGTCCGTAAGATCCGGAGGAGCAGCAGACCTGGCCACGGGGTGTGATGTCCGGCAATCGAAGTGGTGCAACAGCCAACAGACTATCAGGCTGTCCGAGCTCAATTGGAAAGCCAGGGACTGATTTTCATGTGAAATCGCTATTCTGTTGCCCAAGGTGATGTTTCGTACCTTCGGAGGAGGCTCCAGATCCGTAGTTGGAATGGATGCGGAAGGTGGGATTTTATTAATTGATTTGGAAGGAACAGCCGTAGAGATCGCCGACTTCAACACCACATCGCAACAACGGACCACGGGACTAATATTTGCATGTGAGCAATGTTTTGGAACCCTGCTACGACGTGATAACAAGCTTACTTACTTGCGAGGAATTCTGCATGGCAAAGCTCGGATCCCGACTGAGCGCCAGGAGAGGAACATCATACGAACACCATTCAAATGACTCACTCTTTTGCAATAACCGAAGCTTGTATAACTCCATCTAAGGAAAATGGGGTCTCCATGGACTTTGTAACCGGTACGTAACACGAAGAGTTGTTTGTCCCTTGCTGAAAACGTTTGTGGGAACAAACAAAACCCAGGTATCAATGCGTAGAGGGCAAAGAGGAAAATCAAAACTTACCGCAACAGATCTAGTGTGATCACTGAGAATGTAATCAAATTCAGCTCAGTGCTTATGACGGCTATCAAGAACACATCCCTTAGGGTAGATATGTCGCAGATCTCAGCTTAAACATCGAAAGAAACGGTTCTCCGGGAGGAATATAATACAAGGAGCTTCGAAGAATATGATAACACGCCGTGACGAACGGCTATACGCTCCTGTGTGCCTCAAAACTCACTGATAAGAGCTTTAGATGTGAGAGCGAATGAAATTATTATTCACCATAAGGGAAGCACGATGCATATGTTCTAAACATTGAGCATTACAAGTACAAACAAAGCAAGCAGAACCCTCACATCAACAGCCATAAAACAGACAACAACGCACAGTCCTGATCTCGCCCCAAATTCGCGATGCTGAACAGCCATTATAGCTTTGCCTTTGCTCAAATCGCTTCCGGGGATCACTGTCCGTCGTCCAACAATGCCACATCAACATTCTTACGCAGCGATAGTACTGCTTTCCTTTGGTGCACTGCTTGCTTTGGGAGCACTGCCTGCCTCAACAGTGCTGCCTGCCTCAGGTGCGCTGCTTCCCTTTGGAGCTCGAGGCTTTACAGTTGCAGCGGGAGCACTGCTTTCCTTTGGCGCACTGCTTGCTTCTGGCGCACTGCTTGCTTCGGGAGCACTGCTTGCTTCGGGAGCACTGCTTGCCTCAACAGTGCTGCTTCCTTTTTTGGGGGCTCGAGGTTTCAAAGTTGCAGCGGGTGCACTGCTTTCCTCTGGCGCACTGCTTGCTTCTGGCGCACTGCTTGCTTCGGGAGCACTGCTTGCTTCGGGAGCACTGCTTGCCTCAACAGTGCTGCTTCCCTTTTTGGGGGCTCGAGGTTTCACAGTTACGGCGGGAGCACTGCTTTCCTTTGGCGCACTGCTTGCTTCTGGCGCACTGCTTGCTTCGGGAGCACTGCTTGCTTCGGGAGCACTGCTTGCCTCAACAGTGCTGCTTCCTTTTTTGGGGGCTCGGGGCATCATGTAGACGAAGGACGCATCGAGATCTGGGGCTGCATGAGCTTTGAGCAGTGGATCGGCAACCGGCATGGGTACTGTGACGCTCACGAAGAGGGCGAGCGTGGCGATGAGGGTGGCGGTGGTGGTTCGGACCATGTTGACGTGGGAATAGTAGTCTCGGTGGGTTTGGAGATGTTCACGGGATATACAGGTCTGGTTGATGTTGGCGTGCGAGTCCTTGGGCTTTAAGGCGTGGGTGTAGAGCCTGCTTAACAGAGGAGCCTTGGTTCGGAGGGTACTTAATCTTGGATGTGCTTAATGAAAACGTGTATGAGCTTGGAGGTAGTAGCACTTGAACAAAAATAGGGATCGTCTCGAATCTCGGTGGTTGTCAGAGCCTTGAGTCCTATGTTGTTGAGCTTCAATCCGTGTGAAGTCTCTCACTTTATATATGCTGTTGCACCTCTCATAAAGCATGCCAGATGACAGTAGTGCTGCTGTTGCTGAGTTCTGTGACCGTCCATTGTCTCATCCTCATCCCCCTCTCAGCAACGCTCGGGTCTCAACACATTCGTGATACTTCATCACCGCCTGAATGACGGGGTGGCTCCTCATTTTGTCCAATGAAGCCATTCATCCGTCGAGTACCACCGCGATTTGAGACCAGAATGCTTCATATTCTCATCTGTAACCCTTCCACGCCTTGCCCCTGCCTCGGCCTTGTACGAAAGTCTTCATCAATGTTGGAGTCAGGCATCGTCAAACGATTTGACATAGCCCGTAACGAACGTATGACATCACGTACACGGCTATAGTTGCGCCGCAATGCGGCGGGTGCAGCTATCGGCAAAGTGCGGAAGGCTCAACTACCGGCAGCTCGCGAATCCTGAGAACTTTGGGATTCTCCCCACCGGTTTCAGAGAGACACAACATACATGTGAAACTGCATCATATATGGTTGGAGAAAGTAGGATGCGCTACTCCAAGACCGTGTTACTGCTCACGGAAAAGGTATGTAGATGCTGGGCACACAGAAAATGACCCATGTATGTCATGAAACCGTAGCTTGGTTACATAGCCTTTCCAGGAGAAATTCACATACAGGTGACTCTATTTGGTAATTCGAACCTGCTGCAAGTTCTCGATCTCGGTATTGCGTCACCTTGCGTCAAACCTCGTATGGTCGAGCATATCGAACGTTGGGCGTAACTGAAACCGGCATCTCCTAAAGGGTTCTGTGACGAGTCAAAACCCCTACGCATGGTCATGGATAGAAGTCCGTTCTCTCAAGTTGTGAAGGATGAGAGCCACTGACATACCCTTGTGATGCCTACAAGAATTGTGGTTCTATCGGGTTAGGCAACGAATACCGGGCCGCGGGGGCGCGATCACGCGATAGTAAGCCTTGGAGGGTAGGATGGCGAGGACCAACGTAGAGGGCCGATGCGTAGTAGTGCTACTAACAGGCCCGTAACTTGTGACAAACCTGACAGACCTTCCATACTGTGCCGCACCGCCTTCCGAAGACCAGGGTGGTGACCGTAACAAAGTGCTGTGCCTGTGAAGAGCGGCACGGCTCGCCTGTCAGATACTTGTGATAAGTGGGTCCAATAGACCGTAGGATCCATAGAAATGACCAGAAATTGCGAGATGGAGCTGTGAGAAGACTTCGCTGCTCTCGAGAACAAGCTGTAGTGGTGGGAAGAGCCGAACGGGGAGTTTCAGCCACGACGCTTTCGAATCGAGGTCTGATCTACCGGGATCTTTCTTCGTGTGACGTCGGATTTGGGACTGCTTGCTCACATGAGCCAAGCCCGCAAAATTTCTCATAATACCAGCTCTCTGGATCTGTTCTATGGTGGACCTCTCACGGTCATTGAGAGTAAAACTTGCATTCTTTTTTATTACCAGGATTCAGATCACCTAACGGCATTTTCAAGTGCCATTCGCTTCAGCCGCCAGCTTCTTCGTGTCCTCTCGCTCCACCTCCAAGACAGCCTCAAGCGGGATGGTTTTCCAATCATGACTTTTGGTAGAAAATTGCCTCAGATACTCTTTTTTCGGAAACACATGCATATGCAAATGTCCCACCGAGTTGTCTGGATGAGCATGAAACGCATACTTGAAGTCCTCGGATCCGAGCTTTGAGAAGTCTTCTGCTAACGAGTCGAAATCCTTTTTCAACGCCGGCAGAAGCTTGTTATAAGCTTCAAGAGCTTTATCTTTGAGCTTCTTGTTTTGATCGTCAAAAGCGGACTGCGTGCGTCGGACCAATTTTTTTCTAAGAGTCCCTTGCTCGAAATCCCAGAAATCGATGAAGTGGCGCTTCATCTCTTTCAGCCGTTCACAGTCGTTTTCTGTAGCCTGCGGGTCTACCACGTTGAAGATACGTTTCCGGGAGATGACTAGTGTATGACCAAATCCTTGGCCTTCCGGAGTGTTGATTCCCGGCTGGTTCTTAGAATCATACCATTGGGGGTATTGGCGCTTGTCGTAACTGTGTAGATTACCAATAATATATGAGTCTGGTGATTCACTGAGTATCATGGACTTTTTGTTGTGAATCTCAAATTCCTATGAGATGTAGGGTAAGATGACAGCAATAGTCTGTTACACGAAGCTACTTACGGAAAACCATGTATCAGCTTTTGCGAACTTCTCTAGCCTTTGTCCATAATCCGGTTTTTCAGGGTCTTTTTCTTCAAGATCCTTGCCAATCATATTCGCTGGGATCAAGCCAGAAGCCCTATGGAGCGCGTACGTATCAGTTAAGCGGAGCTTCTTTTACGACCGGAGATTTCCTATTCCTTCGCTAGGGTATCTGACCATCGCGAGGTATCACGATAGCGGGAAAGGAGGGAGATACTCACAGCTTTTTGTAGTCAAGATCGTTGTTCTTTCGTTTCCACTGTCTGAGCTCCTCCATGGCCTGAGGATCGCTCCTGAATGCATCACGCCTCTTGCGATACAAATCTTTCCGATCCTGAAAGGCTCTATCCTCCTCATCCATAGCGACCCTTAAGGTGTACGAGATGGCGCAAAGCACTAGAACTACAATACCAACGAGTGCAAGGCCCATATTACCTCCCCAATACTCAAAGGGCGGACCCCAGCTCCTGGGATAAAGCGACCAAGCAAGGATGGGGCAGGAGAGCAGCAAAAAGCACAAGTCGACAGCTGACGGATGAGGGGATAAATAACCTAGGAAGTCTGCGAGGGTATGTTGCAGAAGCTGTGTTGAAGCGTTTGTGTCACAGCTTGACATAATGACCGGGTCTTCCAGACTCCCATCGCTTTCGCGCGTAATGACTAGAGGCCGCCTTCAGCACTTTTCTTACAGGCGAACAAAATTCACTTCAAGTAATGTGAGTTTCCCTTCTCTTGTGTAATGTGTGGTCGACCTGATCGCAGTCACATACCGCCGTTTGCGGTGTGCATCAGAGCAAGCCTTACGATAAGCATAAGAGTTCCTCTGGTATGGCAAGATGTACCGAGTCTCGTGTAAAATCCACCCGCATTCATCCAGAAACGATGCGCAATTGTTGACAAGGTTGTCTCAGATGCTATATATTATTTTTCATCACAAAGGCTGTAGGTGGTGATGGTTTCTTTCGCAAAACGAGTCAGAGTGTTGAGGCGGGGTGTGGGGCTGGGAGGGAGCCCTTGGCCCAAATTAAGGCTGAACTTTGCCCTGTACAGCCACAATCGACCCGGCGCTAATGAGTTCCTCTACAGGGCGGAAAAGAAGAGCAGAAACGCCCTCAGCTTCACCTTGCCGCCTGAAAATGGTGTCTCGCAAAGCATCTGAATCGTGAGCCATAGCCTCTACATCCTATGTTATGTTACAAATGACTAACATCCCTCTGCATGCCTCAATGTTGAGATGTTAGAGCCCTTCTTCTAACGTACATTGCAAGCTTGTCACGTGACCTGAATGTCAAGATGATCAAGATCTCTGATACTTAATCCTTCCGCTTAAAACCGCTCACAAGGATCCCATCGCAGACGCCATGACACAAACTTCCCCAGGCCCCCGACGCAGAACACCGACTACTCGTCCATTGCATCCTCCTCACTCTCCGCCTCACTTTCTTCAGCATCTTCCACGTCAAAGTCGCCATCTGCGTCGGCATCGCCGTCTGCATCGACATCGGCATCTACCACAGCGTCTTCCTCGTCTTCACCATCAGCATCCTCCATTACATCATCACCATCGCCATCTTTCTCGTCATCCCGCAGCTCCATTTCGTTTGCTAGCACAGTTTTATCGCCATCCTTTTCCGTTCCTTCGTCATCCCCATCGTCCGAAGAAACTTCCACATCTTTGGGTGTAGACACATCATCGTCCACTGGACCACCCAGCCTGGTCCTCCGTGTAATTGCAGGTTTCCCTCCACCTTTTCCCGGGTCAGGCTTCCCCTTCCCCTTCCCTTGCCCTGTGCCGCTCCGTCGCACACTAGGCGTTGTATTGGGAGTATTGGCGCCATTGACTCCAGATCTCCTTGGACCACCTCTCCATCCACCACGACGGCGAGCTGCAGTGCCCGGGATTGGAGGAAAGACTTCATAACGGATTGGGGGAATTGAAGGCGTAATTTGCAAGCTCAGCGTATTGGATATACCATTTGACCTAGGCAGCAAATCCGAGGGGGGTTTGACAGGTGTGGAGAAAGACGTTTGACGTATCGTAGGGGTGCTTCCTTCAAGCTGTGCTACAGCCGGGTCGATGTCGTCCATGTCTTGAGAGTCAGAATGCTTCGAAGAAACACTGGCGTTTCCGTTGATGTTCGGCTGGGAAACCTCACCATCGACAATTGCACTTTCACTGGCTTTACCGGCCAAATCTTTCGCTGCCAAAGCGTTCGCTTTGGCGGCTTGCTGGATCCCTTCCTCTGGCACAGCCTTCTTGTCTTCAGCTTCATCCTCTCTTGGCGCAACAGTTGGTAGAGGTGGAGCAGTCTCGTAGTGTGCACGGTTACTCCTGCCCATGATGTATGGTGTCCATACCAAGGCCTGTGGATTGATAGTCACATACCCTTTGGCTTCCCATTCTTCGATGCATTGCTCGAAGTAGTCGTAATCCAATCGCAGCGCATACGTCTTTGTGACAGGATCTCGGACAAGCGCTCGTAATCCTTCAAGAGCCGCGATTATGTCATCTGCCGTCATTCCAGTCCTGTCGGAGAGTTCTAAAATACTCAGCGGTCCTTTCTGCTCGAGCAATTCATATGATAATACGAGTCGCCAGTAGTTTCGGTAGGATACTAGACCCATGTCCGAAAGTGGCTTCTCTGGCGAACCAGTCTTGCCTTCGACTTTTGTGAGGAGGTAGGAGAAACTGATGAGAAGGTTCCCATAACCTTTTCGTTGGTGGGTAGGGAGGGTAAGGATGCATGAAACATTGTTTTGGCTGCTCGGTCGCTTCTCCTTTGAGAAATAGCCAACAAAGTGACAACCGAATTCATCGTATTCGGTCATGACATAGAACAAGAAGGGCTCGACGTCGTAATACAATGTCTTGGATCCTAGAAAGAGTTTGGCGAGGAGACAGAGATTCTGGCAGTACACTGGATTCTTGCGGCCATCGACCTCAAAGACGGATATCGATCCATCTCGGTATATCTCATCTCCTGGTGGATGCTTCGCAGGACATTTGAGCTTATGCCGCCATGCTACAAAGTCGGAGTTCATATACTTGAGACAAAACTCGCAGATGTACAGTACACGATTTCGGCTGTACTCTTCCGGGTAAGGCGCTGCGTACCAAGTCTCGATCTCATAGCCACCAAAATTGACACATTTGATCTTGCTTGGTGGACCTGCTAGTTTCTGCGTTCGAGCCTTACTTTCGCCTTCGGCTTCTGAGTTTGCGACTTTTAATTTCCAGTCTTCTTCCGCTTTTTGTCGAGCTTCGTTGAAGCGCGCTCGATCGGCTTGCAGAGGGAGTGTTTTTGAAGTGTCGGCATCAGCTTCTGACAACACCCCGCCATACGGTTTCGACTTCAACTCGTCATTCTCGCGCTCATGGAACGCATAGAATGGAGTGGCATAATGTCCAGAGAAAGAAGGTACAGGACGTTCACGGTCACGCTGAACATCAGCCGTGGACTCTCGAGGCCGTGGGCGCTTCTTCTTGGGCTTTGGCTTTGGTAGAGTCGCAAGCTTAGCCGGCTCCAGACGGATGGATAGGATTATGCTCGTTGAGCTTTTCTCGATAATTGTCGCAAAAACATGGTCCGACAGATCAGATTTTCGTTTCTTCGCAGATCGCGATGGCCTTGATTTACGGGTTGATGTGCTTCCTGCCTCGACATCTGCCTCATTGGCTTCAGCGATGTCATCATCAGGGCCGCCACGGAGAATGCCTGCTGCCTTCAGCTCA
Organism: Cladonia rangiferina; assembly: GCA_023065455.1. NCBI lineage: Eukaryota > Fungi > Ascomycota > Lecanoromycetes > Lecanorales > Cladoniaceae > Cladonia > Cladonia rangiferina. Next base: position 1,379,264 of record JAJREH010000011.1, on the reverse strand, counting down.
GCAGCCAAAGTACTATGAGCGCTGTCGTTCCTTGGTCGCTTCTTGGGTTCTTCTTGTTGTTCGGATGAAGCTTTCCTTTTGCGCAGTGACCGTGAACCATCCAGTGGATCATCATCAAGAATGAGATTGTTGAAGACTGAATGGGAGCCAGGCCGCGATCCACCACGCGGTGCGGGCAGTAAGTCTCTCGTGAATTTCGTCGCTGAGGATCTTCTACGCGAGACTGTTTCCTCTGGGGTGGAAGGTTCAAGAGCATTTTCGACGCAATCAGGACATCGCCATTTAGTAGCATCTGAAGAAGAATAAATACATCAATTCTATATTTTCTTTCAAAATAAACATGGTATTAGAAGACAGGAACATACCATCATTGGATTTCAGGGAATGATTATCTCGGGCACATTGGCGATGGGCTGCACATCGCTCGGTTAGCTCTCTTGGAGTTTCACGGATGCCGGGTGATCAACATAAGCTTGTCTGCCCGGCATCAAATTTCTTTCACTTACAATTATCTCCGCAAACAGCACAAGACATATATTCCTCAAAATCTTCGCTTGGATCATGTTCTTCATCTTGTTCACAAAATCTGAAAAAACATTAGTTTGTCCTTTTTATCGACTTCACTAATTTCATGGTTTTCAACCCACATGCAATTGTTGCGAGTTGCTACCACAGATGCATTGTCGGCCGTCTCGCTCCCGCCTTCCTGCCATGGCTCCGCTGTAACAGATTCCGCCTCGCTAGAACTCTTGTCTGAATCCTCCTCTTCTTCAGCAGCACTGCTTTCTTCTGCATCCGACGCAGGCTCGGCGACTTCCTCGTCGCTCTCGGCAGTCTTGACGCTTTTCCTGGTTCTTACGGCACGCACTGTGGGATCGTGGTCATCATCATTGTCCTCTTCACTCTCAGCCTCCACTTCAGCCTCTGACCCATCAGCCTCATCGTCCTGTTCGTCCGCTTGTTCTTCTGCTGGTGATTCTCCTGCCGCAGCTTCCTCCTCCTCGACTTCCTCGCCCTCAGCATCCATTTCATCACTACTCTCCATTGTGTAGGCATTATTCTGTGTCCGGGCATCCAACGGTCCTGCCACCGCAGCCATTGTGATTACTGCGGTTGCCGCCAGCTTGGCTGTGGCTTGACTGCGTTACCACAGTCTCATATCATGTACAGCGCCTGTAGATTATATCGCAGTGATGTAGGAGACTCGTGTGGGTGGGTCTGATCCAGGTTGTAGCTTGTGAGAATACTCGGGGGCCTGCAAGGAGGCTGTTGTCTCCTAAGGTGGTCGTGACCGGAACGGAGATATTTTTGAGTCTTCTCAGCTTGACGGCGACACCGGAGGATATGTTGGAGCTGTCTGAGATTATTGTGTAACGCTTGGTGTCGTCTGTGATTGCGGTGCTAGCAACGGCTTCGTCGCGCAAATTCTCTACGACAGCTCGCACTTTGGGTCACTTTCGCGATTCAAGTTGGTTGGACACCCTTTGCGACGCGTGAACGAAGCTCGGAATAGCTATAGAGATGATGGTAGATCAGGAATAGTCACTGCGCTGCTGCCCCTGTTGCAAGATGAGGTTCCAGCAAGGCGGAAGGTCTGCTGACTAATAATTTTCAACCTCAACCTCCACCCGAATGCGACCCACTTTATCACCTGCTCGAAAAACGCCAGATACTTCCCTTACTTTCCCATGCAGTGATTCAATCGCGAGCCTCGAAGGAACTTGAAGGCCTCGTTAAGTGATCAAGCTCTCTCAGAGGCCTCTGACAGCATGGGTGTCCCATTTGAAGCTCTGATTCCCTATGCGATCATGCTCGGCGTGTGCCTCAGTCTCCCTTATTCTACAAGGAGATACTAAATCCATCACTAGATGTTCGGCATCACTGGAGCGGGCCTTTCGAAAATAAGACACATGCAGAATGGAGGAAAGAGAGCAAGACATTCGCTAGATCAGTGGGATAGACAGAGTGCGTCACTCGATCGATAGCTTGAGGAGGCAACAGCAACTGACGCAAAGGACAGTGATGGACCGAGACAGGAGGTTGACTGGATATCTACGAGGGCAGACGGACAATGTTAAAGCACCACCAGGCTTCGAGCTGAACAACCCTTGGAGGGTGAGCCTCCTGGTCTTGCTACAGAGCATGTGCTACAGCCCCGACTGACGGTATTCAGACTGAGACACGCATTTACTAGCTTTTGCTACTTATACCACAGTACCATCTGAACTTATTCAGCCCATCAATCGTCAACCGCGCAACTCCGTGACCATGCCTCGGATCCCCGCCCTTTCATCAACCCCGAGCTTAATACCAAACCATTCTTCCAGGGCTTGCACCCTATCCGCCTCAATCTTACATACCTTCAAATCTTCCGTCCTTCCCCTGATCCTCCTCTTCAAATCCCCACCCACCAACATTAGCGTTCCCACAACCTCCCCTTCCTCCAAAATCTTCTTGACGACCACAATCTTATAGGTGAACCAACTTGTTCTACTCTGACTCGTCTGGAAATTTATGGTCTCATAATCCTGAGGCAGGAACTCCAGCTCGGTGAAGCAGTACATTGGCAACCACGGCGATTGTGCATCATTTCTATGCTGGTATATCCATAGTTTTTGGCTGCGATTAGTGCTCTCTGGAATATTGTCATACACAAGGCGCACATCTGCTGGTGCGATGTTTTTAAGTTGGGAGGGCTCAGAGTCGAGCGGAAGAGGCTGCGTTGGTCCATTGCTACCAAATCCAACGTCTACCATGTATTTCTTGCCGTCAGCAAGTGTAACGATGTTGACCATATGTGACCTGCTCCTATCAATATATGTATTCCAGCTGAGAGAAAAAGGCAATAGTACCAGCCAAAGTAACCCTCGACTGGCGTACCACTCGCTGCAAGAGCGACCCGCGCCCCAGCACTATGTAGACAGAACCCGAGCGTACGCAGCACTGTGCCGAAGAAACAATTGTTTTCCATACAGTAGCCTCCACGGTTGTCTTTCTCAACAATCTTAATGTACAAACGTTCCGGGTCTAATGAAATAGTATGATGGCTAGAGTAGTGCAGCTGAAGATTCTCGAATGGCACGGCCGCTAACTGGTGCCTTTGCAACCGCGTAAGGAAGTCCAATGCATCTTTGGGGTTGTTGTAGGACGGCTGCTGATATTGATGATACCTTTGAGGCAAAGAGATATGAGAAAAATACTTTTGTATTTGCTCTGCAGAGTAGCACGGTCTCTCAGAGGTGGAGACTCTATACATGGTTTAAGCAACAGAATGCTGTACTTAGACAATCTGAGGGAGGCGGTAAATGGCAAGATGAAGCACAAAAACCAGAGGTAGTATGAAGGGAACGGTGAACCAGACAAGACCTCATTCAGGACGGGGGGAGACATTTCACTTGGTGTCTTACCATAGGAATTCCGGGATCATGACGTGGCGCTCGAAGAGCTACCAGCGTCTTTCCTACATGGATTCGACTGTAGCCTTCAATGACAAGTTTTGATTCTCCAGAGGCTAAACTTGAAGCAGCATACCATTTTTATTCAATCCCTTGGAATCCGAGAATCCGCCAGCATCTAGTATGTGGCTGGACTTCCTACTTACCATAGTAACGGTATTCACTAAGCCTAATCTACATGACTATGCACTATTCTATTCTGCTTCATCTCCATCATCTTCATCCTCATCCCCTTCTCCCTCATCCTCCGCAATAAGTCTCGCCCGCTTAGCTTTTTCCTCTTCTTCCGCAGCTTCATATTGAATATCCCTAAGCCTCTTAACTCTATCGGCTGGGCTGGGAAGCCTGTTGATCTGGTCTGCAATCTGACCTCTGCCAATCAAGCTAGCAACAATACTTGCTCCAACAATGAACGTCAGGACAAATCTATAGGTCGAGTACCAATGTGGCGCCCAACCGTTGACCACAGCCTGTGCATCAGCGAAATATAAAAAGGTGAAAGCACAGAATTGCGAAATCAAAGCGTATTCGACTGGGAACAGGATGGTTGGCCATGCGACTGCGGGAGCAACGACCCCGTAGGCGTAACGTCGGTATCCGTGCTCCCCTCCATATTTCGCCCATTCTAAGCCCCAGTGGATGGCACCGAGGAATGAGAGAATCTAGGTGAATCAGTTCAGAGCGGTGGTATAGATTGCGAGCCAAGTCCTTACCACTGCGCCATAGCCGATTTGCAAAGGCTCAATGATATGTAGGAGGGCTTCCGCGGTCGGTTGAGAAAAGAAGAAATTGGACCCGTCAGGGCCGACATGGTTAATATCGAAAGCAAGATAGACAGTGCTGAGAGAGGTTGCAAGGTACGGCAAGACACCTGCCAGGCCAATGACGAGCGCTTCTCGGGGAACTTCATTGAGGGCAAAGGTCTCCTTGATAGTGACCTGCGGGCAGAAGCATCAGTATGATTCCTAAGCATATATAGGAAAGACTCACAATATCCGCCTTAACACCAGCCAACATGTCCTCGTCTTTTTCTTGCTCTTCTACTCCTTTTTCGTGGAATACTTCATGAACGCTAGAGGTGGGAGAGACCTCTTCAGGGTTCGGCACAAGCTTCCGTTGCCCTACTTCCTTCTCGCGTTCATAGTCAGGGTGGTCATATGGTCCGGAATAACGTTGCAAAGAAGTGCTAAGGGGCTTGCGAAGTACCAACGCCAGTCCAGACGGCTTCGGAAAGACTAGGTTGCGGAGAATAAGAGGTCTCAGTCTTGGGACGCCGGCGAAGGTGGATGTTTTTCGGCCGATGGGCGAAGATACATAGCGGAGGGACGACCGGGTAAGGGAGGCAGCAGACCGTGATCGAAGCATGGCGCCAATAGAGCTCAGAGTAAGTTGAGCCAGCCACCACACCGCGCTATGCTGGACGATACCAAGCAATGGCTTGTCGGATTGGTAGCAGTTAGTGGTTGAAAAGGAGCGTGCAGAAGTCGTGGAAGTCGCTCCTTCTCGCGGCTCGCTTGCCCAAGCTCCAAGCCGGCGCCAAGCCTTCTGCTTGAGGTTAGCCGTACGTCATAAGAGAAGCGTTTGCCCAGGGCATTTCACCTGCGAGAACACGCTTTCCCTGGTTCTATCGCTCTGACATTTACAGAGAGAGCTGTAGGATACCTTACACAAGCAAGCAAGGGTGCTGAATAGGAGTGAGTGGCCCTGACGCCAAAAGCAGTCAAAGAGCAGAAGCCAAGACCGAAGGATCTTGGGTAAAGAATCAAGTTTTGGCCACTGAATCTCTTCAGTCCCAGCTGCACAGACTGTAATTGCGACACATTCCGCCCCTCCAGAAGTCTAAACACTCTCGACACCTCGGCGCTCTCGTCAGGTTATCAACAAGCATTGTGATCGTCACTGTCACTTTGCTTCGCCGCCTCCAACATGATTCCTCGAGGTAACGCCTGAGAACCTACAGACGAATCGGCTACAGATATCTTCTACATCTCTCCGTTGTCTATTGGGCAAAGCAATCTCTCTTGTCCCCCGGCCAGGGTGAAGGTCGTCAATCGGCAAGATGCTTGAAGGTCTTGTTGCGAACCTGCTCAACAGGTTCTTGGGCATGTACGTCAAGAATTTTGACCCGAAACAGCTTAATATTGGAATATGGAACGGGGATGTCAAGCTTCATAATCTGGAGCTGCGAAGAGAAGCTCTCGATCAGCTCCATCTCCCTGTCAATGTTGTCGAAGGCCATCTAGGCCAGCTGACCATGTCAATTCCATGGACCAATCTAAGGGGCAAGCCTGTGCGAGTCAGCATCGAGGACGTTTTCCTTCTCGCAGCCCCAAAAGAAGATGCAGAGTACAATGAAGAGGAGGAAGCAGAACGGGCGAATGCTGTCAAGCTGGAGAAGCTGGAGAATGCCGAACTGCTGAAATCGAGGAATACGGAAGGCATGAGTCAGGAAGAGCAGCAGAAAAGCCAAAGCTTCACCGAAAGTGTAACTACGGCGATCGTCGATAACCTCCAAGTCAGCGTCAAGAATATCCACATTCGCTATGAGGATTCTATCGCTACGCCAGGCCACCCGTTTGCACTGGGGCTAACATTACAAGAGTTCAGTGCCGTAAGTACAGACAAAAACTGGAGGCCGAGTTACATACAATCTACGTCTGGCACAACCAATAAGTTGGCAGTATTAAATGCACTGGCTTTCTACTGGAATACAGATGCCGAATTGTTTGGCAGTGGGAAAGGAGAAGAAGTTGGCGCAGAAGCCCAAGGCGAGAACCACGATGGGATGATTGAAAAGTTCCGCAAGGCTATGGAGGAGAACGAGAATCATCAGTACATGTTGAAGCCAGTCAGTGGTCGAGCCGCTATTGAGATAGACAAAACAGGCAAGATCGAGAAGCCGAAAATAAAAGCACGCCTGCTATTCAACGAGCTTGGCTTTGTGATCGATGACGAGCAATATCGAGATGGTTTGATGATGGTTGATCTCTTTCATTATTTCATCCGGCATCAAGAATACAAGAAACTACAACCTAAAAGTGCACCGAAGGAGGATCCTAAGGCCTGGCTGACATTCGCGTTCCGGTCTGTATACACAAAGATTCAGGAACGGAACCGGCGAAATACGTGGGACTATATCAAGGAGAGGCGAGATGACCGCATCCGCTACATTAATCTTTTCAAGAAAAAGAAGAAGGATGAGAAACTTAGTGCTGCTGAAACTGAAGAACTGACTAAACTCGAGAGAAAGCTCAGCTACGAAGACCTTCGTTTTTGGCGCTCTCTTGCTCGGAATCAGCTTCGTAAAGAGAACGCTGGCGTCAAGAAGCCACCTCCAAAACAAACTTGGAGTCAATGGGCGTTTGGAGCAGGCAAGAAAACGGAAAATGAACACGCGGATGATGATGATTCAGCCATGACCGAAGAGCAGCGCAAAGAACTTTATGCTGCCATCGACTGGGACGAGAAAAAGGCTATCGCCGAAAGCGTTGATCTACCTCGCGAGAGTGTCAAGCTTCAAATTGAGTCATCCTTGCGATCAGGAAGCTTTACCTTGAAACGGGATCCGCATGGCAAAGCAAACGAGATTCTCAGCTTGATGTTTGACAATTTCCAAGCCAAAGCACTTCAACGTCCGGACTCTTTCTTGGCGGATATCAGTCTTGGCGGAATGCGTATCAATGATGGCACAACAGAAGGCAGTCTGTTCCCCCAGATAGTGAATTTCAAGGACCCTACCGCTGGAAGTGTGAAGGGCTCAATCGAGGATATAGCCGCCGAGGACGCCAACCCTGATCAGCAGAAGGAAAAGGCCAAAGCTACCGAGGATGCATTATTTCATCTCATCTTCGAGCAGAATCCACTTGATGGAAGCGCAGATTCTGCTTTGACTATGAAGATCAAGAGCATTGAGGTCATCTACAACCCACAGTTCATTGTAGCAGTGGCAAATTTCTTCAAGCCCCCTGAAAGACACATGGAATCCATTGGGGCTCTTCTGGAAACGGCGGGTGCAACAGTAGAGGGCATTAGGCAGCAGACAAGAGCCGGCCTCGAGTTTGCACTCGAAGAACATAAGACTCTTAACGCGAACTTTGACATCCACGCTCCCTTAATTATCATACCTGAGAGCATTACCAAGGAAAGTGCGTTGTGTCTTATCGTCGATGCGGGACATGTCAGTCTTAATAGCGAGCTTGTCGATAAAGAGACAATGCAAGATATTCAAGCAAAACAGAAGAAACAATACAGCGAGGAAGACTTTCGACAACTTGAGGGGCTAATGTATGACAAGTTTCTGCTAAAGCTAGATTCAACCCAAGTCTTGATTGGACCGGGCATTCAAGCTACGAAAGACCAGTTGGATGCTACCGATGATCCCAAGAGTCTACACATAATTGATCGCATCAATATGGACTTTACTCTTGAAACTTCAATCATACCTAAAGCATCGGATCTCACAAAGACTCGTATCTCAGGCCATCTCCCTGTTCTGCATGCTTCCATCTCTGATAAGAAATACAAAGACATGATGAAATTAATAGACATAGCCATCCCCAAGTTCGATAGTGATGAGACCCTCGATGGTAGGACGAATGCGCCTACAAAGGACACTACGACCCAGTCCACAGATAAGTCTAGAGCGCAAGATGTGATGGACAGGCAACGTACTAAGTCCGTTTCGGGGAATCAGCAAGAGCTCGAGCTTGAGGATGAGTCTGATGACGAGAGCGACAAAATGTCAGTGAGCACCAAAAAGATGCCTGAGAGCGAAGAAGTGAACCTCCATCAACGGAATTTCGAATTCAGGTTCACGGTCGACAAATTACAAGGTTCTCTCTACCGGTCCGACCCCGATCATGTCAAGCCAGACCAACTCTTGGTTGAGCTTGTAGCTGAACATTTCCACCTTGACTTCTACATGAGGCCGTATGATATGGTTGCAGAGGTGTTGTTGAAATCGCTAAACGTAGAAGACTACATTGACGAGGACCCTAGCCCAGAATTCAAGAAGATTATCTCAAGCCGTGGCTTTGGCGTTGACGAGGAAGAAGATCTGTTCAATTTGAAATTCGTCAAGGTCAATGATGGCTCTCCAGAACTGGACTCTACATACGAAGGCATTGCAACCCATCTTGACGTCTCCATATCAACGATAAACTTGATAGTGACGCGAAGGACTCTTTTGACATTACTAGACTTTGTACTTATCACTTTCACCAGTCCTGCTGAATCGGACCCACCCCCGAAGGCGATTGAGGATTCGGATGCCGCAGACCGCAAGAAAACTCAAGAATCTACTATCCAGCCGACGCCCGAATCTGACAAAATTCGTATCAAGGTTGATCTCGAGAGTGTCGCCTTAATTTTGAACAATGACGGGATACGCCTTGCCACGCTGACACTGAGCACGGCGAATGTTGGTCTCTTCATCAGCGGAGGCTCTATGCGTGTTGGAGCGAGCCTTGGAAATCTTTCCTTGGTAGATGATATCAATCAAGGCGCGGCTGCAGATTCACCTCTTCGTCAGTTGGTCGCAATACAAGGCCAGGAGCTTGCCGACTTCAAATATGAGACGTTTGATTCAAAGAGCCATGACTATCCAGGATATGACACGCAGATCTTCCTCAGGTCTGGCTCCATTAAGGTTAATTTCCTTGAAGAGCCTTTTCGGAAGATAATAAACTTCCTAGTCAAGTTCGGCAAAATGCAAGCTATCTTCAACGCCGCTAGGGAGGCAGCAGCGAACCGCGCTAGCCAGATGCAAGAGAGCACAAGCAAGATGCACTTCGACGTATTGATCAAGACTCCAATTGTCGTTTTCCCTCGAGTAATGGTATCAGATAAGCCTCGTGATCTCTTGACTGCTTATCTCGGTGAGATATATGCAAGCAATGAATTCGTCAGTTTTGACTCGATAGAAGGCAACAAAATATCCGCTGGCATCAGGAATGTCCGTTTGACTTCTGAGTTCCACTACGATAATGATCAGTCTGAAGAGCTCGAGATGATCGACAAGGTGGACCTCGACTTCAATGTGACTATAACCGAGCATCACACAGACTCGAGGCGTCCGGATCTTGAGGTGGGGGGCAAAATGTCTCCGATCAATCTTCGTGTAGCTCAGACCGAATTAAAGTTTCTGATGGAGCTATCCCAGACGATACCCAGTGCTTTTGCCGCTGATGCGGATGATCAGACTGATGAGCAGGTATTGAACGAGCTCCCCAAATCGACCGTGGAGCCAGCACGGAAGCTCACAAAGCGGTCTACAGAAGAAGAGCCAGAACCCAAGCCGACTACCCATCAAGCCCCTGAGTTGGAGTCGAACCCTGAAGTATGGACAAAGCTTGACCTTGTTTTCGATGCCCCTACGATCGCTTTGGAGCTAATACTGGCCAAGGAGGATCAGCCTGTGGGAGACCTCGAAGCTGCCAGTCTCTCCAAGTTTGCCTTGAATGACACCAAGGTAAAACTCCGGATGAAAACAGACGACTCACTGGAATCAGAACTACTCATCAATTCCTTCACAATTAGAGACAGTCGAAAACGGGAGACAAATAAATTTAGAAAGATCATGTCGTTGATCAACGACGACGTTAAGCAACAATTCATGGCTAGTGTAACCATTTCCGGTGGGAAGGATAGGCACATGATTGCGATGCTTACAATCGACAGCCCGCGGGTCATCATGGCCATAGATTATTTGTTGGCAGTGCAGGCTTTCGCCAATAGCGCATTCCCGTCAGAGGAGCCCATGGAGATTGAAGATGCCTCGCAGGAAGCTCTCTTGGGAAATGACACCGACAGCGGTGTCAGCACGCCAGTCGATCGCATGTCTGAGGACGTTACGAGAAAGACTGAGGTTGAGCCTGCTCAGGAAAGCTCAATGAGCATGTCATTTCGTGTCAACGTTGTTGATGCGCAGGTTATTCTGATTGCAAATCCCACAATTTCCAACTCGGAAGCTATTGTACTAGGCACTAAACAAGTCCTTGTATCTCAACAAAACGCTTCTACGCTCCAGATCACGAAGGTTGGCATGTTCCTGTGCCGCATGGACAAATTTGAAACCAGCCGATTGCGGATTCTCGATGATTTCTCCATAGCCATGTCCATGGACAGCCGCTCTCAGGGCAAGAAATCCTCGCTGACGAGTATTTCTATCGAGATCGAACCTCTAGTATTGCGGCTTTCTCTTCGTGACATCCTCCTTGCGCTTCAGATTGTAAATAGAGCATCAGAGATGTCAAATAACATCAGCAGTGACAAGAAGGAAGACACAGAACCGGAGAAGATCAAAGAGATTACTGGCACTGCAGTTAGTTCAACTAAGCGCAAATCCATAGCTGGCAAACCAGCATCAACTGCAGCCAAGCGGACTACCAAGTCGATCCAGGCTAGCAAACCCACAGAGAAGTCTTCGAAGCCTCCCCAGAGCTCAATCGTAATGAAGAGGGAGGAAATGAATGCTACCATAGACGGTATCCGAGTCATTCTTATTGGAGACCTTCATGAGCTACCTCTACTAGATTGGAGCGTGAAAAAATTTAATGTTGATGTTCGAGATTGGTCAAGCTCGATGACTGGTGATACTAACTTCGACACCTACATTAATGTATACAACTTCTCTAAATCTGCTTGGGAGCCTTTGATCGAGCCTTGGCAGCTAGGCTTCCACATCAACAGGAACACAAATCCCGAATGTCTTTCGATCGAAGTCTATTCTCATAAGACTATGGAGCTTACGGTGACATCCGCAACCATTGCTCTTGCTTCCAAGTCGGCCCAATTTTTGTCCACAGATGAGGATGTCCTGTCTAAGCCACGAGGCGCGGATGCTCCTTACAGAATTCGTAACTACACTGGTTTTGATCTCAGTGTTTGGGCTGCTGCGCGGGAAGAAGATTCAGGGTCTGCCGCAAAGGTCAGTGACGGAGAAGAAACTCAGTGGCGCTTCGAGGATCCCACGACGATGCGTGAGAATCTATCACCTGATGGCAACGCTGGCATAGTCGGTCTCAAAATCGAGGGTAGCGGCTTCGATAGCATTGAGCGCATCGGCGTTAACCGTGAAGGGGAGACCTTGTACAATCTTAAACCGAGGAAAGACAATATCTTACATCGTCTTCTGGTTGAAGTCAAGCTTGGGAGCGACAATGTCAAATATATTACCTTCCGTTCACCTCTTCTCGTGGAGAACAACACTCAGATACCCGTAGAGATTGGAGTCTTCAGTCCGGAAGAAGGGCATTTGCTCAAGATTGAGAAGATTGCCCCAGGCGAAGCGCGACCAGCCCCAGTCGGAGCGGCCTTCATGCATTCTCTTGTCGTCAGACCTGATCAGGGGTTTGGCTACTCCTGGTCAACTGAACGTCTGTTCTGGAAAGATCTTCTAAAACGGCCCACAAGAACAATAACATGCAGAAGCGAGAACAATGACCAGTCTCCGCCATTCTACTTCCAGATGAACGCTTCTTACGATAAGAATGACCCCATGACCAAAGTGTATCCTTATATGAGAATCAAGCTTCATGCACCTGTCGAGCTTCAAAATCTCCTGCCATATGATTTCAAGTACCGTATCTACGACAAGAATACCAAGAAAGATTGGACCAACTTTCTAAGGAAAGGTGGTGTCAGTCCAGTGCATGTGGTTGAACTGTCACATCTACTGCTTCTGAGCGTTGATATGCAGGATACTGTCTTCAAGCAGAGCGAGTTTGCGGTGATTAACTCCAACACACAAGAAGACTTCCGTCGAGAGAATACTTTGGCCGTGAAAGATTCCCAAGGCATCCAATTGAACCTAAAGCTTCATTACTTCAATGTGCCTGACAGTGGCGGGGCATTCAAGGTCTCGGTCTATAGTCCTTACCTTGTCCTCAATAAGACGGGCCTAGAAATCAGCATACAGAGCAAGTCCATGTTCTCTTCTGCTAAGTCAGCTGCCGGTCAAGGTGTGCGTATGGACTCAGACCGGGATACTCGGAAGGCACTTCCCTATATGTTCTCTTACCCTAACGATGACCGCAAAAACCGTGCGAATATCAAAGTCGGAGAATCGACGTGGAGTAAGCCGCAGAGTCTCGATGCTATTGGCAGTGCATTTGACGTAGTACTCCCTTCGGCGAACGCTAAATCTGAATTGCACGTTGGCATCTCGGTAGCTGAGGGTGAGGGCAAATACAATCTCACTAAGGTTGTTAGCGTTGCACCTCGATTTGTGTTGAAGAACAAATTACTGGAGCAGATCAATGTCCGCGAACCAGGTTCTTCCAATGTCATGAAGCTGAAGCATGGTGAGCTGCTGCCACTTCATTTTCTTCGACAAGCGCCAGAGAAGCAGTTGTGTCTTTGTTTCGATGGGGTCAACAACCAGTGGTCTTCACCGTTTAATATTGCAAACGTAGGCACAGTCCATGTTAAACTCGCAAAAGCTGGGCAGAGGCAGCAACTCATCCGTGTGGAAGTGATCATGGAAGTAGCGACGATCTTCCTTCATATCAGTATTGAGAAAAAGCACTGGCCCTTTTCAATGCAGAATGAGAGTGATCTCGAGTTCATGTTTTATCAAACAAACCCCAACCTCGAGGAAGACGAAGAAGACATGGGCACGGGGTTCAAACCCATCCGTTACCGTTTACCTGCTAAAAGCATCATGCCATACGCTTGGGACTATCCTGCAGCAAAGAATAAGGAGATCATTGTCACTTGTGGTGGTGACAAGAATCGACGACGTGTGAAGCTTGCTGAGATTGGCAATCTTGTACCATGGAAAATTGCGATTCAGGGCAAGCAAGCGAGGATTATAAACCTGAACATCGTTGCTGAAGGTCCTACGCAGACATTGGTTCTCTCCAAATATAGACCGTCTCAGAGTATGTACCAGCAGAAGTCGGGATCAGCTCAAGCGTCACAGCAAACTGGCTTTGAAGTCAAAGACATGGAGTCCGATGTCACATTCAAAGCCCAGCTTCGTCTCGCCGGCGTCGGTGTTTCACTAGTCAACACCCAGTTGAAGGAGTTGTTATACCTGACATTGCGTGAGATCGAGCTCAAATACGGTGATTCCGCATTGTATCAGACCTTGAACTCTACCATAAAATGGATTCAGATAGACAACCAACTTTATGGCGGGATCTTCCCAATACTGTTCTATCCGAGTGTAGTACCAAAGACTGGGAAGGAGATGGAAGCACATCCAATATTCCATGCGATGGTGACTCGGGTCAAGGATGACTCCTACGGTGTCATGTACATCAAATACTTCACGCTTCTATTCCAGCAGATGACACTTGAGCTTGATGAAGACTTCATATTCACAATGCTGGACTTTGCCAAAGTTCCCGGCGCCTCCTGGTCTGAGCCAGTGGAAGGCAAACTTTGTGACGAAAATCTTGATATACCCGAACCCCATCAGGAAGAACAAGGACAAGATATCTACTTTGAACTTTTGCACCTGCAACCCATGCAATTAGACCTGTCCTTTGTTCGCACAGAGCGCATCAATGCTGAAGACACGGCTACCTCCTCGAATCCCTTGATGTTTTTCGTGAATATCATGACTATGTCCGTGGGCAACGTCAACGATGCACCTTTGAGATTTAATGCACTCATGTTGGAGAATGCCCGCATATCAATTCCAGCGTTAATGGCTAATGTTCAAGCTCATTATACGCAGGAATCTATTCGACAGATGCACATTATCCTTGGCTCGGCAGACTTCCTGGGCAATCCTGTTGGTCTTTTCAACAACGTCAGCTCTGGGGTCGCCGATATATTCTACGAGCCTTACCAAGGACTAGTCATGACCGACAGGCCGCAAGAACTTGGCATTGGTATTGCAAAGGGGGCTTCGAGTTTTGTCAAGAAATCTGTGTTTGGATTCTCCGATAGCATGGCCAAGTTCACCGGCAGTATGTCTAAAGGCCTCGCGGCTGCAACGCTGGACAAAGAATATCAAGATCAGCGAAGGATGTCAAAGGCACGGAATCGACCCAAGCACGCCTTGTATGGTGTCACATCTGGTGGCAACGCTTTCGCTACCAGTCTTGCCAGCGGCATTGGTGGCCTGGCACGCCACCCCATCCAAGGCGCGGAGAAAGAGGGTGTACAGGGTTTTATGAAGGGCGTTGGCAAAGGGTTCTTGGGTTTGGCGACCAAGCCAGCCATCGGGGCTTTTGATCTTGCTTCAAGTAAGTGCTTTAACCGCATATCTCAAATAGAATTTTGCTGACCACGCTTCAGACATGGCTGAAGGTGTTCGTAACACCACCACCGTCTTTGATCAAGAAGGTCTCGATCGAGTTCGATTGACCCGTTTTATTGGCATGGACGGGATAGTCCGCCCTTACGCTCAACGGGAAGCTCTCGGCCAATTCTGGCTAAAGACACTCGATGATGGTAAATACTTTCATGAGGACTACATCGCACATCTAGAGCTCCAAGGCAAAGATCTTATGGTCATGCTTACCTATAATCGTATCATGCTTGTGAAGGCGAAGAAGCTGAGGACCGAGTGGGACATCAAGCTGAACGATATCCAGACGATCAGCAAAGAAAGGACAGGAATGAACGTGACGTTGAAAGGCGGAACGAATGGGCCATTCATTCCCGTGAGTGAAGAGAGTTCCAGGAATTGGCTCTACAAACAGATTGCTATAGCGGTCAACGCTTTTAATGATAAGTATAATGCGAAGGGATGATGGCGCAATGAATGACGGTTATGTGTACGACTAGCGAGCGTCCATATTCGTTTGCACTGTTGGCGAGCATTTGCTTGATCCTTTAGCATGGGCTTACCACAGCGTACTGTACATCTACAGAAATCAAATTTGATCATGAGCTTAGGGATTTTTTCTTAAGCCTAAGAACGAGCATTGCACTTCGTCTTGCCATCATCTTTTCAGATCACAACTGAGAACCCTAAGATAGTTCGCCACATTGGCCATCAGACTTTGCCCCAATAAATTTTCGTTGGCCTATGTAATAAAATTATGGACACATCGTAATTGGACGTGTTAAGCAAAATTCTCCTCTACAACAGCTTCAGATGTCCTGTAACTTTATCAATTACACTCTTCGGTCCCGGTCCCACCCCCAGCACCGTCGCACTCCCACTTGCTATCTGTGTCCTCCCTGCATCATGGATGACCTGCGCGCACAGTCCCAAACTAATAGCTTGTGCTTGTAGTATCTGCATTGCTTCCTCAGACGGAACTTGTAGCGCTATCTTTGCTTGGCCAAGTTGTTCCCAGCGCTTGAGAAGAGGGGAGGTTGGGGCGTGAGAGAGGAAGTACTTATAGCAGGCCAGGGTCGCGTGAGAACATTGTGCTGCTATCTTGCCTGGAGGGAAATTATTAGCTTGTTATCAAGATAGATGAAAGAGTCCATAGGCTTGGGAGAAGCAATTGTACCTTTACCCATTCCCAAATCCGTCCTAACTACCAATACAAGCTTGCACTCCTCCCTGTTACCCTCAAAGGCGTTCAATTTCCCCTCCTGCTCCTGCCCAAGCTCCTCATCTTCGCTCTCTTCGTCCTCGGTATCCTTGACTTCTTTTTCTCCATTGCTCCTCAAATGCGTCATGAGCTCTTCATCTGAGCTATCCGGGTGTATTGTGACATCATAACTGTTGGGCCAGCTTTTCTTGCTGCTGGATTTGCTTTTTGGGGAGGAAAAGAGCCCAAGTGACGAGGCTTGGCCGATGAAGTAGCCTATTGAGACCGCCAGGATGGCAGTTGCGACGACATAGGAGGTTGTGGAGGGCGGTAGGCGGTCTGGGATGGAGGTCATCTGATCAGAAGTACTTGCTCGGGACCATCTGGTGTTCGATGGTAAGTTGAGAGCCGTAGCCTCACACTCTCAGGTATTCTGATAGGGCTGACGGGTTTGTTCCGCCGACAACGTTCTGCAGACATCAACAGCGCTTGATATGCACATAACTACATCTTTACAAGATTCATCGTTATGACTTTGGAAATGCCATTCAGATCTCCAAAGAGTGCTAGCAATTTTTGAACACTTACAGCTGCCAGCACGTTGCTGCGATCGTCCAAACGAGAGCTTCTGCCTCCTCCCTACCAAGTCCATTCTAATATTTCTATAATGGCATCCCTTAAGTCTCCCACCTTGACCTTCCTCCGTTCCTTCTCCTCTACAGCCCCCACCTGTAAAAGCTTCCTAGCGCGCCTCCGCACCCGCATGCCCCCGTACCCCTACGGTCCCGCCCTCCAGTACAAAGCCAAAGACAGCGGCCTCTACGGCGGCAGCACAATCCAATTTGGCAACAACATCTCTGAAAGCAACAAAGGGAAGACTAGACGCACATGGCACCCCAATATTCACAGAAAACGGCTGTGGAGTGATGCACTAGGCAAATTCGTGCAGGTGAAGGTGCAGGCGAGGGTGCTGAGGACGATTGATAAGGTGGGAGGACTGGATGAATATTTACTTGGGAATAAGCCGGCGAGGATAAAGGAATTGGGGGTTGAAGGGTGGAGGTTGAGGTGGGAGGTTATGAGGACGCCGAAGATAAGGGAGAGAATTAAGGCTGAGAGGGTCAGATTGGGGTTGCCGGAGGGGGGTTGGATAGAGGACGTTGGGCCTTTAGAGGCGAAAGAACAGTCCGGGACGGTAATTGATAAGAAGGATTTGGTAGAAGAGGTGGAGAGGTTTACCTGGGATGTTGTGGATGAGCTTGACACTGCTGATGGGGGTAATGGACGGGTCGTTGACGTTGAGGGCTCTACAAGATTAGGAGGAGAGGATGTCATGTCACCATCAGGGCGCACAGGTGAAGTAATGGACCGAGAAGAATGGAGACATATCGATAAGGAGGAAGAGAGAGGGTCTTCAAAGACTATACATAGGTCGCAGAGGTAATTGTAAGATTTAGCGATTGTGTATACCGAACAATGTTGCTACACCCAAATCGATACTGCAATCACGGGCTAGAATTGAGCCCTGGATATTCTGTAGAGCCACTGGAAAGCACCTAAGCCAATCGTACACCAGCTTGTCGATTCTTCTTTGCTGTAGCGCCCATAGCATTGTTCATGCCTGTAGCCTGGCTGCTATCCAATGTACTCATGGCTTCCCTCTTCTTCTCGTCCTCAATCTTCTTTAGATGCTTCTCTGTCTTTTGCTTTCCACTGCCCTTCCCATGGAATTGATGGCTGAGATGTTTGAACGCCTCTTTTTGGTTCATACTTCGGCCAAACTCGTCAACGTACTTGAGTTGTACATCGGGCTTATATTCGCGGTTGAAGATGTCAGTCATCTGCCGGGACTCCATCTGATCTCGGATCTTGTTTTCCTGACGGGCATATTCTTCCCTTTCACGCTGGGACATCCGATCAAGCTTGCCTGTATTTCGGTCGCGCTCTCGTTGTTGACGGGCCTTTGCTTCGACTGCCGCCTCCCGCTTCTGCTTTTCCGTGAGGAAATGTTCACGTTGGCGATGGAGAGCATTAACGTCTTGCTCAGTGTTTTGCTTAATGAGCCCACGTTGCGATAGCATTGCTAGAGTTGCCCCTAGGCCTTGATTCAATGTCGCTTCCTCTTCCAAACCAGTGGCAGGAACGCCAGCTGGTGCTGACGTTGAGGTTTCACGCTTGATTTGTGCGTCGAGCTCTTCGCCTCCCTCGATATCGTTGTATGAACGGTCCATGTCGATATCGCCTTCTTCCTCCTCGGGTGAAGCCTCTTTTTTCAAGGGAGTAGTACCACGAGCTTTAACAGACTGAGCACGACTCTTCTCCTCTTCTCGAGATCGTTGTAGGTTCGCAACAAATTCTGTAGTCTCGTCAATGACCATACCAACTTCTTCTGGCTGGATCTCCTCATCGGCTCCAGGAGCAGCTGCCTCTTCTCGTAGTTGCCGAGCAAGGTCTTCAGGCTTAGTCCGTCTTCTTTTCTTAAGCGCAGCCCGTCTCTGAATCGCGAGAGATGCCTGGAGATCATCGTCATCGACTAGGGAGGACGATTCCAGGGGTTTGTCTGCATTCGCCGGGGTTTGAAGATCGCCGGTGTCAACGTCCATTGTATCACCATTTGTTTGAGTCTCATTGTTCGTTTCGACTGGGTATATATCATCTTCATCAATAGCTCTATGCCTGGTGGCTCTAGCCTTCTTCTTCTTAGGCTTCTTGATCTTGGCTTCTGAGACCTCTGCATAATCCGATGCTGGCACGTCTTCTTTTAAGATGTCAAGGCTTATCGGCTTAGCCTTGAGCCTCTCGCCGACAGCATGTTTCATCGCCTCACGCTCCTCGAGTGATGCACCCTGCCCGTCCAACGTGAATAGTTTCCGCTTCTTTCCATCGATCGTTTCGTCGTAATGTTGTAATATTGTAGAACCACTTTCTTCGCTCGCTGCATGGGGATCATATACTGGCTTTTTCTTTTTGAGACTAAGCTTTTCGTTCAGGGTCTCCCGCTCTTTCAAGTCTAAATTCTCAAGCTCGTCGCCTTCCTCTTCATTCTGATCGATCGTTGTATCCTTGAGCGTCAGAACTTGTTCTTCGCCACCCTCGAAATCCTCTATTTCATGTGCAACCTTGACGCCAGCGAGATCCCCGGCCGTATACTCCGGCACATTTTCTCGCTCAGCAAGCTCCTTCTCTAATTTAGCTAGTCTTTCCTTCTCGAGCTTCTTTCTTCGCTTCTTTTGCTGTAGCAACCACGTCTTTGTGTCCAGATCCACCGCTTCATCAGCTTCGCCTAAACCTTTGCCTTCTAGTTTGCTGTATTTTCTGGCGGCATCTCGAGCTTTCTTGATCTTCTCAAGATTGGCTTCTCGCTGTGCTTTAGCATCTGCTTCATTTTGCAGCTTTTTCCAGTTGCCGTACCCTTGTGCTTGCCTTGACTCTAGAGTACTCCCTTGCTCTTCTTCCTCCGATGAGCTGCTAGTATCGTTTGATGGCTTGAATTTGGGGCCTTCCCCGGGGACTGGCAGAAGGGGCAGTCCAAGTGACGCCCGGACGCGGTTGACTTCTTCGATGGAGTCCATGACATATACCGACGCGCTGTATCAGAGGAACATGATATGATAGAGTGGTGAGGCGAGCTACAGTAATCGAATGACTACCACAGTGAGAAGACGACGGATTATCGGTTCATTGAAGGCATAGTGTCGTGCCTTATTGTACTAATACCATCCCCAGTGGCTAGCGCCGGATAATCTTCGGCGAGCATTATGATTAAACTGAAAAAAAAATTCTTGCTTGCATTTTCCTTTTCTTTCAATATATGAGGTCTGTGCGAGTGATCCTGAGGCCCTTTCGTTAGGCGTCACTCGGTAGATCACTGGCAACTCGACGTCAAGGAGCCACTTTCTCTAGACGAGACAATCTGTAGTGTCAATCTTCCGGTCGACAGATCTCAGAATAATTACTACCTTCAGTGCCTGAGCTCCCGTCTGGTGAGCTCGGCCAAGAGGGCTACTAAGGACGTCATATTCCAAGGCTTTGCCAAAGCTCGTTGAGCTATGAGGTTCGAGCAAAACCATGACTTGTCTACATTTCCAACAAGGCACTTACTTGGTGAGTCTGCCAAGGAACATTCAACATACAGTATTCGTTCCTCTCTACTTTCTCAAATAGTTGGCTGCCTGAGAATCGTCCAATCATATCCATTGCCTGTGTGGCTATCTCTTACTGGCACCTTCAAGCTAGCGATGGCCTGTTGCTCAGTCCTAGGCAATGTAGCAAGGTACGCTGCAAATTCGTCTATCGCACGACGGCTTGGGACCTGATCCGCCGTCATATCTTCCAAAAGCACCTTTGCCAATTTGGCAAGTTCATCAATCGTCGTAGATCTCAAACCCCGTTTCAACTTGCTCTGGTCTATCTGCAACGCTGCAAGGCATTTCCCCCGCGGATGGTGCACGATATCGCGTACGTCGGCTGGTGTGAACATCACCTTACTGAGTGGATTCCTCATGACACCGCCGTTACTCGTAATTGCTTGTGCCAGTTCATCCATGTCCCAAGCATAACCGTCCTCACTAGCCCAGAAGTTTTCTCTTTGTATATCAGATACTGCATCGCCAAACATTGTCTCAGTATTGACGTATGATCGATGGAGAAGCTCATGCTCAGCATGCATTAGTGCTCTATCCACAAGCATCTTCACACCTTCTGGAACCAAGGCCTTCAGTGAACTCGCGCGCTTGATTAGTGCGTCACGAAGTGTATCGTAATTATCGTCCAGCGATGTTCTGGCTTCTCCAGATCCCCTGGACAGCTTCTTGACGACTCCCTCAAGGTCCTCACAGGCAATATCGAAGCCGTTTCTGCCCCCCTTCTCACTCTCTGTCGTCATTGCTTTTGCAACATCTTTGACGCTTGTCACAGGTTCTGTCCTCACGACGCGACTCACCCGGCCCTCCGCCAACGTAGCTATGTCTAAGAGATGCACCTCTGAACCCTTTGAATCTATTTCCTTTAGACCATGCCAAAGCTTAGCCTGCTCATGAAGAATTCTGGCCCGGTTTAAAAGGACAGTGTATCCTTCCTCCAGCTCGCCTAATGCCGAAGACGGAGACGATATTGGAAAGACACTTGGCTTCCAGCTCGTACTCATCTCTCCCATCGGTGCTTTACCATTTTTTTGTTTAGCGTTTCCATCTTCTGCGTTCGCTTTTACACTTCCAGCATTCCTTTCTAAATCGGGATCCAAACATGCGTTTGCTGCCCGGTTGAACGCATCAAGCGCCAGAATATCCTCCGCAACCTCCTTAGCACCTGAAAACCATCCGCACGCGTTGTATTGTTGCATCAATATCTCACGGGCCTCTACTGCCGATGGGTCTCGGATGATATGCTCTATCAACTCGCTGATGAAAGCAATATCGGGGTCTGGGTAATTTTCATGCCCATTGTCGGCGATTATGGAGGGGGCGTTATCAACGCTCCTGCTTTTGCTGTTGGAGCAAAATGCAACCCCAAAGCCTTTCGACGGCCAATTCCCTGGGTTTGGCACGCTTGTGAAGTGGGACATAGTGTAAAGCAAGGAAGGAATGCCCAATTCAAACGGCAGGGGAAGCAAGATAGAAAGCCTTTCCTTCAACAATAATCGTCTCCCCCCACTCAACGCTAGTTTTAGCTGCTTTTCGACGAATAAGCCGAGGAATTCATTGAAGCGAGGAAGCTGCAGCCACCTTTTCGTGGCAAACAAGCATTGGTCACCATGTAATTGGAAGATTACAGCCTTGCCGGAATTAAGCGGTCCATTGGCCTGTCAGCCATATCGCGCAATGAGATAGACCAGATTTTGTCAGTGATGTCAACGCTTGTTCTTAGTTCAGAGAACGATCCGACTAACCCTGGATTTCCAGCCTATGACATCGTGGGTGATTTAGAGCGGGAAGTTTGATCCTCACGACTTCCTCATCTTTATCATCCACCATGAATGTTGAGCCGTCGGGACTGGAAAGCTTATGAGTATTACTGATGGAATACTGCTGAGATTCTCCTTCTCAACGGGATCATTATGAATGGGAGGCTTGAGTCCACCTAGCATGTACTGCATCCAGGCAAGCACAATTGATAGACAAAGCAAGAGCTCCACACCCTGGCGTCTGCGCTATTAGGTACTTGTCCCGCCCAGAGCTCTTTTTTCCATACATGCGCCCTCGGTAGTTTTATCCCGACCCTCGCTACTTCACTATCAATGCCCTTCCTTTTCAAACCGAAACGCCAACATAATAGACAAGACAAAGATGATTGGTGCCATAAGGTCAATGCTATCGTGGATGATCTACGGCCCACAGATTCGGGCTTTCCATATACTCGGTTGCAAGAGTACATTAAAGCCTATATCGAGAGAAGAGGAAGCCTTACCCAAGAACAGATTGATGATCACCTCAAGGATTTAATAAAGACACATACCGAGACAGAACTGGCATTTGCAGCTTGCGCAAACGCCATGTCCATACGCAGCGTCCGAAATCTTCTGACTGAGGGCCTGTGCATTAGTCACAACAGCAATTTCGATTTCGGTCTTGTTCCTTCCTTGCATGCAATCGTAGTTGCAAATAAGGTGAAGCCAGAAGCAGCTAGCAGAATTGAGAGGGATTGGGCCTTTGAGCTAATAAAACATTCCAATGGCTCCTGTTCTGAGGAGTGTCTTGGGAAGCGACTCTGTAAGATTATTTCACTCTTGAAGAGCGGAATGTCTGCCGACTTCCTTTTACGAGACCATGCCATTGCGCTAACGCGCGACATTTGTCAAACCTTTGCGTCATACCTCGAGACTTTGAGGGCCAAGAATCGCTGGGTGGATGCTTTTATGGCTGTGGAATGGCTGTCAAGTCTCTCAGCAGCATCCATTGACCCGTATGTGGGTGGATTTGGGCCCCTCCAGTTGCTTGATAGCTGTTTGCCAATGTGGCGAGCTTGGGCTGCCTGGAGACCTAATATGAGGCGTCTACACTTCTTGAAGGAGACGGCAATCAATCGAAACGATTCTCTGCGGGATCTCCTCGCGATCGACGGACCGGACTTTACAAACAATGGGCAAACATCTTTAAAAGAAGGGCTGATTGCGCAAGGACTGGTTCCCCAACAACCGGGCTTTCCTCTCCAAACAGTTAGTTGGGGAAGTACTCGCATCGAGCTCACCGGTGGCGTTACAAATGAATTGCGCGGCATTCTTGACCGATTGTCAAGCTCAATTGATGCGGCTTCTCAGGGTGGGCTGGACTACATCACATTGCTAGCACATCTCTGCACGAGCAGGACTATAAGCTATGAAGTCGTTCGAATCCTTGAAGGTGTTGATTGCTTGCCTCAAAACCATATTGGTCCAGTGTTACAAATCTACACCACGGAAACCCACGATGTATTCACCGTGCTTCAAGCCTTCAAGCAGGTGTGGCGTACTCTAGATGATAAACGCACCAGAAGCTTGCGCGAGTCCCTGACACCATACCTGGTTAACTGCATCTCGAAGTATGTGCTGAAGCAGCAATCCCAGCTCTACGAACGGCTGGAAAGCAACAAGCCTTGGAATGGGACAGAAGTTGATCTCATTCGTTTTGCCAAAGGCTTTCCACGCACATCTTGGCTGTGGCCAATGCTTGACCCTTCTCTCAGGGAGGACTACTTCCTCTTCATCATCAATGGACCTAGCTTGGAACTACTGAACACTTTGGGAGCACTACGTATTGATATCCAGAATGTGTTACCTCGGAATAACCTCTCCTTAATCAGCCAGATTGACGCATACTGCAAATACTTACTATTTCCACAGTGTGACATTGACCCCGAGTCGATAGAGCTAGTCAAAGCTTTAATGAGGTTTTGGCAGCAGAGTACAGATGGAGATCGTCGGGATCTCGCACTGCAAATTGCACAATGCCCGGGCACTGAGAAGCAACTCAGCTGTCAACGAATATCCCAGATTATAGGACTCGATGAGGAGATTGTTTCGACAGTGTTAGCTATATTCAAAGGCCGTAGAGAAAATAGGTTGGACTCGCTCTTCGAATTTTCCAGGTTGTTGGTGACAAAAGCCACGCCAGAGCTTAGGAACTGTTGGCGTATGATCTTGTACCACGAGATTCATAGCCAAGATGAATATTTTTTCGATCAGGCATTGAAGACTCTGACCACGAAACGATGGTTCCAGTGGCTCCAATTTATTCGGACCTTATTTCAGGATATGATGGACTGGTATTCGCCAAAGCTACTTAAGCCGGAAATACATACGTGGGTACAAAGACTTCGCCCCTATCTCGCTACCCTTGAAAGCCTCGAACACAATTCTGCATTGCCATGCCTTCTGAAGGGCTATAATGCATCAACGAATGAGAAGCTTGAGCAAATATTGATATGGATTAAAGAGACCCAAGGAATCCATCGACGGAAGGTGATAGAATCCGTAATAGCGGATCTAGATATTTCTGGTAGCAATGCGGGAGAGATCGAAGGCGAACTAGCCATAATTTCCAGAACGACGTCGAAGGGTGCCGAAGTCTGCATAAACATGCTGGAAGCCTGTCAAGAAGGATCAATGCAATTCGTTGAAATATACCTGAGTGGCTCGCTGCAGACTCCAGATTTGTCTGTCATGGACCGCCAAGCACTCATGATTTTGGCTACCCATTGTGGTGTTCATGTAGAAGCCGGCGACGCTCGAAGTGCACATATCTCAGGCGTGGCTGCCAATTACTTTGCGGGGAGCTTTGAACAGTTGCTCGTCGAGGCCCGGCGTTTAGAGAACCTAAGGTTATCTCTCAGTGCAGTGGATCCCGACAGTGTGTCAAGAATACTCGCAAAGCTCCATATAGAACGACCTCCAAGCTTCGACGACATGCTTGCAAGGCTTCCTGTGACACTTGCTGATATGGTCGAAAGAGTTGGCGAAAACGAGGTTGAATTACGATTTCCCATAACGAACCTCACCATGCTGCAGAAACATGCTATAGCTGTAGGAGAAGCTGGAAGTTTCTTTGTTCGTCTGAAGTTTAGCTCCAAAGGGATACCCACCGAGTTTTGTGTCCATCTTGCTGAAACAGACTTTGGTGATATCAGGGAACATACTCCATGGAACGTATACCAAGGTTACTTAGCACCACATCAACACTTTTGCTACGGCCAACCGAGTCGTGGTGTATATCAACTGTCACGTATCGTGTGGGGACGTCTGCGCAAGGAAATTGTCTCTTTGGAGAATATATACTCCTTCATAAGCACTTCAATTCCTGGCATGTCACGGAGCTGTATCATCTGTGGAAGTGGAAAAGCACATTTGCGACGGTCTACAACATGCCAGAAGGACAATTGTCGAAGCGCATTCTCGGTCGCTAATTGTGAGATTGTTCTGGCAGACATCTGGCAAAATCCAACCGTGGCCGATCTCTTATTGACCATAGCTAATGCCGCGGCGGAAAGTGGGAGGATGGACCTTCTCACCAACTGCCCTCTTAATGATGCTACACAGGTTCTCAATCTGTTGGGCCAACTTCCCACTGTGGATGCACTCAAGAAACACCTTTCCTCTTGCATCAACGTTTTTGGGAACTCATTTCGATTGAACAAGACACTAGCAGGGTATACATCCATGCCAGACCAGTTGCAGAAGGTACTCACATGGGCCTTTAATGGCAATCGTGGGTTCCTCACTGCGGCGGTCAACCAGTTTCGGATACCAAGCTTCGGGACACATCAATTCCTCTTAGCTAACGCTTCACCAGAGCTAGAGATGGCTTTCGCCGCCCATATCGAGACCGCTCACTCACCTTTTGGTGTCCTCTTTCACGGTACATCGTTCGAGCGCTTACACGCCATTCTGTGTCAAGGCCTCAGGGTCCTTAGCGACGCCTCACTCATACGCAATGGTCGTTCCCTTGGGAACGGCGTCTACACGGCCGACGAACCCGCTACGGCGTGGGCTTATGCGAATGCTGGAAATTACCCCTGCGTATCTGCGGGCTCGGGCTGGAAACATAGTTCCTTTTCCAACCATCGTGTCGTGCTTGGGTGCGAACTCGCGGGAGAGAAGCCTGGAACAAACGGCATTCATGTCATCACCGATCCGACGAGGCTTATGGTGAGATATGTCTTCTTGTTAGACCCGAATACAACAAGCGTGCCCCAGGCAAAGGACGTGACACCTGCGATGCGAAGTGTTTTCGCCAGCTTGAGGTCGGGGGCAGCATGAACCTCGAGCAAGACAAGCGCCACTAGAACTGGAAGCCGTAAGCTTCCGAATACATTGCCTGCACTTCTTTTTCGGTCATTGATGAAGCCACAGACTTCGGGAGGAAGCCGTTGTCATCGAAATCGCTGCCGATGCAGGAATAGATGGAATTACAAAGGACCCATAAAAGGACGATTAACCCACCGATATCAGCCGGATAAATCACCAATCTTGCGTGCACCACACCTCGCACTAACCTGGATACTAGCACACCCACTCTGAGTTTGAAAGTCCGTCGTTGCACATGATTGTCTCTACACTCTTTGTTTGTAGTGAATGCAGGCTGGCACATGGCCAGTCAACTTGCTGGCCGGCTTCCACATGTTGGGCCCTAGCGGACTTGATGACGGTCTTCCAGTGAAGGTTATAAATTGCTCTTTTGTTTCCACGATCTCGATAATAGACATGATTCGGAAGGACCCCAGATGACCTAAATTGATAATTTCCAAGGAGAGAAAGAAGATGCATTTCTGCCATTCGAAGCGAGCGTTGCTTGGAAGCATGAATTTCTTTGTAGAATCATATATGAAGCAATCAGCATCAGATATATCAATTTGAACATATCCCATCGTCCCGTCAAGGGGTTATTCTTCCCTCATCTAGATACCCATCATAAAGTAAGTAGTCTATATAACAAAGCGCGTCAATGCCCCCTAAGAAGAAACGAGTAGGTATGGTACAATTCAACGCCTGAAATCTCGCTCCTAAAGTAGCCTGGGTTACGTATTTGCCGTGGATAAAGAGCAAATGGACTTCATATGCTTCCCTTGTTTTGCAACGCCTTCCACTGTTGGTAATATTGATCAAACTCTTTCTCGCAATATCGGGCTGAGTCTAGCTCGCAGCCAACGAGTCGGGCAACAAATTCACCCTCTTTGTGCATTACTTCTTTGCCGCCGCGGCTGGCGATGTCAACGCCGTAGGAATTGATGAGATGTTGGGGGACGAGGGCGAGTTTTGTGAGGATTGTGGGATGCCATTGGACGATGTGTTCCTGTAGGAGACTTGTCAGTGCCCACAGTACAAAGGAGGGTGAAAAATTGGATGATATACCAATGCATGGCCCTCCGCTTTCTGGAAGTTGTAGCTTCGGTATAGTGGGTCGAACCAGGTGTCCAGGAAGAACTTCGCCCATTCTCCGCGCCGTAATAGGAAGCTACCTTGTGCAAGACCTTCATTATCTTGCGTGAGTATCAAATCGACCTTATCGCCCTTGAGATGCGAGAACGTTCGTATGACACTATCTGGTGGAACTACTGGTTTGTCTCTAAGCATCAGTGACTCGAGGCGCTTTGCGTCTAGGACGTGGGATTTGAGATTTATTGATGGATTCATTATTAGGCTGTGCGGTGAGAGGAGGAAGAAGAATGTTGACTTGGGGAATTTGGTCATGGCGTGTCGGAGAGCTGGCACTATGGCCCAGCTTCGTGGTGAGCTGCCGATATCGTAGTCTGCTACATCAGGGAAGAAAGTCGCGTAGCCTGTTCAGAATCGTTAGAACAAAGCATTACAGGATTCTTATCATGGTACATACCTTGCTTTCGCGCATAGTATTTCCTATTTTCAACAATCCTATCCCTGTAGTCCTGGCTCATAGTCGCTTCATCCAGCACCGTTACAATGACAACTTCTGGTGTCCCTGAGGGTATATGCTCTGACGAAGTCGAGAAAAGGTATGTGAACAGCCATATCAGCACCAGCGCAGCGCATGCTAGGAGTCCACCAATTTGGAGCTGTTTCCGTCGTATAGGGGAGGACCGAGATGCTCTTGCGTAAGGAGGAGGTTGTGATGTTTTCCGGGGAGGTAGTGCGAAATGCATGTTGGAGGTATAGGAGAGGGTCTGGGGGCTTATCGGCGGCTCTCAAAGTTGGGCGAAAGGCCAAAGGCCTTTACAGCCCCCGTGAGCGACAATGGCGAACAGTAACGGTAAAAGGCAGCCTGACTGTATCAAGTGCTTTACGCGATACAACAGTGTAGTCTCTTTTGTGCATATGTAGAATAGACAAAATTGTCGCCAGGTCAAGAGCAGTAGTATCTATGCGTGGGTGAGGAAGAAAGATGTGTGCTCTTTTAAGCCAAGCATCTAATTAGGAAGGGAGATTTGTATGTGGTTAGCCCTCCCGCTTTTAGTTTCCGTACTTAGCGTGACCAGAGACCCCTGTCATGGGGATGTTGGTGTTGGAGCTGTGACATCTATTTTTTCGCCGTTGGCCGATATCAAACACTTTCGCCTTTTTTTTTTTCTGTACTTAGATATCTGTATTCCTTTATTACCACTACTCCTAGATCGCTCATCATGCTCTCTACTTGTCGGATAGCTGCACGTCACGTTGCCCTGCGTGGTTCACTGCCAAAGACCATAGCTACAAGGTCAGCTTCCGTATGGGCCAATGTCCAGCAAGGTCCCCCAGTACGTCTATGGACCCATTGCGCAGTTGACTGCAGCTGACAGGCTTATAGGATGTAAGTATAAGCTATATGGGCGTTAGTAAGCACCACTACTGATGCATTACTGTCACCAAGGCCATCTTAGGTATGTCTTGCATCCAGTACGTCAGACCCGGATTTTGACATGCCTCACAGGTATTACCGAAGCTTTCAAAGCGGACAGCTTCCCAGAAAAGATCAATCTAGGAGTAGGAGCTTACCGTGGGTAGTATCGAGTGGGTTCTTCGTCCGGTACTAACACTGTGCTAGGTGACGACCACGGCAAGCCGTACGTCCTACCTTCTGTGAGGACAGCTGAGAAGAAGATCGTCGAATCAGATCTCGACAAAGAATATGCCGGTATCACAGGTGTCCCATCATTCACCAAAGCTGCCGCAGTCCTTGCGTACGGCTCCGGCTCTGACGCCATTGCCAACGACCGCATTGCCATCACCCAGTCCATCTCTGGCACCGGTGCTCTGCGAATAGGTGGGGAATTCCTTGCACGGTACTACCCAAGCAAGAAAATCTTCATCCCTACACCTAGCTGGGCAAACCACAACGCCGTTTTCAAAGATTCCGGGCTTGAGGTCCTGAAATACAGATACTACAATAAAGATACCATTGGACTGGACTTCGATGGTATGGTGGAGGATCTGAAGAATGCACCGGAAGGCAGTATCGTTCTTCTGCACGCTTGTGCACACAACCCTACCGGTATTGACCCTTCAGAAGCACAGTGGAGGCAAATCAGCGACGTAGTAAAGGAGAAGAACCATTACCCATTCTTCGATATGGCATACCAAGGCTTTGCTACCGGCGATACCAAGAAAGATGCCTTCGCAGTCAGACATTTTCAATCTGAGGGCCATCAATTCTGCCTTGCTCAGAGTTTTGCTAAGAACATGGTACACTAGCCATAGGACTTTCCTTCCTCCAAGCTGGTAGCTAACGATGTCTAGGGTCTCTACGGTGAGCGCGTTGGTGCCTTCTCAATCTGCTGCGAGTCGGCAGACGAGAAGAAGCGCGTGGACTCCCAGATCAAGATCCTCGTCCGCCCTCTTTACTCGAATCCTCCAGTCCACGGTGCTCGTATCGCGTCGGAGATCCTGCACAACCCCGAGCTCAACGAACAATGGCTTGGAGAGGTCAAGGGGATGGCTGAGCGGATTATAAAGATGCGGGCACTGCTAAAGGAGAATCTTGAGGCTCTAGGTAGCAAGCATGATTGGAGCCATATTACATCGCAGGTATGATCAGTCCTGCATTCATGTAGAGACCTTCAAGCTGAAATGCCTAGATCGGTATGTTCGCATACACCGGACTAAAGCCCGAGCAGATGGATCAATTGGCGAAGGAGGTACGTGTCATACCCCCACTTGGGTACAACCGTCACGCTGACGCATTCTAGCATTCCGTCTACGCTACCAAAGACGGTAGAATATCCGTAGCTGGGATCACAACCGCCAACGTACACCGTCTCGCCCAGGCCATCCATAAAGTTACCAGCTAGATCCTAGTCCTATAAATTTTGCATCGAGCCGCTGTTCATTGAATCCTGTTTTCTGAAAACCTACTATTCAAGCCTGTCGTTGCATCTAGCGGGAGGGAAAGTGTAAGTGTAACATAAAAGAAACTTTAGATTGGATGGATGGATGGAATAGAGAATACCTAAGTCTTGCTAAAGTGCAATCTCTCTCTTCTGTGGTTTCGTATTAGTGAAGTTTGTCATGGAATTTCTGACTATACTATACAAGCTTTCTCCACTTCTCGCCTCACTTACTCCTTGCACAACGGAGCGAAGAAAAAGAGAATTCGAGCTTCTATAGTCCTTTACCTCCTATCTATATCATCCCAACATCCGAGCGCTCTTCGCAAAGAATTATTCCTTGTTCACACTTCCACAATAACAATGTTCTAGCTCTAGCGCACATCCAAGCTTTCGTGTCCAGCTTGCTTAAAACCAAGCGAGTTCAATAAGGCACTCAATCGAGCGCTATCTTTATATTCTATACATTTGAGAAAAGAGAAGAGAAGGGGAGGAAAGACATAGAGTAAGACAAAGTGATTTATAGCGCTTTTGTCCTGCGGGTTTCGGGAAGATGTGTGCGTGGAGTGAATACGACCATGATGGAGGTTGCTCATTAGTGCCGTTCCTATGCTGGGACGTTCGCCTTTTAGGATGATTGCGACCCGGCATGTCTTCCTACACGGTGTGTGATTTATGCGATGGTCTCTGGGTTTGGAGGAGTTGGGTATAAGTCGCCTTGGTGGACTCGGGATGAGTTGTGTATTCGTTCTGTGCTATGTTCCTCCCTCTCCTTCCTCTCCTCCTTCCTCTAACTCTTCTTCTTCTTTTCAAGCTTCTTCCCATTCTTCTTCTTTTCATGTTTCTTCCCATTCTTCTCCTCGCCCTCTTTATGTCCACCAACGCCTGAAGCTTCTGGAGCCTTCGTCCACGGTTTTGTGACAAGTTCCTGGACTTTAGCGAGACCGCGTCTGCTTTCAGATTTGGCGGCTTTTGGCTCTTTGCTTGTTTTGGGAGCAACCGTGCTGGAACCTGCAGCAGTCGCCCTGCTTTGGCTTTCCTGGTTCAGATCCCATTGCACCCTTCTACGCTCCTCTTTTGACTTCTTGTCTTTGAGCTCCTTCACCTGGTGATCTGTTCGTGGAGTGGTGGTATCGAATTCCCGATCCGTCTTCTCGCGGCGATTCATTTCTTCCCAACGGGCTTGTAGCTTGCTTGTACGACCACTGTCTTTTCTCAGCGGTGGCTTGATAGGCTTGGTGACGCCAGTGGGGTCGTAAGCACCGCGACCCATGTGCCTTGTCTACCGTATGGATGTTTCGCTCAGGTCAACGGCACCGCTTGTGATATATTAGATATTGAGCACGTTCTAGATCTACCGTTCTGTTGTGGTAATGGTGGCTGAATACCTAGCACCGCCCGTGTATACGCCTCCTTACGCCTTCATTGAAGTGTTAACCTACAAGGCTGGGTGGCGGAGTAGCGATCCTTCAAGTTCGGCTAGACTTGTTGTAGCTGCTGACTACCATCGGCAATGCCTGCATTGTCAGCTTACAATTCCAGGGTGATGTAGTGGGGTAGCGATTTTGGCGAATCGCTTCAACGACGGCTAGTTTTGTTGCTGCCAATAGAGCTTAGCTGTACTCTCAGTCGTACATCCATATGAAAAGCTTGTAATCCTGCAATGGAACCTACGGGATTCCACTTGTACTCATCGCATATTGCGCGCGATACAGGCCGCAGTGCCTACAGAAAGTTTGCGGTTCTAAATATCCGCAACATACTCTACCTTCAGTCGGAGCTAGCAGACCTAGAGGTACAGCTACAACAACTTGACACAAAGACTAATAGCGAAGAGGTTGATAATTACATCTGGGCGATCTCCCGGAGTTGGCGGGAAATGCGTGACGCTGGTGTTGCGTTTCAAGAGAGCAAGACCGCCGTTGCAAACGTACAAGAGAGCCAGGATCCGCGCGACTCTTGGAGTGTAGTGCTGAAGATAAGGAGGGTCTTGAAAGAATACAGTAGGTTGTTGCGACAAGGTTCAAGCTCAGATCCAGTCCTCACCTCGTACTAGACGAAGCGCTTCAAGCTCAAGCCTGGCTACAGTCACTCGAGATACCGTCCAAACATAACCTCAGATTTATGAGGGGTGTTTTAGAATGGGACACCGATTTACGGACCAGCATCTCAGAGACTGACCTAGAATACCTTAACGCGAAGAATTCCCGGGACATGATCAGTCTCACCCCGGACCCTCATCGAGAAGCTTTCTCACGCTTTCTTGCAAACAAGCTTGGTCGGCTCTTTCTATCTAGTGAAGAGAAACAGGAGGAGCGACAGAAAGGTTTCACTTCGTTCTCAGACCACCGTGTCCGCACGACGACCAGAGTTGTCGCTGTTGTGTTGTCGTCTATTCTGCCTGTTTTGTCCATTGTCATTCTGTATTATGTGCACTCAACGAATATCCACATAGGATTGATAATCGTCTTCTCGACTTTGTTCTCTGGCGTCGTTGCGCTTGTGAGCGACGCCAGGAATGTGGAGGTTATGGCGGCAACCGCTGCATATGCTGCTGTTTTGGTGGTTTTCGTGAGTGGAAATTTGCAGTCGCCTTGATTCTCGAACTGTGGATGCAGATTGTGTATTTATTGACTCTCTTTCCTCAAACCAGACGTGTGCTTTATATCTACGAGATGTCAAATCAATTGATCGAAGTGAACTGATACAGTCAAAACTCGCTAGCAGGACCGACGCTCGAGTACTACAAGGGCACCCAAAGTTCGAGCCTAGAGTTGTCCTAGTGCCAATAAAAGATTGCCGATGACAGCCTCATGGACTAGGAATCTACATCGCTGAGCAAGTATTGCTAAGTCGAGGCTTGCCCAGATAGGAAATCTCTGTGCAAATCCCACGACCATTGGCTTGAGAATACCTTGACCCTCGTCATCCCGTACACGCAACATATTGCTAGCTTCATTGACGGCCGCATTGACAGAACCAAAGCACAAGCGACACTCCACTGTGCGGAGTTCGCACTTTCCACCCGGTCCTTAAAAATAACCATCATTCACCAACTGATGCCTTATCGCAGAACCCCCTTACTGGAGAAGGTTATGTCGACATTACAACATTCTTATTTCTTACATTTGGAGCCTAATAACCATCCTCAGCACATGTCTTCGTTATAACATCCGCATTTCGATGGTTCTCCAAAGCGGATCAGTACGTTGTCCTGCGGCAGGCTCCGCATGCTACTAAGGTCGGAGGGTATTCACAAGTTACCGACATCATCTGTCAACTACGGGTATCCACATGACCCCTCGGGGACCAGCCATGCCCAAACTGGCGAATGGCACAATATGTCACCAGCCCGCTACACCATAGACGTACAACGGTTATCCACATAAGATTGATTCGGAATGATCAGCAGTACCGGGTATCCACATGGGAGGCTTATCTCGTATAGGTAAGGCACGATGCTGATGTGCTTCTCGGATGGTCGGCTGGTACACCTGGGACGCTGGGTTTGGCTTAGGTGCGTCGGGTGTGCGTTAGCAGGATTGGACGGTTGTAGACAGGGACCAATTGTCGCGCTATCCATGTTCTGCTGGCCGCTCCGTCTGATGCACTGGCTTACTTAGTGACATATCGCTGCAAGAAAGGCTCCCAGATGATCGACGTGGCCCTGCAGCAGCGCACCACGCTGACTGTTCACACACGAGGCCGAGCCTGACCATCAAGCCATTGACAGTTCTGACAAGCTGAAAACGGTCGATGCACGGCTCGGATGAGAAAGGACCGAATGTCAGAAGGCGCAGCGGGCAGTTGACTGTTGACCTATGATAGCACTGCGGTGCTTTGTATCCTCTCACCGACTGGCAGTGGAATGATGGGATGGCGGAGAGCAATGATGATGCTGTTGTTCTAGACCGCAGTCGAATTTAAAGATAAGGCTCCTCCGGGGCGGGGATCCTCGTGCTTAGATGCACGTCGGCGTCATACGTGACGTCCGTAAGCATCACTAGGCGAAAGAAATTACGCACACTTTAATTCATTTCTCTCCGCCCATTTTCTCACTTTGGTGTTGCATGCGTGCTGATAGAGACCATCTCGGGCAGTATAAGCCATTCATCAGTGAGCGACTTGTTCGCACATGTATCTTAGGGACAAGCAGGAGTTGGTAGTCCCTAACAGAAGGCCCGAATAATCCTATCAAACACAGTGGTTCGGAAGATCCCTAGGTATCCCTTTGATTACAATGATCATTAGCGAGTATAACTATTGCTTACTTTGATCCCACATGGACTCGACTCGGATTGCTTCAATTGCCCAAGCTATCCTTCAGTAGAGCTACCTACGTGATTGTTGCTCTTGTAGATCCGGGAGCCATACACGGGCCTAATGGCTGTAGTGTTGTAGCCAGCCAATGAGCAAATCTCCTCCTTCATCCTCCGGAGCTTATGATCTCATGCCTGTGAGGAATGAGTAGTAGGGTCTGCCAATGCACGACGAAAGGGCGCTTTCTCTCTTAGTCTCCTCTCGTGGATTGCCTCAACCGCGGCCATTTGGTGCTTACTCCAACATTCCTTTGTCCCTTCTTTCCCCCCTCCCTCCGCTAGTTCCCTATGGATCCCCTACCTACCCACTACCGCTAGGGCTATATCTACGGCCAAGCTCCCTGCAGGCTGCAATAGCCCTCTTAGACCTACAGAATAAACTACATTTCGGCTCTTCTCTGCAAGGCCTACCCAGCTACTGCAAATGCTCAATGGTGCTTTCTAATCCTACTGCTACCCGCACCCCCTACCACTTAACGTATTGGTCTTCCTCCGTATAGCTTGAGTATACGTATCACTGTTGCTGGAAGGTTCTTTGCTAGACTCACCATAGCCCTCTGTTCTCCTGTAAGGCCTCGTCCGTTTGCCTTTATAAGAAGCTCTCCGTGCTGACCTTCCAACAGGCTCGATACCTACCCTCCTGCCCCGTGACATCCTCCCCAACTACACCTCCACCTCCGCTCCGTTTGCATCACGCATACACCGTGATCACAGCCTTTGCCGGACTTCGCTTGTGGGCTACACAAGACCACCTGCCTCCAGTACATGCACCTACAGATCAATCCATACCCGGCGCGTTCATCGTTTGATACGTCGATAAAGTTGTCATAATCCCTACGACACTCGCTCTCTCACACACTTGTACAAGTTGGATAGCTGTTTGGCAAGATGGCGGCTCGCTCGGAGAATGCCGAGGTATCTCTCGCTTCCGCTCAAGTACTGTAACAGACGCGTTATGATGAAGTTACCGGCTGACATTTCGCTGATAGTCTGACGGATCCCCAGACCTCCCTGATTGTGGAGACTCAATCGATCCGACAACCTTTGAGCAAATACTAGAAATGGACGATGATGAGGAAGATCGGGAATTTTCTAAGAGCATCGTTTATGGCTTCTTTGAGCAGGCAGATGCAACATTCACAAAGATGGACGCTGCCTTGTGAGTCTACGCTCTGACAAAGTCCAATCCAGCCCTCGGATTGACGCCCTAGACATCACTTTTTATCTCGGTCACTGCTGACCTTGTGCTTTTTGCAGGGATTCAAACGATCTAGAAACACTATCCTCTCTTGGCCACTTCTTAAAAGGCTCCTCCGCGACCCTCGGGCTGACTAAGGTCAAAGACTCGTGCGAGAAGATCCAACACTTTGGTGCAATGAAAGACGAGACTGGTTCAAAGCCCATTGCCGATGGCCACAGATGTCTTCAGTTGATCAGGGATACACTCAAGGTGGTTAAGGTGGAATATAAGGAGGCGGAGAAGATTCTGAAAAGATTCTATAACGATCTGGATATGCCTCATTGAGACAGCCGTATTGTCGTCCCAGAAATAGGGTAGGTGTGGGAGGGGAAGCAGCGCCACGTCGCTATATGAAGGGGCAGAATGACATGTGGCCATGGTATGAAGCTGCAGCAGGATCATTAGTGCATGAATTGATCGGCTCAGCGCTGCTCGAGATCCGGAATCATGACGTGCGATGTTTACAATCTTTTGCAGCCGCCTGACTTTGCATCCAATTCAATGTCAATTGATGATCTTTGTCCATTACCGCTCATTGTTCACGAAAGCTCCCTCCACCCGCCTTCTGTTCTAATCAATCGAAGGAGAATGAATGAAATTCTTGGTAAAGGGCAATCCGCCCTATGAGTTGGGTTGATCGGTACTACAAAATGGTCTATATGGCACGTCCCAATAGTCACCTTAAACCGAGATGGTAACCTTGGTACTCGCTGGGCACTTGAACTTTAAGCCGCTGTGAGTTCAGTACTGATATGAAGTTGCTCGAAGCGCATTATCAAGTGATTAATTTTCTGCACTATCAACAATCCTTACGCATGGAATCGCGCCATTCTCCTATGAACCCTCGCATGATCAAGCTAGAACGGATATTTCTCAATATACTCTCCGAGATATAAGGGGACGCCCCATTCCATTATGTTGTGGACTTTCCAAGATTAACAACAGCCGGTTCTGATCATGCTGGACTTGTGGGAAAGTGTATTTAAGGGCCCAATAACTGGACTGATTTGTCCTCTACTAGGTGCTGCGCCTTGTTTTAGCGCGATATTGATAAGCGAATTCATAAAACTCACAGCTTCTCTCACCTTTCCACGCTGCAGTCTCGAGCCATCCAACGCCAACAACCCTCTTCCACTCTATCACTATCAAGCCTACCACTTCTACCATTTCTACCACTATCATGGACGCTCATCTTCGGTCAGGTAGCCCTCATTGAGAATGTATCTGGTCTGGACTCTATATCTCGCCTTCGGGGTATTTTGCATTGAACGTCACACCCTGCACCCAGTCTTCGAAAACGTGGCTAAACTAACTGAAGGTATGTACAAGGCATGAGTCCTGTGCTGTAAAGCAGGCTGACTCTCACTATGGTCCATTGGTCAGCTCTGCGACGACCACGAATCCTAGAGCTACAGCTCGAGCAGAAGTAACATGTGCGGGCTGTATCGATTCATTACCTCACAGCAAGCTTACGAAAGCCTCTTGTGAGCATCCGTACGGTCCTGATTGCTCCGAGAAATTGATAGTATCGAGAGTCCAAACGTCCCACAATCTTCCACCCTCTTGTTGCAAAATTCCACTCGCATTCAGCATTGTCGCAGAGCATAGGTCTGCCTCGTTGTTTGATCTCTATCGTAAGCGTCAGCTTGATCTAAAAACGGCCACGGCTCTCAATTGTGGCGTGCTAGCATGTGGCATCAAGATCCCTGACGACAACTTGAACAGCATCAAGGGCAAGAGACTCTCCTTTGCGTCGTATAATGAAGACACTTGCACCCAGTGCCGCGCCCTTATAATACCAGCCATATCTGCAAAATAAATAAGGGAAGAGAGCGAATTTTGGCACTTGCCAAGACGAAAGATTGGCAGGCTTGCTATGAGTGTGGGACATTGCTCGAACCGAACGGATTTATAATAGTATGTTACCAAGATAATGGAAGCCATTTCAATGGAGAATTCTTGACTTATGTCAAGACAAAGGGAGTATACTACTTCTAGGCTCCAATTACTCGTCTGGTCTTAGTTTACCTGACCATTCTGTACAAAGTGGTGTTGCAGTACCATCGCGCGATGACATCCCAATAGAATATCAATCTTAGACTTGCAATCAGAGTAATCGAGAAGGCTTATATCAGAGTGTTTGAATTTCCATCAGAGTATGTTCTAGGATTCAAGTCTATCTATGCCGCCATGTTTGATATTTCTATGACCAGTTCTTTCACGATATCATATGCTCTCAATCGTGGATTTTTAGAACAGTTCTAAATCTATCAATCAAACGTTCGCTCGATTTGTACATGTCTCAGAGACTAGCAATATTTTCCCAATTTTCTTCTATCGACCTTGCGAAGGTTCGGGTTCTGGTGCTGAAGTTGTACGACTGTCGAAGATTTTCAACGTCAGTTGAGGTATTATCTCTCCTGATGGAGCGAATGACGACCCATTTCAATCAATCGGACACCCTGGCCACAATTTTCTCCCATAATGACTGGACGATATGATTATTATCCCGTAATCATGGGAGACGGTAATGGTAGCTTAGACAGCTTTTGGCGACCAAGCCTTGATAACACGACAGGGATTCATGCCTGCTGGATGTATCAAGGTCCCTCGAAAGACACGCCGCCATACAGAACACCGAACTGTTAGCTTGAACCCATATCAATTAAATCTCAATATCCAGAACCATCACGCTCGCAGCTATATTGTCTGATTCGGTCCCCGAGAGGTGCCGGTCCATCCACGGCCACAAAGAATGTCTGTATTCCCAGCACCGCAAGACCTCCCAGACTAGCCTTCGAGTACGGTGGACATTTAGCTATAACTTCCTGGGCCCGCAGGATCGCATCCGCGAGCCGGAATTCGCCTACCGCGTCCTCGTCCTCAGATGTTAAGCATATGAAACATTGTTTCCATTCCCAAACTTTTGGGACCGCATATATGCCTGGTGTTTGGTCGTTGTGACCGAATTTTTGTATTGCCATTACGCTGGGGTCATGGATCATGAGCTCGATGACGTCGTTGCAGTCCGAGACGTCGACTGGGAGGACTTTGCCGGTGGTGAGGTTGAAGCATACTATTCCGTCATCGGGTTCCGGGGGTAATGCGACGGTAGGGAGGGCGAGGTTTTTGGTGGGCGGGGAGATAAGAAAAGGTTCAGATAGGGAAGATGATGAGGGTGGAGCGGACGGAATCGCTGAAGATGGAAAGAGAAGAATTGATGTCAATGTAATGAGGAGAGCCTGCATCGTTGTGTAGGTCGCTATTAGAGATGAAGGAGTCACAAATTTGAGGCAATATATGGACAGAAAGGCCGGTCAATGTTCCTGAGAAGTCGTGTGAAACTAAGACAACAATGTTTTACACCTCATGCGACGGTCCTCTCCAGCGGATAAGCGCTTCCAAATGAGACATGGAACAGAAGCGCACGAGCTTTTGAGATCGAGAAAACCCAGCAACTGCGTAGACTTCTATCAGATGAGACAGTTACCTTGATGCCACGTAGAACAGCCTTATGTACATGAATCGACTGCACTCGCTTGATGTGAGATATATAAAGGGACCTTTCTATAGTATTCAAATACTAGATTACAATGTTGATCAGAGGATTTCTGGAGCAGTAATCGGAATACTTAGAACTGGCGCTGCCGCGCGCTTCTTCGGTTTGGGAACGTTGTAATTATACGCGAAGCTAGTAAGTATCAAGCTGCTTGTCGTTCGCCTCGACACAACTACTTTGATACCTCACATCGAGCAAATCACCTCCTATATAATTTCATCTCTTACCAATGCCTCCCACAACATCTCTCCCTTTCAAAGCCCATCCATGCCTCCAAAGCCCCCGCTCACCCACTTCCTCTGCCTCCCACTCATAACCCCCTCATCAAAACCCCAATTCCAAGCCTCCCTCCAACGCTTCACTTCAGAAGTCACCTCCCCAAATGCCTCCGCCGACCTTGCCATCCCAGCAAAAGCCATCCGCCCCGTCGGCGCCCTCCACCTTACCATCGGCGTCATGAGCCTCCTCACCCCCGAGCGCCTCGAAGCAGCCTGCTCCTTCCTCCGCGAGCTAGACATCTCCGCTATGCTGAAAGCTGCACATGGCCACCTTCTTACGCCCCTCACTTTCTCAGGCTTACATGCAATGGGCACACCTGAAAATACATCCAGTCTCTACGCCGCTCCATCTTCACCCTCCGCCGCGCCACTGATACCCTTTTGCACGGCGCTGCGGCAGGCCTTCACGGCCGCGGAATTCATGGTGCCGGAAACAAGACCGATGAAATTGCATGCGACTGTTGTTAACACTATATATGCGCGGGAAGCGAAGAGCGGGAAGAAGAGGTGGGGAAAGGGGAGTGGGAAGTTTGATGCTAGGGAATTGGTGGAGAGGTATAGGGAGTTTGAGTGGGCGAGAGATGTAAGAATGGAGAGGATTAGTATTTGTGAGATGGGGGCGAAGAAGATTTTGGAGGGGGAGGTGGTGGTTGATCAAGTTTACACTGAGGTAGCGAGCGTGCCGTTGCCAGTGATTGAGGGGGGGTGATGGCGGCGCCGCCTGTGGCGTCCGTTTGAGTAAGGTAGGGGACGAAGCGTCGATTTCCGGGTGCATGATGGGTTCAATGGTTGTTGTTCAATTCTATGTACACGTTGAAACTGTCAAAAAAATTTGTCCGCCAGAAGACAGGGAATATTTGGCATCCCTACCGAATATCTCCTTCTTTGATTGTTGTTTTTGAGTACCGGTGATCTCTCATGAGGGTTCATTAGTTGAAGGCTATCGAGCCTCCGGTGTTGAGATCGTTATGTATCCTTCGCCATGAAAAGCTTGTGGAATCGCAAGTTTCGAAGACGACAGAGGCCTCAGGAGAAGATGAATTCGGGCCCGGTACGTGTGAGCAAGACTGCTCGCAAAACAGACTGTGGCAGAAGTCATGCATATGAACAGCTAATGACGCAGTAGGCTTAAGAATTGACAAAGGTCTTCCAGTCCTGTCCCTCAGCAACGACAATTCCCTTATCAGACCCATTGCTTATCTCTAAGCTTGTCTCGCACACATGACTTTACAGTGACGATCATGATTGCACGTATGCTCTCTATTATGTCCGTGCAAGGTGCCCGGTACCGCCTGTCCCGTGTGTCCCGCCCGTCCCGCTCGTGTCAACCCGTGTCAACCCGTCCCGCGTCGCATCAAAAAGCACCGCGGCAAGCACGCTCCCTGGGCTTTCCTTGCCAACCATCATTCAACTTATCACCATTGACATGTCGTCGCCATTGATAGAGTGGCCAACAATTTGTTGTCACCAGCTATCTACTACCACCAGCAACCTTGCTCTCAACAATCGCTAATGAGTAATCGGTGTGATTCATGGCAGAATTGATAGATCGCAGAGAAACTGGGGTCAAGGATGGTGACGTGGACTGGAATACCATTGGTGCGGAAGCTACCAAAACCCGCGGCACATTGCATAGAACGATAGTCCTCAAGTCTCTCAGCTTGTCCTTCGATCCGTCGCTGGCCCTGCTATCCATGGATGAACGCTGTCAATGGTGATCAAGAGTGGCGACGAGTTGTGGATGCCCCGTCCATGAGTTCCCCTATCATGGATGGATGATTGGCATTCCATTCGTGTATCGCAGGGTCTAGGGGCGAATGCAACAGATAACAGAGATCGGCGTGGCTTTGCCCCGAGCGGCTAACAAACGGCAAGAGCTGGAGTGTAGGACTCGCAATGCACATGGCACAAGGACTGCATTTTCGAAGATCTTCATGCTTGGGGTTGGGGGATGCGGGATAAGATTCCATAAGATGTACTCTGGGAAGGCTTCATCGTATGATAATCTTGGCTTCAGTCGCTTCAATGAAATACCGGGCGACTTCGACTCATATAGTCCTTCAATCTTTCAGCTACCCATAGGCAGACATGGCAACTGCTTTACCACCTGGAGTCAATCTCGAAGACAATCGCGGTCCAGAGATAGTCCGAGCTGTCTCTGTTGTCGGCGTCTTAGCAACGCTTGCATTAGTTGCACGCTTGGCAGCGAGGAGATTGAAGAAAACCAGCTTGGGTGCATCTGACTACGCCGTGATCGTGGGATGGGTGACAGCATGGGGCTTGAACACAACAATATACATCTGTAAGTGTACGCCGTTTCAAACCTCGAGAAATTCTTTTGAGTCTCAGCCATGTTGACAAGCATTCTTTGTTAGCGGTGCATATCGGGCTAGGACGACACGTCGAGGTGTTGCCGATGGGAAGGATTGAAGAATTACAGAAAGTTGGTTACCTACCTTAGCTACCATGTGTGCTGATAGCTTCAAGTGCCTGTTCGCCAACGAGATCCTCTACACGGTCACACTCGTTGCAGTAAAGATCTCAATTCTCCTTCTTTACCGATCAATCTTCGCAGGCCGAGGATTTGCGATTGTGGTCAACGTTACCGGTGCGTTCGTGGTTGCCTGGGGCCTTGTATTGATCTTGGTGTCCATATTCACGTGCAAGCCGATACACGGACTTTGGGATATTACAATTCCTTCCACTTGCATCAACAGCCGCGACTTCTTTCTTGGCAACTCGATACCTAACATATGCATGGATGTGTTCATCTTGTCACTTCCAGTCAGGAAGGTCTGGCAATTGCAAATGCCCGTGAGACAGAAATTTCTAGTCTCGGGTTTGTTTCTACTCGGCGGAATGTGAGTATCCTATGCCTTAACGAAGCATCTCTCATCCTGACGAAACTTAGCGTGTGTATTTCAAGCGGCGTTCGTCTTTACGAGTTACTCTCGATGAACAATGCAGACATTTCATGTACGTACCGGATTTATTCTACTTTGAGCAGGGTTTTGGCCGCTGAAGTCTTGTAGGGACCTATTTTGGCGTTAACGTCTGGAGCGCTGTCGAGGTCAACGTTGCCATCATAAGCGCGTGTCTCCCAACGATACGTCCAGTGCTACAACTGGGCGTTCCCATATTCCACTCGCTTGGTGTATCCGGCAAATCTTCCCGAAACCCTGCTCTTGATGCCACCACTTCTGACGTGCTTAAACGGGAGGAGGGAGATGTCTTTCATCGTCTGCCTGACTCACCTCAAAGATCCAATGTCCCTTCGAAGCCAGCAAAGGGCACACATGTCAACACTATAGGACACCAGATTGATCTAGAGAGTGGTGAATCACTTGTCAAAGACGAAGTCATGTGGGAAGTGTGACGTAGATGCTGAGAGAACAGTAAGGCATATTAGTATGATATATGAGAATGCGACAGTCTTTGCTATGGCTGGTTGGGCGAAGGTTGTCTAAGAAAACAAAATTCCGAAAGCCTACTGCAATGGTTTGTCTGAAGTCCGAAATATAACGACTGTTTTGATTTAGTGTTGTGGAAAGTAGTCATAGGCTTGTTGGTACATTGCGGCAAAACTTGCGGGAGTGAGACGCAGGTTGAAAGGTACTGTAGACCCCCGCCGTCAATAAATGCTGCAATATCGCATTAGACCAGAGAAGCGGTCCAATCGGTATCGAGTCATGATCTGCTGCCACTGTTAGATCCGCAATGTTTTCTTTTTGTTTTGTCGATCATGGGGTCTTTGGTCTAATAAGAAATCGCCTTCCCGCTTCCACGCGTGCTGCTCAATTTTCTTCTGGTATTACTAGTTGAAGGTGCCGTTGCTTAGATTGCATAAGAATGGCCTTCCAAGTACGTAGAAAGTACCCCGCTTTAATGAAAGCGAGCCAACTCAAGGCCTTGGACATCTATTTGGAAACGAGACAAGATGTTCGAAACGGCCAAAAGTATGATCCAGAGTCGCCTTGGTAAAGTAGTTTGGACAATTGCTATAATATCTATAACATTGGCTCGACTGCCTTTCTGGCTTGTGTACTACGCACCCCGGGACCTCCGTCAGCATCCGAAATGGACATATCTTCAGGCTATCAAGCATCGCCTGGTACGAATTTTCCTCTACCACTCATCACTCATGGAAGTGCGAACGCCAATTGAGTTGGAGCCAAGGGTTGAGAAAGACCGCTTTGCAAAGATCGAACCAGCAAGGAAGGACATCTATCAGGGCGTACTTGCGGACAGTAACATCAGACCAGCTGCGACTGGAGGCTTGTGGTTCCCAAGCCCCTACATCGCCAAAGTCGATGATGAGACGAGAGTTGTGCTCTATCTCCACGGCGGTGCCTTTGTACTAGGCGAAGGCCAGGCATATACACTTTTCCCAGCGACAACACTTGCAACGAACCTGAAAGCAAAAGTCTTCTCGCTCTCATATAGGTTGTCCAGTAACCCGAATTGCCAGTTCCCTGCCGCGCTCCAAGACGCAGTGACTGCCTATCAGTATCTCGTCGATCTCAGAACCAGCGCCAAACACATTATCATTGCTGGGGATTCTGCTGGCGGCAATCTGGCCATCGCCCTTTTGCGGTATATCGAAGACAACAAGGGCATCCTCCCGCCTCCATTGGCCGCAGTGATCTGCAGTCCCTGGTTAGATCTTGCTTCTGCCTATGAGCCGACGAGCGTGGACCAGCACAAAAATACGATCACAGACTATTTACCAGGAAATTTTACAGCCTGGGGAGCGAAGGCATATGCACCGGCGCCGATGCGTGTAGATAATTCGTACATATCGCCTCTCAATCATCCATTCTTCACGCACGCGCAACTGTGGATCTGTGTTGGCGGCTTGGAGATTTTGTGTGCTGATGGAGTACGGTTTGCTGAGAACATGAAGAAGGTGAAGGGAAACAAAGTGGAAGTCCTCATCGAGCCTTACGCGACCCATGCGTTTCTGAATATTGGCAACCTGACGGGATTTGAGTCAGAAGCAACGCACGCGATCAAGTCT
The DNA here is from genome assembly GCA_023065455.1 of Cladonia rangiferina. Taxonomy (NCBI): domain Eukaryota; kingdom Fungi; phylum Ascomycota; class Lecanoromycetes; order Lecanorales; family Cladoniaceae; genus Cladonia; species Cladonia rangiferina. The sequence continues at coordinate 1,334,709 of JAJREH010000011.1, read as the reverse complement.
GCCAACGAGTGGATTTCGGAAAACCATGTCTAGCATCAGGTGGTTTTTAAACAAGGTCAATAAGACGCTGTGGACAGAAACTTTCCTTACCTTAGGCAAATGCGGCTGTGGTGTTTGGGTATATAGATCGTTTACATGAACTAAAGCGGAGACTCGGGGGTTGAATAAGCGATAGGAGACCCTGAAGATGATTGTAGAATAGTAAAGATAATGACACGAGGAGTCAGGATTTGCGCTAACCATTTTGGAAGAGTTCAGGCCCCTAGAGCATGCGGGAAACTTAGGAGTCGTAGGGCCTAAAGATTGACATCTTGGCGGTCTCTTTTAGGGGAGGTCAGAATACCCAAATCCATTGATCGATGACCCCAACATTGAAAAGCGGGTTGCTAAACATCCAACAGCCAGTAGCTGTCTTTCATGAAGCGCCTAATGGCAAGTTCGAAAGAATGTCGGGTCCAACAAGGTTGGCATCATCAATGTCTTAAGTAGCCAAATGTAGGTGTATATACAAACACTAATATAACGACGAACTGCCGTGACGAAGGAACGCTGCAAAACTCGCTCATCGCGCCCGCGGATGCCGCTCCCATTGATGCACCGATATCCACACAGTAGCTGAGAGAAACCAAGGCTATATCATCACTGAAATCGAGTCCAAAGTATTGATACACCGAGCTTATTTTCTGAAAGCCGCAACAACATCTTCTCGTTTCCAGTCAACCTCCAAACTGCCCTCATACACTTCCTTTACTAGTCTGTTCACCCGCTCCCCACATCAAGGTATCTCGCCTCACATTCCTTGCATACTTTACTCACTAGCTCCCTACTCAGACCAGCAGTGTCATCGCCCTCGCCGAAATGTTTCTCGACTCTCTTCTTGAGGGTCTCGATACCGCGCCTGATCTCCTTAGCATCATGATTTGAGAGGATCTTCTTGAATGTGCTGCGGGAGTGAGAAGCACGAGTCGCTATAGTAGCAGGAGAACTCGGGTTGTTCCGAATTAGGGATTCAGTGGACTCGAGAAAGTCAAGGAGCTTGCCGAGGGGTCGCCGTATCACAGCAGCGAGATAAAGTTCCATGTGCTCGTTCATCTCAGCTCGAGCGCGGAAATTCCAATCTTCCAGGACCGGATTGTTCCGAACGGTGACTTCTTCGATGTAGTGATTCATATTTTCGATGAGCAGGATATGGTAGTTCAGGGCTTCTTTGTCTTCGGGATCACCTCCAGCAGTAGCTTGAGCTGCTGTTGGGCTTTCCTTAGCTATGAACTTCAAGCTCTCGAACATAGCTTTGTTCAGCCGGCCATAAGCGTCGTTAACCGTCCCACGAATGGGAAGATGGTCGAGGGACCGCGTAGGAGGAAGCATGTTTTCGATGGCGGTGGAGAAGTTGGGAAAGGTCTTCATGAAAGCAATAACACCTTTGCGCTTTTTGATCTTGACTTTGGTATCCTCGATGCCTCGGACTTGCTCATCAACAAAGCGAGCAAATTGTGTTGCGACCCGGTCATGAACCTTAGTAACCGCTTGAGTGAGAAATTCCTGGTTGGTCTCTTCCAATTCAGCAAGCTGTGACTCCAGGGCGAAGAGCACGCCAACGCCATTCAACGCATCTTGCTTGATAGCCCAGTCCACAAGACTTTGCAGATCCGTAGGCCAAAACGAGTAGATCTCCTCCATAACACTTAAGACCTTCTTCGCCATGTTTCGGTCGGGATCGAAAGGCTTTTTGACAATTAGATCTCCACCCCTTCTCTGCTCAGGCTCTGTTGCCACCGCGTCGACAAAATCCTGGGTATCAAGTGACGAGGCATGGAAGAGGTCAACAACAAAGTTCTGCTCCACAAACATTATGCGGCCCATCTCGCTGAGAGCGCCTGCGAAGGCTTCGTACGCAGTAACCTTGCCATCATTGGGTTTTTCACCGCTAGAAATTCGACTCGATCCGTCCGTGCGAACGGTTTTAACTCGCTTTACTGTCAGCTTGCGTCCCACAAGGCTCTCAGCTTCCTTCTCCTGTGTCGTGAAAAGGACGTCTTGTTCATCTCCTCCTGATTTCCTAGTAATTCGTTTCCAGGCGAATATGTTATCTCTGAAGTCATCCTGGTACGGCCTCTTAGCACAGCTCTCATACATGCGCAAAATACCATCCCATTGGACTGGGTCTATTTCCCGGACAAAAAGCATCAACGGCGAATACATCCAGAGAACTTGCTTCGATCGGTCGTGTAAATGATGATCGAGTTTCGTGGCATTTGCCGAGGCTTTGTTTGTCCTGTTCTTCTCTAAGATGTCCATAGTCTCCGCCTCCATTTCCCGAAACTGCACTGAGAGGTACTGCTTCAGACGTTGTATGAATTCAACACTCTCCCGTCGGTAGCCTTCTTTCCTCTCTCGCACCGCGTGCATGGAGCTGAGTTCGCTTCCTCCATACCCAGTACTACTGCTTCGATGGAGACCCTCTTGATCGGCTGTCGTCGGTCTGGTTTCAACGTGGCGAAGTTTTGGATCAATGGTTAACATTGCGGTGTAGAGTTGTACAAGGGTCCCTTCCACTTCCTGGATGCCTCGAGTCTTCGTCAGGGATGCGTCTTTCAGGACCCTGAGTTGAGAGGCAGAGATAGAGATCGTGTCCAATAAGGTTTTGAGCTCTGTTTGCAGTAACTTTTGGTTGGCGGTCTGGACCTGAAGACCTTGAGATTGAGCTTCGATATAGGCAACATCTTCGCTGAGTGTCTACTTTTGATCAGTAATGTTCAGCCCAAGAGGAGCGCACAGACTCAACGTACCCCAAGTTCCACGTTATACAAGGTGAGCAGGCCATCCAACTCCTCGCATTCGGCTATGACTCGGTCCATCATATCGCCTACTGCCATCACTCGATCATCGTTGCTGTCAACAGTTCCTAGCCAACTGCCAGCCTCCACCCTAGCAAGCTCTCTACGTATGCCAGTCTCAAGTTCCTCAAACGTGGATCTATCATTGCCTTCCTCTCCCCAACCAAAATCGCTAAGAACAGCTTCGATTTCGAACGTCCGACCTTCCAGAAGACTGGGATTGATACCCAAGGCTTTGGCATATTTAGCTGAATGATCTGAACGGCGCTTCTTGCGACGCTCTTCAGCAGCTTTGTCTGGTACCGGTGTCGGCTTTTCTGCTGTTATCACTGTTTGTACTGCGGGCTCTGGAGGGGCTGGCGTGACAGGCTTAGGAGAAGTAGTGATGTTGATTGATGGTGGGTCCCTCTTCGGCTCGGGTGTCGACGGTCGGTTGTCCTGCGTTGATTTCGGCGTAGCAGGTCTGCTCTCATCCTGACTAACTGTTTTGAGGAGAGATGGTGCCTGGAATACCCCCGTTATACCGTCGCCGCTTACGTTGCTGTCCTCCTGTGCTTTCTCTCCAGCGCCCGTGGCTCGGGGCCTGAAGGCATTATAGGCTGTTGCTGCTTTCCGGAATTTTGAAGCAACCTCCGTAGCAGACTTCTTCTTAATCATTGGCCCGAGACCAGGCCGGTGTGCCTCTTCGGTCGGCACTTCAGGAGGAGGCGTAGGGGGAAAACCCGTAGTGGTTGGCTGAGGTGTCTTTGCTTCAGCATTGTCTGGAGGTAAAGACGAGGTGACTTCTTGGGTGGACAACGGACTGGGCTGAACATCGTGACTGGAACTTGTTGTGGGTCGCGTCTCATCGGGGAAGTGATCACTAGATTCAGAATGGTTCAACGAGGGGGGTCCGCGTCCCCTACGACTAGGTTCCGTGCTTGATGCTGAAAGATCCCGCGAGCTACCGTTTCGTCTATCGAGCGCTCTTGTGGGAACCAGTTGGTCAAGGGATTTCTCACTAGAACGAGGGTTGAAGTTCAAGCCTGAAATTTGCTTATCGTTCCCCTGATCTTGAACTCTGAACGGATTATCTTTGACAGCCGTACGTGGTCTTTCCTGTGAGTCCGTCGATCGCTGCTGACCTCCAATGGTTGGAGGGCCACCAGCAGCATAGCGTCCGTTCTGTCTAGATCGTGATCTCTCATTACTTGATCTCCCGCTTGGTACCCCATGAGATTCTTGGCCACTCCGGAACGAGTCTGTGCTCTGCGCAGCGGCGGGCCTCCGGAAATCGGGCTGTGAGCCCTTGTTGTGTAGAGCAGGAGATTCAGATCTTTGCTTTCGCAGCTGAGGTTGTGAAGTTCGAGGCGACGGATCGTGAATAGAATCAGTTGAAGGAAAGGAGCCAGGTAGGTGAATGCGGTCATTACTGTTAGTTGACCGTAGAGGATGTGAAACAGCACTGTGAAGCTGCCGTTCTTGCGAAGGTTGTGGAGGACGCTCTTGTGGAGGTCGTTCCTGGGAAGGTCGTGGCCGTCTTTCTCTGCTGGTTTCTGATGCCGGCACGTTCGAAGGGCGGGGTTCCCGTATACTGGGCGGTTCCTGGCTAGGTACTCGAGCGTTTGGCCCTATGTTTCCATTGGCCAAAGGTGCTGCTTGCCCAGCATTAATTTGTCCAGCATTGACTGGCCCAGGGGTTCCTCCTATCTGTTCCAGTTCCTGCGAGCTGAAGCCAAGTAATGCGGGGAGCCTGCCGGCAGTGTACTTCTTGTAGATCTTAATTAGACTGAATATAAAGAAGTCTTTCTCTTTGGCCGTGTGTGCATTCCAATAGTACGGCTTCTGCACAGTTACGAGGAACCCTGTCGGTCCTGCACGTTGCTTGTTCTGTTGTTCCTCCGCTGTGTTGGGGACGGCGTTAGCGAATGATTCAATAAGCGTCAAGTCGTCCAGGTTCCATGTCTTCCCAATTGAAAAGGTGCCATTGGCGTTCTCTCTAGCCTTGTGCATGCGCACACGCCCAGACTTCCGTACTGCAACAACAATGACCCGTGGCTTTTTGTTGTCTGGGGGAGACTCTCGCGGTGGGGGGTTTGAGGGATACGCTGCATCTTCTTCAATCCGGATATGCGTGATATAGGACTCAGATACTGGGACTATGTCAGTGCATGAAACTCCACTCATATATTACAATACTTACTCGACCCATCTGGTTCCTTCTTGCCAAAGCAACTTTCGATAATGCGCCTCTTCTCGTCCTCAAACTTCTCTGCTCGGCTCATCTGAGTTCCTGAGGTGTTTCGATCACTGGCTGAGGAGGCTGCATTCACGCCTGATAGGCCGCTACCGTTTCGTTGATCTAGATTCGGTCTTGCGCCTGGTATCAGAGGAGCTCCATTGGGAAGAGGACCGCGCAGTCGTTGCCCAGAATTGCTGACGTTCATAGAGGGCAGAAGCTCGCTATGTAGGGCTCACCGATACATAGTCATAGTCCGGTAGTACCGCATAGAGGCTTGAATTATGCGGTAGCAGTAGGCTGATATCTGTTTTGATATGAGCGGTTGCCGAGGACTCGAATTCCAAAAAGAAGTTCCACCCCCAAACCAGACCTTGACCACGCCCCGAGCACGCTAGCCAGCACCACCCAATGTCCGCTGTCCCCGCTAAATGCGGGAATACCCGGCGCACCAGTAGGAGTAAATTCATGGGAACAAAAAAATTGGGTTGCTGTATTTCGAACACACATTGCACCTCCTTCGCCCTTCAATTACAATTCACTCAGATCTGATCATGGGGAAAAATTCGAAGAAGAAGCCGCCCATCGTGATCAAGCCTGAGTATGTGTTGCAGCCAGGCTCAGAGCCTCCAAAAAGGAAAAAGAAGAAGAATGCACCTGATAGACCACAGCCGGAATGGATGTTCCCTCCAGATGAAGAGAACCCAGTATTGAACCCAAAACCCAAGTCTGAGGCACAAAGGAAGAAAGATGAGGAAGCCAGAGATCAAGCGATCAAATTCCTACAATACAAATCCGTCTCTGCGCCATTGAAGGCTCCACCTCCAGATCTACTGCTCACTTTAGTTGGTGCTTTTCTGAGCTCCTACGGCTTCAACAGCACCTCCCGCATCTATACCACGCAATTACAGTCGAGGAAGAAGTTAGATGCTTGGAAGACCCAGCTTGACGTCAAGCTGCCTAAGGGCTTCCCTGATCTGGTCAAGATTTATAAGGAATGGTACAAAATATACGAGGAGACAACACAAATGGATCAGACGAGCAGTAGCGACTCTAATGATAGCTCAGATACCAAAGAAGCCAAGAGATCAAAGAAAGCAAAGAAAGCAAAAAGGCCAGCCAAGGCTGGCACCAAGGCAAGGCAAGAGGCGGTTGCTAAAGCGAATGCAAGAGATGAGACCAGTAGTAGTGGAGGCAGTGATACTAGTAGCGAAGGGAGCGATTCTGACATGGAACTGAAGGATGGGGCATCTGTATTAGAGAACAAAAAGGCTACAAAGGCGGCAAGAATGAAGGCCTCGGCGTCGTCGACTTCACACTCAAGCTCAGATAGCGATGCTGATGACGAAGAAGAACCCGCTGGTGCAAAATTACCCACCCCAGCCGCTACAAACAAGCCAACCGTGGAAAATCTTGTCAAGAACTTGAAGCGGAAGGCCAGCTCTAGTGGAACTTCAGGATCTAGTTCGGAGTCTGAGTCTGACGACGCCTCCAGTACGGCTGCAAAGTCTCCTCGATTGAGGGGGACGAAAGCCCAAGATAGAAATACCTCAGCCAAGATCAACTCCGGCCACGCTCTTCCTAAATCAAATGCAGACTCATCCTCATCCGGCACATCCTCGTCAAGGACTAAGCCTGCTAAAGAGACTCCCGTGGCAAAAGAAACGACATCTGATTCCTCTTCAGAGGCTTCGTCATCGGACAGCGCATCCGCCAAAGGAGCCGCAGCAGACTCTTCATCATCAGAGCCCACTTCCTCAGACAGCGAATCCTCAGAGGTTGATTTCTCCAAGCCCCCAAAGCCCACAACCACCACAAAAAAACCAGCCTCGTCTCCCAAAGCCAAGCAAAATCCGAGTAACCCACCCAGCGACTCCAGTGAAACTCTTCAAGCCACCTCAGCCCAGAAACCCTCCACAGCCAACACCAGCCTCTCCACCTCAGCCGCGACCTCATCGTCCGACTCTGTCTCAAATCCTCCTACTAAACGCAAACGCTCCCCCTCACCTTCAATACCCGCATCCTCGAAGCACCAGAAGAAGCAAAACACGCCCTTCCAGCGTGTTCCAAAGGATACACCAGTTGATCCCAAGCTAGCATCAAATGCGTACCAAAGCTATGATTACGCCGACAAGGCATATCAAGATTTGAGCGTGACGAAGGGGAAGGGCTTCACGAAGGAGAAGAACAAGAAGAAGAGAGGAAGTTACAGGGGTGGGGCTATTGATGTGAGCGGTGGGAAGGGAATCAAGTTTAATGATTGACGACGAGGATAGAGAGGGACGGGAAAGGTCAAATTAATTGCTCTTAATGGTGAGCAATGGTTTGCAGAGGCTCAAAGCTCATGAGAGTTTGTAGATAGGACTGTTGCCCACAGCGAAGATTCTCGGAATCGGTCGAGTACAGACATGCTGCATCACGTGGATAGCGCCACGCTGGGTCGAGATGTTGAACAGACGCCTACAAATGTCAATCAACAAAATCAACAGCATGGCGAGCACAATGCGGTCATCTGAAAGCTGAAATTCATTGTAGCTTAGTCTCCCACTTTCAGCATTTGCAGCTCTACCATTTCATCTCTTCCGCCAGGATTATATCATAAATCACAACTAACTTCTTTCCCATTGCCAAGACTTGCCATATCCTCGCATCCTCAGGCGATACAGCTCGGGACCCCTTGCACTAAAACCCGGATGGTGCAACATCCGAATTCCCGAGGCTAGCTTACACCAGCCGAGCTTTTCTCATACTAAAGTAATAGGTGTAGATGTAGCTCGGCTGTCCTTATGCTAAAGCTCGGCTTGTGTTGCGCTAGGAAATTTTCACCTCGGCTGGTGTTAGCTTGGCAGCCAAAACGCTGCTAATCTATTGCAAACTCGTTACAGCGCCAGCCAGCACCAGCCGAGGTTAAAATCTGCTAGCGCCACACAAGCCGAACTTTAGCGTAAGGACAGCCGAGCTACAAACCCGAGGACAAGCCACCAGCACAAGCACAAGCCTCTACCTCTGCTTCTGCCTTTCCCCCCAGCGATATAACCACCACGCCCTAAAAGCCTCCTTATATGATACTCACTGACCTAAAAGGCGCAAGAAAGCAGCATTGTTCAAATGCTATGTAAGTATCCTAAAAACCGTTGTATGCTACGTGTAGGAGTCGTTCTTTGCGAATGTGGACTAAAATTGAAGGTGCGAGTGACGAGGAAGATTCAGTGTTGGAAGGCATTGATGATGGAGGAGTTCAAGCTAGGGTTTAAGAGTAATGTCTGCTTGGTGTGTGGGGAAAAGCAAATACTAAAAGCGAGCATTGTTGAGAAGGGCTATGTATTCAGTATTCCGAGGCATGGCTCTTCAAGCAATTTTTCTGACACTGAATCTACAAGGCGCGAGATCGGGGACGTAACCTAGCTTATCCTTACTGATCATTCGTGGACTGAAGGCTAGCCATTTCCTGGTGTCCAATGAAGACAATAGCTTTTTTCGAACAAATTTAATTCAGTACTAACAATCATTTAACATATACATTGACGTTGCAGCAGTGAGATAAATTTGTAGACAGAAAATACCCCCCAATTCGTAAGGGTATACCATAGCCAAACACCATACCATATCCCACTCCATTGCCAACCCAAACGCCTTAACCCATCTACCGATACTCCCTCGTAAACTGAAACCCCCTACTAAACATACTCACGCCGTCCGTTCGCCTCGTTTCGGTCTCCATCTCTCCTTGTGGCGTCGATGCTCGCACTGACCTCTCTCTCGTCATCGGCGGCTCATTCTCTTGTCCTTGTGGTGGATCCGGTGAGACGGGTCTCAGCATCAAGTTCTGTAGGGCTCCTCGTACTTCAGCTGGGTCGGTGCCAAAGACAGTGACCACTGGGTCCTCATGTATAAGGAAGTCCTGGTGTTGAGGAAGGGCTCTATGGCCGCTTGAAGATCCAGCTGCAACGGTAGGGTTGTCCTGGTTCGGGAAAGCTCCGGTATGGAAGACTCGAGCTCTTGTGTGTGCCCTGACATGCATCTCGGGGTGGGATCAGCGAGGAGAGCATTGTAGTCGATGAGACGTTCCATGATCTCCCTACGGCGGGCTTGGGACTCGATGTAAGTGGTGTATATGTTGTCAGTTCCGGAGACAACGTCAATCGGCTCAGTAAGGTCGATCCATTCGGTTTTCAAGCGGTGGAGATGTTGGGAGATTAGTGCCCGTGGAGTGGTGAAATCTCCGCCGATGACATCCAGATTTACCATTGCGTTGGTGCTTTCATTGGCAAGTTGTGCATTGGAATCGAAGACCTTGTGGAAGAGCTCGGGGAAACAGCCGAATGTTTCGTGGGTGAGTTGATGCTCTAGTTGCACTAACTTTTGTTTCTGTGCATCTGAATGATTCCGGGCAGCTGGCACGGCGTCCATGAAGGCCTGCATGAAGTCTCTGTCGGTCCTTCTGTATGATGGTGTTGCGTGACCCATGTTGAGCGGGCCCGTGAATTTCTTGTAGCTGAAATGACGAACTATTGCTGAGCAGAGATATGCTCGCCATTCTTCGGCTGGATCAGCATGATCAATGTTGTCGTTGGCTCTGCCGCGTTCTAGGAGTGTTTGCGGGATGCCGAGATGGCGAAATTTGGGAGCACGAAGACCCGTTAGATAGTTATCGGTGGGAAAATTGGTAGCTCTATCAGCATCAATATAGGGGCCCGTTATGTAGGCACCATCTGGAAGGGTGGTGGTTGGGCTCCAGAGATATGGATTTCGAGTGGCTGCCATAATGACTGTGATTTTATGCTTCAATAACGATGCTTAACGTATGATAGTGCTATTGCGTTGACGCTCGCAGTAAATGTTTGACAACTGGGCAATTGACTTGGTTATAGAGAGTTGTGAAGAGTATGGGGAGATTAAGTTCCAAAGAAAAGCAGAATCAGAAATTAAATGATTCTACCACTTTTTCACATGGCAAAACAATAAATCCGCTTATTTCAGACAAAAAAGAAGCCACGAGAAGGTATGCCCGTGAGGCTTGCTTGGATTACGGAGCCATACAGCTCAAAACCCACACGAAAACGCGGTTATATTCGCATACATGCTCTCCTACCAAATTTCAAATCACAGAAACCTATTCGAAATCACATGCTCCCTGTAGAAAAAGTGGGTGGCCATACAAGCCTGCTCAAATGCTCACTTATGCGAAGGTTTTTTCTTGGCTTCGCTGCTTAACGCAGATAAGCTCCTGAAAGTTTCAATCCAATATTCAGAGCCACGAAACAAAGTGAATACGGCAGTAATATGAGAGCTTTTGAGACTATAATGACGTATTTTGTTTGCTCGGTAGGAGAATTGTATGGGAGAATTGGAAGCCTGCGGTGCAATTGGTACCAAGTGTATCCTGCTACTCAAAGGAAGGACGCGCCAATTTGGCCTTTTTTGAGCCGTGTCATCATACTACTTAACGCCCTCTCTGGGCCGCGCGAGATCAATGATAAATTTACTTAGGGTGTAATGCCGTGTACGAAGTAGATGGACGGTGACCGTGGATAGGAGTTAGGTGGAAGGTTCAAAGGATATTCAGGGTTGAAGTCACGTGCTTCATTAGATGGGCCTGCCATCCTTACTTCACTTCATGCACACCGCAATTGCCATATGAATATCTCATTTACCTACCGCCAAGGCAGGGATAACCCATTCACTTTTATGAACGTCGCTTTTCTTCTTCTTGGGTCTATGTTGGCGCTCGTTATTATCTTCCGCTTCACGTTCGTGCGCGTATTTCAGGTCGCCACCATGTAAGTCAAAGAAAAGATCATAACGTTATTGGACGTCAGGGTCATGATAATCGCGGATGAACAAAAACACTTTGCAGGCATAACAAGTGAGGTTGAGGTAGACTTTCGCCTTGGCATACATACCTAAGATGACGATCCTGCCTCGACAGCGGGCTCTAGCCATTAGTGCAGATACGACGGGATATAGTTAGTTCCAAAACCGAAAGTGATGTACACATCGCCTTCTTATGCAGACTTCACGAGCTTCCGACTCAAAAGGCCCGCTCCTCTTTCCATTTGGACGCTTTTCCGCCTCTTCCACTGCCACTCAAGAATCACGGGTAGAAATGTCCACAGATCGAACTCAGGCCATAAACATTTTAGGAAGACGATATCGGTTTCTTGATGACATTGCCAGAGCATGAAATCACTTAACCTTTCTACTCCTGATGTTCGTACTAGGAGGTCTAAGGGTGGTAGGTTGGCCGTGAACATGTGGTCGCTTAGGATTTCGGAGGTTATTGTTTCGGGGTCGGGATACGTGTCTCTATGAAATTGCTTGAGCTCGCTGAGTTCGTCTTCCTCTTCTTCTTCTTCGATTGCGGTAGTATCTGGAGTTGGGAAATCCGGGTGCAGGGTTGTAGATGAGGACATGGAATCTTCGGTATCGGATGTGCCGCCAGAGGAGGGAGAGTGGGAGCGGACTTTTAGGATGGCGGTGGCGGCGGAGAGACGGCGGGCGCGAATTGTGTGCGTGATGTGGGATTCGGAGAAGGAACGGGGTTGGGAGGTGAGCGGAGCGGAGTAGTCGATTACGGTGTCGCGGATTGCTGTTGTCATTTCGTCGTGGGAGGTGTAGGGGAAGCAGATGTTTAGAATTGCCTCCTTGTTGTGTTTTGTGAGGCCGACGGAGCGGTCTATCGCCTCTAGGACATCCTCTTTCAAGAGTTCACGTCGACCAAGGACTCGAACGCTGGCGCCGTAGCGATCTAAGAGGTCGCCATGCTGAGCCAGTTGCAGGAGCTTGACTTTTGCCATGTCCATGAGGGCGTCGACCTCGTATTTCGAGCGTTTGAAGTTTTCAATGCTGAACGCGTATACGGTAACGACTTTGACCCCAGACTTGTAGCAGACTTCGAGGATCTAAATGTGTGAAGTTAGCAAAGTGTCGTTGCTTTCTCTGATCTCTGACCAGGCGTGCATTGTGTACTCTTGCTAAAGCCTCAAAGCCAAGATTGTGTCCCTCCACTGTTTCTATTCCATGACTCCTAGCAAAACGTCTGTTTCCATCCATAACGAAAGCTACGTGTTGAGGGACTGGTCCTTGACGCAAAGCACCAATTAGGAGCTCGCGGAGTTGCATCATGGCCCATTCCACTGGAGGTGATTGTAACAGCCATCTTCGCACCTGGGATAAGTGCATTGAAGACATTGACCGTCAGTGTGTGTTGTTGAGGTGATTCATATAGGATGTGAGTGACCGTGATTAACGAAGGCGTTGGCGAAAGCAATTGGAGAGCGACGTTCTATACGAAAAAACATGAAGCCCAGGACAGACCAGTTTATCAAGACGAGATTATAAAGACCGAACTCCGTCCTATAGCAAAGCGATGTTAGAGGAAAATTTGGTTGAGGCACTCGTCTGATCCTCGGTGGTTTCTAGGATTTTAGCGGACCTGAAATTCAGCCCTATCAACGGCTCACCATCCGCACGTTTCTTTTATTGTGGAAGTGATCTGTGCTAAAAGTCCAACATCTGTGTTAAAGGTAAGGTAGCTGTTCATGAATCAGATTCTGCAATTGAATTATCGACATTATGGATATGTATAGGTACAATGCAGAAGTCGAAGTTGATGATCCAGGCGACGCTCTTTAAGCCCAGATGGTAGGCCCTGGTGAGGATCCTAGGCCAGATTTTGTTCATCGCTCCAAAAAACAGGAATACGTGCGAGTTATACCACACATCCGCTCACAGATCTCCTCTTACCGACCACTCAGAGTATCCATCCCGGATAGAGCATCGACTGTTATCTTCCATTCCCACGGCTGAACTTGGAATCCTTCAAATTCTCCTTACAATCATCGCAGTACCATTTCGCTAGCAGCGAAGAAACTCATTAGCACATTCCCAAATCTGAGGATTTTCAGACAACGTACCATTTTTCGCAGGCGCCCTCGCCAGACCCACGCAACTGAGATGGAACCACTCCTTCTGACATTCATCCCCATCACAGCCGACCATCTCCCCATAGCTGACCTCGTTGCAGTAGCAATATCTCGGCTCATCTCCATCCTCATCTTCATCACCCTGGATCGAAGAGACTTCCTCTTCATGTACCGCGCTTTGAGCCGCCAGTTGAGCCGCCAGACCTGCACCTTTCTTGTGAGATCGCTTCAAGGGAATCTCACGAGGAGCTCGTGTTCTCTGTGGCTCCGTAAAGCTGGCGCTAATTGGCGTTGCCGTTTTCGATGGTTGCTTTCCGTTGCCTCCACGCGTTGATACTGAAATAGATGGAGGTCGAGTCCTACCATTCCCGTTCACTGATTCTTCCCGTTTGAGTGCTCGATCAGAACTTCTGCTACCGACTACTATGCCACCACGTAAGTCTACTGCTCCGTCCCCAGTACCTGCGTCCTCAATCAGATGCTCTCCTTTGTTGTTACTCGTCTCTTTCATGTTGCTCTTGATGTCTCCGGTTGAGCGCCCAGTCAAGCTGGACACTTTCTCAACATCTGCCGTAGTTCCATACATCCCATTTCCATTAGCCGGCTTGTGGTTTGTTGACGACGAACGATTCCGGGAGACTTGCAGCACAGATTGACTCGAGTTTTGACGTGCCCTGGATGATGGCACCCTTTGAAGCATAGCTGGTGCTGGACTTCGACCCTGTCGGTCTTTGGCGGCAGAAAACGTACCTACAACAGGGGAGGATGCCAAGGATGGCGAGTTCGCAGCGGAAGCGTTCGTGCCGGCTCTGTATTTGTCAACAGTCAGCGGCGAATGCAAGCAAGAGAACATTGTGAGCACTGACCTTCGTCTCCCAGTTCCATTCAATGTAGAACCTCCTCTTCCCTTTTTCTTCCCGGAAGTATCATTGACTGAGAGGTCTCGGGGGCTGCCTGGACCGCCTCGACTAGAGCCAGCATGAGTGCCGAATACCGAAGCCATGGCCCTGTCAGGAGCCAACGTTGATCCTGGAACTTTTTCAACTTTGCGTCGCTTGCTGGGCGGCGCGCCACCGTTGACGATCCCAAGGCCTACGCCATTGCTGAGGGCTGTATCTGCAGCCTTTCGCCCTTTGCTGGCAGCTTGGCTTCTCTTGTTCATGGTTCGGCTGTCATCGAAGTCAGAGTCCACATGTAGATTGCGATGCTTCTTGGCTGCTAGAGCATCTCGTCTCTGCTCGCTTCGAATGGCGGCCCCCTCTGCTTCTTGTATCGCAGCATTGGCTGCTGCATTATTCGCGGCTCTTCTTGTACGCTCGCCGGCAATCATGCCCTTCTTCTCCGCAGTCCTATCTGTGTACGCCCAGTGTGTGAGACTGCCATATCGAGCCTCCTCGCTGACCTCGTCTTCAATGTAAGGGTAGGAGCTGTTGCAACGCCTCATCTGTTTGTCAAGGCCATCCAGGGCCGTATTCAGGACATGGTTTTTCTCGTCGAGGGTGCCAAGCATATCTGCCATAGCCTGTCGGATGCTATGAAAATGGCGTCGACGTGCCCACTGGGCCGGGTCGTCCTGCGCATGGGACTGCGATGGTTCTCCTGGGCGCGACGCATTGGCGGGGTCGAGCACCGAGATTGAGTGGTCTGATACTGGAACGGCGTTTGCATCTTGGGCTTCGCCAGATCTTTGTATAGCGGGTGTAGGTTGAGGAGGTAATGGTGCTTTGAGCGCTTGATTCACAAGCTCGCCGAGGAGTGCTTCTGGTCCGTAAATTTTGGCATCAACCTCTTTCAGCATGGTATAGTGTCTTATCATCTCTTTTGGAAGTGCCGCAATAGCATCGGTGAAATGCTGAATTGCAGGGAAGAACCCTGGGTTCGCATTGCGTTCGCTGTCTGGTAGCTGGGCGAGGGCACCTCCTTGCATTTGAGGGTTGGAAGCTGTTCTCGCTGGATTCGTACGTGTCTGACGAATTGGCTGGCGTCTATTTGTTGCCACAGGTTGTTCAGCAATCGTAGAGCCCGAGAAGACCCTCATGTTGGTGGTGCGATCACTCAGGGAGAGTGGAGGGCTCCAATGCGACGCTGGGGGTGTTCCTGGTGTCTCGAGCCCCAAAGCGGATGTACCAAAAATCAAATGTGTTCTTGCTGGAAGAATGAGTTTCTGAGATTATAAATACACCACTAGAACGGCCGACATCAGCATTTGTGAACGTGATCAACCAAAGTGATGAATGATGTGGAAATCCCCAGTGCTGCTGGTAGGGCTAGCTCAAAGCCGAAGGTTTGCCGACCCTTATCGATAAGGATCCAACCTGGTCACTTTCCGCCAAGGAATCCATTCATTGTGAAGCATTATCCATTTCTCTTCTCCTTTGGTCCTACATGGTCATTGCAAGTAAAGTTGTTCCCTTTATCTGTACCAGATGTCTGTATGGACAGCTAGCATGTCCTTCTTCTCGCCCACAGAATGGCAGGATCTCAAAAGCTTTCGCCACTTCAACCGCTTTGCCACAAAAGAACGAGCATGCTTCAGCGAAGAGTGAAGACCATACAAAGACTCATGTCGAGATTAACGAGGATGGAAGAGAGCCAGGGGAGATGTCAAGAAGGCTGGCACGGATGACGGATGAATCAATTGAGCAAGGCGGCCGCAGTGCCAAAAAGGCCATTGAGGAAGGAGGGTTTTCTGAAGAACTGAAGCATAGACTCGAAGCAAGGATCCAAGAAAGCTCTTTCAAGAATGAGAACCCGGCTGCATTTGCTCAAGTGAACATGCCGGTACGTTCCAAGCCCAGTACTATGGTTATTCATGACTAATCATATTTCAGAGCAGTGCAGGCAAAGGCACTCGTGATACAGCTGCAGCTCAACCTTGGTCAGGCAATGAGAAGCTCGAAGACGCCGCTCTGCGCATGCTGGATGACGCTCACAAACCCCTACGTGGAACTGGATCTCGTAAGATCCCCACTCCGCGAGCGACTCCAGTCAGTATCGATATGCGAATGAAGAAAGCTGTGCAGAGATCTCAGGGTGAACGGCTGGCAAATGCTAGGGACCGAACGTCGGTATATGCTCTTAGTCAGGATCCGACCATGTCAGAGAACGAACGAGAACAGATGCGAAAGACTCTCAAAGAACGATTCACATCTGGCGCTAGGCCAATGCCAGGTTCAGTTCAGGGATTGGCTGCTCTCGCAAATGAACGAATAGAAGATGCTATTGCTAGAGGTCAATTCAAGAGTATCCCACGCGGTAAAGGCACGAATGTCGAGCGTGACTACAACGCCAATAGTCCATTCCTGGACACCACAGAATACTTCATGAACAAGATCATACAGAAACAAGAAATTGTACCGCCCTGGATTGAGAAACAGCAAGAGCTGGTTAAAGCCGCGGCTGTCTTTCGGGGAAGGATACGTGCCGATTGGAAAAGGCACGCTGCACGTGTCATAGCGAGTAAGGGTGGATCGCTGGAGGCCCAAGTCAAGCGGGCAGAAGCATATGCTGCAGCTGAAGCAGCCAACAATCCCAAGGTCAAGAAGATCGAATCCATGACTGAGATCGACCATGAAGGGAAGCTATCGCAGCTAACAGTGACCGAGACTCCCACTCCATATAGCGAAATATCCGACTCCAAGATCACAATCACCGAGGAGTCAGCTGTTAAATCTTTCACAACCGCGGAACCTCCAGTCACCTCAGAACACAGCACATCTTCGCCTCAAGGGAGCACAGAACAAGGCCAATCGATATCGCCGCCACTGCCGCGGGTAGCTCCCTTCCGTGACCAAGCCTGGGAATCCCTCGAACTCGCCTACCACAGCCTCGCCGTCAAAGAGCTCAACGATCTAACCCGAACCTACAACCTCCAAGCTCCTAACCTAGCCAAAAAGCCCTATTTCTCTCTCGACCGGGAACTGCGTTCTTGCTTCGCTGACATCGCGCCTCAACTCCCCAACGAGATCAGAGAACGGTCGCGGAGGCCTGAAAGGGTGAGAGTGGAGGTTATAGGACACAGACCTGGTGGCGTGTTGGACAAGTTTTCGACGGATAAAGTCAAGGTCCATGACAGCACGAAGCCAAACTATGGGTTCAAGCAGTTCTGGCAGGATCTTTGGGGTGCTCAGCGTGCTTGAATCACGGTCAACCATCTACTAACGTCTCAAATACTAGTCAGTATCGTGGCACAATCCTGTCTTACCAATCTAAAGTCGCATTCCATGGCAATGAGTCCCTTGGGCTACGAATACAGCCTGTTTGGGCCTTGAAAAGAAGGCAACACGGAACGAGTAGCGATATAAGCGTCAACTGAACGAACAATAGATATGCAGAAATACTACACTCTAAAGTCTGCAAAGCATTGAGCGACTGTCCTTTCTTCATCTTGCATACTCATTGATCCTCTTGTCCGTTCAAATGCGGTCGCAGCATGGTACGAGCAGGTGTCAAGGATGCTACCCAGGTTAGCATAGCTACCGTTTACGATATTGCCAGTGCCCTAGCTCTCGCCTCAGTGCACTAGGCTTTCGTTGATGACTGGAGAAGAATGGTCTTTTGCAGTGTGACGTCGCCCAAGCCAACCAAGTCCAAGCTGTAGGCCTAAACCTTGAAGCTGACGAAAATTCAGAGGGGGGGATGGAATATCCGACCGGCTTGGACATGGGGCTGCCACCAAGGTTCTTATGCCAATGAGGTTGTTGGTACACAAGCAATGGTAAAGTAAACAGTGTGAGTGATGGCCCTTGCAGATTGATCGACTGTCTGCTACACATTGGTCTTTCAGCAGATAATCACTTGCAGAACAAAATGTGATATATGAATGATTAAGGCTGAGTTTTGAATATCAAAGAAGGATTTATTCCGATCAGTGATTTGTGTGGAAAATTTCTCGCATGAAGCCCAGCCCAAGCTTGCCACAAAGAAAGGATTGAGCTTTTGTTGGGTCGATACCAACCCATTTCAAATCAGCTCTAAGTACAAAAAAGGTTCTCCAAGCGATGCCTCATTCTGCGCCACCACGACAATGTCCGATCACCACAGCACTGTCCCACTATGGCTACCGCTCATCCATGTCCTCTAGCGACGATGTGCCAGTATTTATCGAGCGTTCAAGGCCGTGGTTCAGCTGAGAATCGAATGTACTGCAGTTGAATTGTTGTTAATTTGTCATTCGAGCAGTATAAGGACTTCTAGACTTACCACACAGACACGTTCAAGTCTTGATATGGTGTTTCAAAGCCATGGCTTATGCCAAGCCGAGCCATTCTGTGATTAATGGGTTTTTATTGGTAAGTATATCCACTCAGACCCACTCGATGAAAATTTTCACGAACGCTAAGTCCACACATGAAAGAATGTTAAAGCGCAATTGTAGACGCCATCGAGGCTTATTACATCCACAGGTGAAGAATGCAATAGGTGCTCTCAGACTTCTATTTAATCTTGGGCTGCATCGGGTCCAAACACATCTATTGAATTCAGATAGTTTGGTGTCGTGAGAAACAAGAGCGGATGCGCCCATAGTATGTATCAGATCTGGGGGTCGTTCATGTTCGGAGTTCGCACATTATGCGTGAGCTTAGGAGACAATTATGAACAAGAAGCAAAGCAGGGGGCTTTCAATACTGCAACAAAGCGACTTACAGGCCTTCTAACATAAATTCTTGAACTTGCAGCCTCTTCTCCCTGGAAGCATGGTTACAATTCCCGAGTCTATCATGAGGGCCTATGTCGGCAGCTTAGCTCT
Source organism: Cladonia rangiferina (assembly GCA_023065455.1). Lineage (NCBI taxonomy): Eukaryota > Fungi > Ascomycota > Lecanoromycetes > Lecanorales > Cladoniaceae > Cladonia > Cladonia rangiferina. Next base: position 1,315,980 of record JAJREH010000011.1, on the reverse strand, counting down.
CAGGATAGGGACAATGATGAGGCGAGTGAAGATGCAGAACTGTACAGCTCCTCTTCCTCATCAAAGACCACCATCGTCGTGGTAGACTACGACTGAGGAGGTCTACAAGCTCTGAGTCCCACTCATGGTGCCAAGAGTGCTATCCTGACAAGGGATGTCTTGTTTCTGAAGCTAAAGAGGCATCGGACAACGGTGGGGGTATCTCCTAGGAGTGCAATGATGGATATTGTGTTCACAGCCTCGGGAGAAAGGTCGTCGAGAAGACCATTTAGCACTGGTGTGCACCTGCCATTGGCTAGGGACGATAAGATTGCTATGAATGCTTGAAAGGAAGCTGTGTATTCGTACAGTACTTCAAGCCATTGCATCTGTGTTTTGTATAGATCGTGGGCTGGCTAGGAGCACAAGCTAGTGGTGACACGGTCTGTGGGCCTGGTGCCGATGAGCAAAGATACCTGGTGACAAGATGGTCAGTGCAGGCTTGTCAGAGGGGCCGAGAGCCTTGGTAGGGCTCGTTCAGAAAGAAAGAGTCATGTCCTAACCTTCCGTGCACTTTAGCAAAACGACTCGAGGAAGAAATTGATTCTGGTCTTCAATGCTGCATAGTGATTGATTGATGGATCTGTCAGTGGATCACCAACTGGGAGGACAGGCAGGGCAATCAGCTGAAGCGGTAAGGTGCGTCGAGAGGCAGGTCAATGTTGGAAGTGGCTATACTACTCGGGTAGGATATGAGAAAAAGCGGACGGAAGGAGATAATGTATAATAAGAAAGCATGCGGAGCATGTGTGCGGAAGGAGATCGGGTGGAGCAGAAGCGAAGAGTGTTCAGGAGATGGGACGATTGGAGGCGTTGGGTCAAGATGTAGGACAAATGCAGAGCAAGAATAATTACTGAGTAGTGCTATTGCACGTATAAAGCAGGAGAGAAACGAACAGACATGATGTAGGAGAGAATGTGGAAGAACGTGAGAGTCTTCTCACCAAAAGGTTCAAAGTTGTGACGTCTTTCCTTTTTTAATTATGCAGGGACAAGAGGAAGGTGCAACCCGTTGCTGCTCAGAAGGGAAAGAACTACGTGATTTCCCTAAGCAAGCTCCTCTCCTTTGTGGTAGAGTTGTTGACAACAATTGCTTCAAGGACTGATTGTGTATAGCATTGAGATTGCTGGGAGGAAAAAGGCAGACTTCGCGATTAGGATTCAACGAAATCGGGCTCCGCTCTTACTATTGTGGCAGAACTAGGTTTTGGGGTTGGTAGTCATTGTCTTTACTGCATAGCGTGCTCAAGTTGTGTGAAGTGGTCTGTGACTTTGATACTGGAATGTGCTTGTCTCTGGCATGATGGAATATCTTAATGATTATCAACCCATGACTAGAAAGCAACTCTACTGAATTGGAATACTACTGGAGCAAATCATACAGAGAGGTCAATGAGCCTCTGTTCATAGCTCATAGGTGAGCTTTAAAGCTGCTCATAAATCTTGTGCATCACGAAAACAAGCTATTTCGTTATGGAACTTTCCACAGGCCATATACGCCACCAAAGCAATGGGGAGGCCCCTGTGAGAGCGAAACTATCTCTTCTTCTATGCCAAGACATCAACTATTCGACCTTCTATGGAACAGTATTCGATGAGTATGACTTTCATGACATGACGTTGAACCCTGGATCCCGCTGATTTAATAAATGGAAACAAAATGCCGCGAGAGCAAGAGCATACGCTAGTGGCAACAATGATATGGATATGTCTTCTGTTATGGACTTGATGATAAGCGACTTTTCCGCCCGATTCGGGACTAAAATGGGCTGAAACTGGCGCTGCAACTGGAAACACAAGAGCATCATGAAAATAGTGAGGACAGCAACAACTCTCAGACGGAATGTATCAATGGTTATCTCGAAGATTGAAGGGACAAAGGTCAGATTGCTAAGGTTCGGAAATACGCGTAGAATCTTGCAAGGTCTTGCGTACAGAGTTGTCGACATAAGGACTTTATCCGCGCTTTGTCTGACGACAAATTCGTAGATTCGGCTCTTCAGGGAGGCATGCTGTTGTAGGGGTCTTAACGACTCTGCCCGTCGTCCCTTGGTCCTCCTTGGACTGGCTCGGTCGCCTCAGGCTCCTCTACCTTAGGTTCGTCCACCTCAGGCTCGTCCACCTGCTCGTCTCCTTTGTTGTTATCGTTTCCTAGCTCATTCCTAAGCTGTTTGTAATCATCATCATTCAAATAACATTGTGCGAGCCGCGTCAGCCATTCCCTGAATGTCTCCCCTGCATCATTTACCCGATCCTCTTCCGATTTTGCTGGCCACGGTTCCGTGATTTCCAGAAACTCATGATCTCTGCATGAGGGAAGAGGAGGCGCTTGTGACTTCTGAAGGCTCATACAAGGCTCACACAGATCCGTGTCCGTGCATGACCCACATACAAAACGCTTACCATGAACGCGTCGGTCTCCTGGACATCCATCACAATAGATTGTGCTAGGTTCATTCTCGAAACAAGTTCTCGCGTCTGCGGACTCGCCAATTAATAGCAGACAGTGACCAAGTCTTCCAAGCATCCAGGGAGCTGTCCCTGACGGCTTGATAGCACGGCTGTTGCGGAGCCACCAAACAGTATAGAACAAGCGAAGAATGTCCATTATTCCTTCCCTTATGCGGCTTTCCTTGACCACGGCGTCGGTCGGAACATATGTAGCAAGCTCTCCACCCAGCTTATTGAGCAGTTTTTCGTCCGGATAAGCTAAGTCCAAACAGCTCCGACCGTACATATCCAACTGATCTTGATCAGCGTTAGCAGCGATGAGTGCATCAATGGCTGGCTCACGTCTTGAAGAGACTGCCATGTGAAAAGGTATGTCTCCACTTGGACTTCGTATGTTAGGTTCCGCCCCTGCCGCTAAGAGACAAGCGATAATGTCATGCTGTCCATAATAGATTGCAGTGGTCAAAGCTGTGTGACCAGATTCGCTGCAAATCATATTGACATTTGTGCCTGTACGCAATAAAGTTTGCACTAGGTCGATCCTGCCATGTTGTACGTGGGACAGCAAGGCCCAGAATTTATCTTCATCTGTAAAGGAGGTTTTGTCCAATAAACATTGCAAGACTGTTGCATCGTCCATGCTGGGCGCAAGTTCAAGTGCCTCGTCCGCCCCAAGGAGTCCACCATAGTCAATTAAAAGCTCCATCGTGGCTGGATTCTTGTCAATAGTGGCTATGAAAAGTGGTGTCTTTCCTCGAATTTCTGCGTTGGGATCTGCACCGCGATCTAGAAGCTGACGCACTGCTTTGAGTTCTGCGCAAAGCACGGCCCGCCCTAGAGGTGTGTAGCCTCTGGAATCTCTGGCTTCGAGGTCAATATTGCGCTTCAGAATAACCGAAACAAGATAATTGAGGCCTAGAGAGACAGTAACATGAGCTGGCGTGGTTGTAACGGCCGTGTCATACAATCTACTACGGACACCATGTGCATTGCTTAGTTGCGTCGTACTCTCAAGCAGTCGGCCAATCTGATCTTCTAATATCACTTCGAACGGTCCTTTAAGGTGTTCGCCCCAATATTCAGCAGCGTACGAAAGGAATTGACAATGTGCCGGCATATAATACTCCAACATATGAACTGAAAAGTCTTCTAGGGTCAAGTAAGCTATGCAAGTTGCGGCGACAGTCTCCTCTGCCTTGGGCCAGTGCTCGTGCCAGCAAGTGGCCAAATATTCCTGAAGAGAGTAATGGACTAGTCGAATGGTTTCATCCTGTTCATCGATAGAGACAAGACCACAACAAACTTCGAGTATGAGATCTCTCTCGTGGAGACCAGAAGGATCAAACTTGGTGTCTTCGGGTTCAACGGCAAGAATTTCTCGAAGCTCAAAGATCTTCAACGGTCTTTTCGCGTAGAAGATCCAGGAAATGACATTTCTGGCGAGCTGCCAATATTCCTGGGATTGGTTCTTGATCCTACCAATAGCGTCGCTGAAAGTCTCGTTCAATTTTTCCGGCAGAGATTGAAGTGCTTTGAAGACATGCCGTGCGCTGGTTTGATTCACTAATGAATCCATCTGCAATCGAGTAAGAAGAAACATCCCGTTGGCCTTTCGACATAACGTCTCATTAAGTCGGTTTGCAAGTTGAAGATCAGACCCAACAAGGCGGAGCAGCCTTTTATGTTCTTTAATTCGAGCATCAATGTAGCAGCGCATGTCTGGGTCTATGGCACGAATTTCCAAGCGATGGCAATCTGGTATGACCGTGGCCGGATGCACGTGTGGACGGGCCGTAATGAACAGCCTTCCAACAGTTGCTAGTCTCTTCATTGCAGAGATGATTCTTGATCTAACTTCGTTGGACTCGCGGTCTATGTCCGGGCATTCGTCCAGTGCATCGAAAATGAGAAAGGTGTCGCGAGGTTCGTCCTGATCAAATGCTCGAGCAGTGAGGTGCACTTATCCTCATCCATAATATTTTCTTCCTTCTCAGCGGGTAGCGCACCGTATAATTGCTGAATTGATTGTGGAATTTCGCCAATGGATTCTATAACTTGCCTCAGTAAGCTGCGCAGGATCGCTGTTACTGTTTGTCGCTCTTGGTCTTTATAGTCAAAGAATATATACGCCACCATAGGTTTGATTGCTGCTATGCGTGACTCTAGGTGGTTGATCACCAGAGATGTCAGAATGGTTTTGCCACCGCCAGGGATTCCAGAGCAAAACAAACAAGAGGAGCCACTCCCATCAACCCAGGACCTAAAGTTCTCCTCCACAAGAAGCCACTCGCCTGTAGATGGAGTGCGCCGATTGAGGGTGTCGAGCTGTTTTGGCCGAAAGTCCAGCGTTGAGAGCCATTGTAGTACCTCCTGCCTCTTGTGCTCCTTTGACACTTGAGACTCTCGTTCGTGAGACTCCAGAGCAATTCGTTCGATATTCTGGACGGTTTCTCCAAGGCTGGTCACACTTTTCTGGATTTCTGCGAGCGAGGAGACAGCATTTAAGACCTCGCTGATAGAATCTGATGCTTTCTCGGTCGACTGAAGTAAGCCTGGGACGAGATGTGATATCTTCTTTGTTTCGTCCAATGTCTTCAACTGGTAATTGAGAATTACGGAGACTTCACCAGCGGTCTTGGATAGGAGGACACAACCATCAATCGTCAACGCGAATTGAAAAGTATGTATCCAGCGTAAGATCGCTGAAATGACCTGTTGATGTTCTTTGCCAACAAATGGCCAGGTCAAGGCTTTTAGCAATTTGTGCTCATTGATCCGTCTTTGCAAGGTTGACCGTGTGTTTTCAAGACTGCTGCGGCAAGCTTCGTAGGTCTTCACTAGAACTGACGTCTGATCAAACGAGCGCTCCCCAGCCTCATCCTCTTTTAGGAATGCCTCCAGCTGACGTAGCACGTCAGTAAGTGCAGCAAGCTCTTGTAGGAAATCTTCGATGTGTTTGGAAGAATTTCGGACGCCGTGGATATATTGGTGAGCGAACTTGGTGACTTCAAAGATTAAGCTGATGAGACCGGCAATTCCGGTAGCCAATGAGAAAGGGTCGACCATGAAGCAGGCTTGTAGATATCAAAAATTCCCACAATCTACGAATTGCGCAAGTATGCTGTGCTTGACTGTAGGGTTGAGGGATCTTTGTCTACAAGTCCTATCACCGCGAAAGACATCAACGATGAAGCTAGATCTCGTCAATCATGATCTTGTCACTTCTTATACGGATGTGCATCTGGTTGCGTGGAGTTAGATACTTGGATGAGATCTTGTGGCAGAGCTCAAAACCCAAATTGCCTCGAGACTCATGAAATCCAGGCTTTGCATACCTGGATTGCTCTCAAGCTTGCTCCAACAAGGCTGGAGGCTTACGATGTGGCCAGATCGCTAACGGTCACCACGCGGATCGGAGCCCTAGTTTGACGCAATGGAGCTACCGTGTTTTTGCATCTAATATATACCATCCCGAACATTACGTCATACAACGCTGCTGATTAAGACCATCTCCCTGCAGCAAATAGCGTATTTTAGGGCCGTTTTGAGGGCATCCTCGAGGCTAATTTACCAGACTAGCGCTGTACTTCAATCAGCCCCACCAAGCTCTATTGGACAAGAAAGCGATAAGCGATTCTGCTTATCAAGTAGCTACGCATCTCTCGTGTCAGTGACGAAGCAATATACTGGCTATCCGATAAAGAAAAGCTAGAACCATAATTGCCGTGACCCATAGACCAACGGCTCGGAGGCTCGCCTGTGGAATAAAAAAATTGGATAATTGCTGCTTTTTGAAAGACGTACTAGCGCGACGTTCTGTGCGTACATACTCCCTAAGCACTCGTCTTGACGAAAATCATGCGATTTTGCAAAGGCGCATTGTGGTTTCCGTCCTTTTTCGCGTTTCCTGAGCAAGCGAACGAAGTGGTATTGAGTGTAGCCATAAGCGTGCGAAATAGTGCACGCGGTTTTTCGTGGTGCTGTGCGTTGCGCCTAAGATATATATATATGAGACCTAAATTATATATAGTCTTCCCGCAGATGCCGAAATAAGTAACAAAAGTCAGCGTTACTGGCCCTTCATTCTTGCCTCCCATTCCATCCTCAAAGCTTCCATCTGGCTCCAGCAGTCTCTCCCTAATTGTTCGAAGTCTTCTCTGTCCTCTTTAGTAATTTCGAGAGTACCTGGTCTTGTTCCCTTCCTCTTTGCCAACTCCCCTTCTCCCATCCTACCTCCCAGACCCCAACCTTCGACCACGGTACGCATCACTCTTTCGTACCCCGTTCTATCGGTACAGCTGCCCCACTTCGCCTTTCCATCTCTCTGTTCCATATCTTCTAATTCCTCTTGATCCGTAAGGGTAAGCCACACTGGTGCGCAGGCGCCCTTGTAGGCAGTCAATGTATGCCAAGGCGAGCCAAGCCAGCGAGCTATACAGAATACAAGCATCATAGCGTACGTTAGAATTAGTGGGAGTGGTACTATAGAGGTTACACAAATACCAGGATGGCAAAGGTAGATTTTCGGTGACATGTTAGAAGAGGGCTGATATTCATTGTCCGCAAGGGTTATTCCGGGAGACAGCGTGACTGTCTCTAAGTCTTGGCCCTCAATCGGAAAGCGTGCTGTATGCGAAATGGTAGAAGTAGGCGTAGACAAGAACCGCTGAATGAACGGTTTCGTGCCCGGAAGGGACGAAGTCAGAACTAAGATGTCGGTGAGGCGTTTCGAGGACTCGTAAGACTTGCCGGACTTGAGGCCCTGTATGTCACTGATGTTAAAGTCCGAAGGGTGAGGCTCAATGCTGGATACAAACACTATGCGGCCCTGATCCGGAGAGGCACGAAGGAGAGGTGCAAGTGAGTGGCAGAGGATGTAATGCCCGAAAATGTTGGAGGTAAAGACTTGGCCAAGTGCTGGTGTAGTGTCTGAAGTCCCTCTAGTATCTTTGGCTGAATCTGTGGCTATCTTCTGAGGCGCAGCGATCTCGCCAACACTGCCAACCTTCGACGAGGGCCATGTGACCGAACTTTTCAAGTCAGTGACCACACCCAACGCTACCAGTAGCCAATTGACGCCTGCTAGTCCACCGTAGCCTGCATTGCAAATGATAGCATCGAGTTGAGGTAAGTTCCTATCGAGTTTGGTTGATAGTGATTGAATGGAACTGATTGATGTTAAATCGAGCTGCTCAGGTTGGAGGGATATGCGATGGTGTAAAGGCGTATCGAGCCGCTTGGATTGGCGCTCAAGATGCTTTTCGAGGCGTCTGACGGTGTCATTGCTCTTTCGAGAATCTCGAGTGGTGGGGATGAGAGTGAGGCATTGGAAGGATGGTCGTGTAGAGACGAACTCGTCAATTAGTCGGCAACACGTTCCAAAGCCGAGGCCGCTGGTGGCGGTCAACTTCAGTCACCTCAGGAATATCATGATCTTACCTATTCGCACCAGTGACAAGCACATAGGAGTGCTGGTTATTGTCTTGAGGATGAAGATTTTCTTCCATATTTGTTTTGGCCTCGATAGGAAGAGCATCAAAATTTCCGAAAGCGGAATCTCAGCGCGCCATTCTGCCTTCGCACTACTTTAGTAAATATTTTCAGTAACCCCTGCCGTGCGTCACATCGTTGAACATACTTGCGATGTATACGCAGAAGACCTCGTGCCGAAAGAGATATCAATGCCTGACGCAGAGCCTCTACACATAAATTCTTCTCCCATGGCAGCAAAGACCGAGATTCTGTAGTTTCCTCGTCAAGTCGAATTTTGACTTATGCGTCGTTTCTTTGCGCGCAACCAGTCATAGATGTGATGCTTTCTCTATTCAAATCATGATTCACACCGCATGCGTTGTATGTCGTCTTTGTACTGGCTTGTTGATATGCGCCTGGCAATAGCTGACTCTCTCTGGACTTTCTTTGTCTTGACAAGCTTCTCCTATGCCATTTTGTCGATATGAAGAATACATTCCACTCAGCGAACTCAGGCTGGTAATATGCTTACAGACCGTATTTCATACTCGAAATGTTGATGATCCTAATAGTTGCTGTATTGACTGTGAAATGCCTTGGACAAACGACCTCATCCTTAGCATTGGCAGAGACTGGAGATGGCTCAACAACGTCCACTGGGGAACTCGCCACATTACCCGGATGTGCTGTGAGTCTTGCGTTTCTGAACGGATATACGATACACTAATATGTTGCAGCAAACTTGTCTCGAACACTCTACAATCAGCCAAGGTAATTGCTCAAGTGAAGATATTGCATGTCTCTGCAGGAATAACAACTACACCAATACCATTGCATGCTGTCTAGCTATGGAATGCGGTCCTGGTGACCAAAAATGTATGTATAATCTGTATCACTATCACTCTTTCTGATTTTGCTGAGGCCAAGACAGCGGCTGTAAATTTCAGTACAGTTCTTTGTACCAGCGTCAACGTCACTCTTCCCAATTTCCTTGGATGTATCAATGGATCGTCCCTCGTAATATCGGAAACGGCAAAATTTATAGATAAGACACCGATTGCATCAGCTACTGTAGCAGATAACGTGGAATCTCAACTATCCTTATTTACCACCGCCGCCGTAGCAACTTTCACGGGTGGAAAACTATTAACAGGATCATGCTCACTGCCCCAATCCGCATCTATAACCCTCCCCGCCGGCCGAATATTAGAATATCCGTGGCTTGGATGCTCAGAGGAAGATCCAGGCTGTTGTCCATTTATAATCCAAAAAGGTGGGAAGCTCAGCGTCTGTCCAGCAGATTACATTAGGACGAGCAGCGCCTGTTGTCCTTCGTGAGCCTTTCATTCTATGAGCTGCTGTCTCTATTACTAACGACGCCAATAGGGGCTGGTCCATCTATACCTCCGCCTTCGCAGGCGAGACCCCCTGCGTCAGCAGCCTCCCCCTCCCACTCGTTCCATCCGCAACAATCGCCTCGCCAGGAATTTCCGCCAGCGCCATAACGAACCAGATATTCACATTCAAATATGCTCTCGCCGCCAAACATTCTAAAACCCTATCCCCAGGCGCCATAGCCGGCACCGCAATCGGTTCCATCGCTGCCATTGCCCTAATCCTCGCCACCATAACCTTCCTAATCCGCCGCCGCCACGCCAAAGCCCGCACAGAGCGCGAAACAGCTACAGTATGCCGATCCGGAACCACCGTCAAAGGGCGCAGCGAGCTCGATTCAGGAACCAGCCACGACAACAAAGGCATTTCCGAGCTCCCAAGTCCGCACTCTCAGGACACCAAAGGCGTCTCTGAACTTCCAAGTCCACAATCCCCTGAACTACTGGAAAGACCCTTCTGGTCCTTCCGCTTACCGACGTCGCCGTCGGAGCTAGCGAATAACGTGATGCATGAGATGCCAGCCGCGGCGCCGGCGGAGATGGAAAGCAGTACGAATATTGGTGAGCATCATCCGCTTGGGCATACTGATGATAGGGTGGGAGAAGCCAGGATAGGGTGGAAAGGCAGGGGAGGATAATGGAGCAGGTGAAGGAGGTGGAGTAGGGGGGGAGTAATCTCGTCCGGTTTCACCAAAGGAACAGAAGGAGGCGGCGCCAGCGCGTACATCGACGAGTGGAAAGATTGCTTCGCCGGTAGATGAGCCACATGTAGCAGGGGTGGGTAGATCTGGTGGGGATGAGGGGGGTGAGGAAGGTAAGAAGGTTATTGATGATGCCATTCCGAATCGATCTTGATGAAGATTTCAGGGAGGCTTGAGGATCTGTTTGGATTGGCTTGTACTACCTGTCGCTCCGTCAACACAGCGAAATGACTTGTTCTTCCACAGAGACCTCACGCTGCGAATCGGTCATGACGCCAAATTGGCCTCCAACTTGCATCTTGCAGTCTCGCAATCTCCTCAATCCTATCTTCGCACCCCGTGCAAGCCGCCTCTTATGGCAAATTCTTCGTTCAGCTCTTGAACGTCGTAGCTATCATAATCTATAGCCGTCTCACATTTGCAATACGCAAGCAACGGTCTCATCAACTAGCAAAGACCCTAACATTCAAATCCACACTTCCAGTCGCTATCACACATCTGATAGTCTCCTGCCCACCCGGATCATCCTTCTTGCCCGCATCTCCATTCATGCCTACAGCTGAACCTTTGATGACTCCAGGCACCCATCTTAAGCAGCTCACGAAGTGCCCGTGCGCATCATCGAGCGTCTTAACGCATTTTCCTTCTTGACTCAAGTCCCAGCAGCGTATTGTTTTGTCATCACCTGCACTGAGCAGATACTTGCCGCCGGGGTGAAAGACAAGGGCGCGAACCCAGTTGTCGTGTCCGACTAGAGTTTTTATCAGGGTCCCTCGTGAGTCCCAGATCTTGATACTTTTATCTCGTGATCCCGTCGCTAGAAACTCTCCCGAGCTACTAGGGGGTGGGGGCTTCTTCAATCCAGCCAATGTTGCGAGGTGCCCATAACAGACTGTGGGAGCGAAGGTACAGCATTCAATAACATGTTCGTGGCCTAAGAAGGTGGCTTTCACTTCTCCAGAGCTAGCATCCCATAGTCGCGCTGTTTGGTCGTTCCCTGCCGAAAGGAGCCATCGACCGTCGAAGCTTGGGGCGACGTCACGAACCCAGTCTGCATGACCTCGTAAAGTTTTCACGCAATAGCCTGTGCTGACGTCCCAGATACGGAGAGACTTGTCTCGTGAGGCGGAGACGAGGAGATTACCTGAGGCTGGGGAGCCTGCCGCACCCGATGGTACGAAACGAACAGCAGATACTGAGTGATCATGTCCTGGTAATGTTCGAATGTTCTTGTACTCGTCTGACGGGTCCCATAATTTTATAGTCAGGTCTGAAGAGCAAGATGCGAGTAATGTGCCGCCACGGGGGCCGCCAAAATCACAATCTAAGACTGCTTTCGTGTGGCCCTTTACGGTCCTCTCAAGCTCGCCCAGCTCCCAATCCCATATTTTGAGAGTGGTGTCTTCAGAACCGGAAGCAAGGGAGGAGAAAATCGGGTGAAACGCCACACAGGTGACTGGTTGGCGATGGGATTGCAGGATATGGCGAGCCGGGGACCTAGGAAGCCAGGAGGCGGGATCTTGGTTGCGACGAGAGAGAGATATTGGTGTTGCATTTTCCAGTTCAGATTGAAGGCTCTGATTGCGAGATTCTAGGTCCATTATCTATGGTAGCAACCTTAGCTCGGACAATTTTCCAATGAGATCTTGCCTTCACCTTCTTCTGTAGCCGGACCACACTTGTCCACTTCTTTTCCAGCAGACCTTCATACTTCTTGCTAGTAGCATCGTCAAAAGAGTCACCTACTCCAAGCTCCTCGCGCAGTGCTGCTGCGCTGCTTGTGAGTCTTGTGGATGACAAATAAGCAATAATGGATTTGTGGCTGCTGAATCATTAGCTAGGCTAAATTATCACATTCCAGCTCGGCTGCTCACTCACAGCTCCTCTGCCTGTCTCGTTGTAAGAAGCTGGCTCATGGCGCGGTTTCTAGACGCAATTACTTCTCAACCCCACCTCTTTGCCCCAACTCGCTCCCAGTCCCGGAGGCCTACTGTACCTCCGAGAGTCTTTTCTTTTGCTACCGGTGGAGTGTCGAAGTTCCTCTTGGATCCCAAAACATACGCAGTAACGTGTTCACCAAACCTCCGAGCAATGATATTTATCGCATCGTTTGTAATAAGTTAGCAGAAATACTGGGAAAGAAGGGTGGCGGATGGATTGCACAAGCTAGTCTGGTGCTGCAGTATGACATGCAGATTCTACGAGCATCAAAAGTGACAGGCGAGGTCATCGCGGGCGGCTACCTTCTACGCGGCACCTTTAAGATGTGGGGGAAGATCTGGAACTAACGGTACTAAACCGTAGGGTAAATTTCGATACAAGTGACGTTTCTAGGGGCGGCCGTGTCCGTTGAAAGAGCTTAAGGTATGGTAACGTATGTGCAATCTCTAAAGCGTCGCTGTCTCCTTATTGGTCGCGCTAGTTCCTTGCTACCTAAGGTAAGGTACCGTTAAATTGCCGTATTCGCAAATTTCACGTTCATCACAGTACGAGATTACCTAGGCATGCAAGGCCTTATGAGGAATTGCTCACCGTTCTCGTGTCCTCCATACTGTACACTTGAGTACTGTGTTCGGATCGCCTAACTCTGAGAAGAAATCGCGGCGAAGTAAACCCAATTTCGAGCGAAGGTCCCGTACACTAGGTGCGCAGCAACTCGAATTGACAACGGCGGTCCAGGGGATAAGGTCATGCGCCCATGGACCAGGGAGGTGGGAAATACCGCCCATGGATCTGGCGAATAGTTCCAGGTTCATTCGGCCCGAACTGTGAAGGCTGGGCCGGACTGGGGTTCGAGGGACGTCTGATGGTAGACTCAATACTGCATGCGCTGGGTGAGAAGTAGTTGGATGTGAAAAACCTACTAGCCTTTCGGGGCAAACGAGACTCGGGTTGCGAGAGTGACAAACGAATGAAGCACAGAGCAAATCTTTGCGGAGAGAATGAATTACGTTGTTCTGAACAAAAAGGGATGTGGTAAAGCCACCGATCGTGAATGCATGAATTTGTCGGCAAAATCATAGAAAATACTGCATACTCTTGATGAAGAAAGGGGAAGAGGCTTGCCAACTTTGTAGACCCCAAGCATGACAGATCCAGGCAGAAGCGGCATTTCTAATCAAGATCCACGATGTGGCTCACTTCAGACCTTCAGCAATTGCATGCCTTCCTCTGTGTATTAGTTGTGGCAGCTTGCAGAAATTGGAGGGCGGCAAAGAGATATGTTAAGGTAGGTAGGTACCGAAAATAGTACTTAAAGTAGGTAGATACCAGCTTAAGCAAGTGTGTCTACCTAAAGTCGCGCTTTGCTCGTGGTTCGTTTTAGTGTCCGGTAATATAATGTATTATAAACTGGAGCGCGCGAAGTATATCGCCCTACGCGGGCGGTTACTCCGCGCCAAGCCCGCGTTTTGTTGACATTTGCGATTTTATTTGGGACAGCATATTTCGCTAGTCCCTTACAACAGACTTTATGTGATAAAGTGTACCTTTGTAATACTGAGTCCAGTGTTAAGAGTCTTCGAATCTTTTTGGCCTGTCAAATTGAAAAGCTTCACTACCTGGATTCTGTCCGGAACCCTGCAAATCAACGAACCGTAGTGCCTCGAGGGGGTAATAGCTGACTACCCGCACATGGCAGACCAAGAGGAGGACTTCAGCTTGTTGCCGTTGCCTGATCGCGTGACGCACAAGGTAATTCTTTGATGACCAACACTACAATGAGGATCTGCTAAAAGTTCGCAGAATTGGAAAGTACGAAAGGAGGGTTGGGAAGACGCTGCGAAAGCTTTCGCTGCTACACCAGACGAATCGGATCCTGTCTTCAAGCCATTTGTATTAGACTCGGGGTTATGGAAGGCTGCCGTTACAGATTCGAACGTTGCTGCGCAGCAAGAAGGACTCAACGCTCTGTGCGCTTTTCTAAGATATGGTGGTACTCAGGCTTGTACTAGGTCAGCAGACACACAAGGAGAAATGAACGAGGAGTGAGGACTAATGGACGTATAGGTCGCGGCCCATGACCGTGACACCAATAGTCGAGAAAGGACTTCCATCAGCGAAAGCCGCAGCGAAACAGAGCGCTTTGGAAGCATTGTTACTTTACATTGAGGTTGAGGGAAGGTCAGATGCTCTCCTGGAGGGTTTACTACAAGGGCTCTCCAACAAGCAGCCAAAAGTTGTTGCGGCTACGCTGGGTGCTTTGACAGCTATCTACCATGCCTATGGAGTGAAGATAGTGGAGCCGAAACCATCATTGAAGGCTCTTCCGAAAGTCTTTAGCCACGCGGATAAGAATGTCCGTGCTGAAGCATCTAATCTCGCAGTCGAGCTTTACCGATGGCTCCGGGAAGCGATGAAGACATTGTTTTGGGATGATCTCAAGCCCGTCCAACAGCAAGACCTAGAGAAGCTATTTGAAGGGGTCAAGTCTGAGCCGTCGCCGAAGCAGGCTCGATTACTACGATCGCAGCAGGAAGCAGCGGCTGCTGCTCCAGTTGGTGGTGAGGAAGAAGCAGAGGAAGAGGAAGCCGAAGAAGAGGCACCAGTCGAAGCCTTTGATCTAGCAGAACCTGTTGACGTGCTGAAAAAGGTCCCAGCTGACTTCCAGGAAAAAATGGCATCTGCAAAATGGAAGGACCGTAAAGAAGCCTTAGACGCACTGTATGAGGTTGCCAACACAGAGCGTATTCAGGACGGCCACTATGATGACATTATACAAGTTCTTGCCAAGTCAATGAAAGATGCGAACATCGCAGTCGTCACAACAGCCGCCAATTGTGTTGAAGTACTTGCAAAAGGATTACGGAGGAGTTTTGCAAAATACAGAGGGCGAATAATGGCCCCCATACTAGAAAGGCTGAAAGAAAAGAAACAAACGGTTGCTGATGCCCTAGGCCAGGCTCTGGACGCGGTATTCGCTTCGACAGGTCTTTCAGAGTGCTTAGAGGACATACTAGAGTTCCTAAAACACAAGAATCCCCAAGTGAAGTCTGAGACACTAAAATT
Source organism: Cladonia rangiferina (assembly GCA_023065455.1). NCBI lineage: Eukaryota > Fungi > Ascomycota > Lecanoromycetes > Lecanorales > Cladoniaceae > Cladonia > Cladonia rangiferina. The sequence continues at coordinate 1,300,916 of JAJREH010000011.1, read as the reverse complement.
TCTGATTCGGTGTCTGAAGACTACCAGGGAAGCGCCATCGAAACCAGAGACTAAATCGATTGCTGAAGCCGCAACCAAATTATTAACAGATTCGGTTGAAGCCACTAGAGCGGGAGGAGCAGAAGCTTTAGGTACACTAATGAAGATTATGGGTGAACGAGCAATGGGCCCGTATCTAGAGGGATTAGATGACATAAGGAAGACGAAGATTAAGGAGAATTGTGACGCCGCGCAAGTAAAAGCAAAAGACAAGCCAAAGCCAGTGGCACCTCCACCAAAAGCAGCACCACCAGCTCAGAAGAGAGCCCCCACGACCAAGAAGGTCGCTCCAGGTCTCAAAGCCCCGGTTAAAAGAGCGTCCACCCCACAATCCGAGAAATCAGCAGTAGTATCACCTCAGTCCAAACCCGCAGCCAACAAGGCTATTCCCTCAAAGCTTGGCGGTCTTCCAAAGCCTGGCTTAACAGCGCCTTCAGCTGGCTTGAAAAAGAAACTTCCTGGTGCCGGTCCTCCACCTAGCCTAGCATCGCCCCGAAGAAATATAACATCACCTTCTCCACTTGACGAAGCTCCCCCCCCAAACTAGGACGTGGTCTTGCAGGCCGTCCTCTAGGAAAGCCAGTAGCTGCTCCAGAACCTGCCGCACCTTCTGCACCTGCAGGAATGACGGTTGCTGAACGGGAAGAGCTAGAGTCTCTCCGCGCGGACAGGGACCGCTTACAACGTCTAAACGATGAGCTGCGGTCCGAGAAAGCAAAGTTAACCTCCCAAATCCACGAATTACAAAATCAGAACGCTCAATTGATAGAAGATCACACACGGGATGTCCTGAGTATCAAAGCTAAAGAGACTCAACTCGTACGCGCACGATCAGATGCGGAGGCCGCAGAGAGCATGGTGCAAAGACAAGGTCGGGAAATGGAGAGATTAAAGCGAGAGTTGAGCAGAAGCGTTCGAGAAGCTAGCCCTCTCACTTCAGATGACCAAATATACCACGATCGGAATCCCAACGGCGCACCGCACCATCCTGGTATGGAACGGCATGATAGCGCTCGATCAGAGAGCAGAGAGGTAGGTTACCAGCGTGCAAGAGGGTACATGGGTAGTCCAAGCGAGGAAAAGGAAAATGGGTCGCTTGAGGTTGGTGCTGGTAAAAATCCTAGTATGGGTCGGCAGCTCTCTGGTGAAACTCTTGCGCCTGGCAGAGGAGACGACGCGAGTGGAGCAGCGGGAGGAGGGCAGGGTGTCGATAGTTATAAGAGGGCGGCGGAGGTGACGAGTCAATTGAAGGCGAGAATTGAGCAGATGAAGGTATGTGATCTCGGTTTGAAGCGGGGAATTCAAGACTAATCCATGGGACCAGGCAAAGCAAGGGCTCACGAGACCTGGACGTTAACCAGAGTTCACTATTCTATGGATTGGGTTTATCATTGTGAGAGAGTATGCTAATAGGGCGTGGAGTATGCATCTTTGATACCCGGATGGGTTGGAGTATTGACATTGTATTGGTGCACATTCATATCATGTTACCTTAGCGACCCTATGATGTCTACTTAGTCTGGACTAAATCCGCATGCTGAGTGTGCACATACATTTCGAGACGTGTCTATTAAGTACTCTAGGCGGAGGGTAGTGCCCTCGCCTTCTCCTGTTCCGAAGACATACACTTTCAATTATAGTACTCAAACAAAGATTCGACCATCACCTTATCTTTCCTTTTGTGGACGATCGCCGGATGTCTCCACGTTATACCTATGGAGAAAGCAAATGGTGGGCTGAGATGGGCTGAGCTACGCTTTCGAACAAAGACAACGAGTGGAAAGGCAGGCTGCTGTTAATGTTCCTTTGCATAATACGATCTTGTGCTACCAGCTAGGAGCTAAGAGTGAGGTTAACAACCCCTTTAGATTTTGATAGCAGCATCCAGCGCCTTTCGCTTCTTCTCTGTGCGTGCAATGGCCTTTTGGCCCATAATACCTCCACCCCAGTGACGCTTGGCCTCTTCATACTTATCCGAGTAACCTTCCTTGATTGTGGAAACAAGCTTCGAGAGCTCAGATTTGTCTTCTGAGCGGACTTCGGTGAGGGCGAGGACTGCAGCCGTCTGTGGAAAGGTTGCCATAGTTAGTACGCTATGATCACTGTCTCTCTCTCTCTAGAAGATGCGTCACCTGAACATACCTTCTTGTGCACAACAACACCCAATCTAGCCTTGCCCTTGACAATAGCATACGGCACACCCATCTTTCTGCACAGAGCTGGCAGGAAGATAACCAGCTCAATAGGGTCAACATCATTAGGGATCAATACCAGAGTCGCTTTCTTGTTCTCGATCAAGCCAACCACATGATTGAGTCCGTATTTCACCGCATACGGCTTCTTGCTCACATCCTCCTTCGTCTTTCCCTCTTCCACAGCTGTAGCCTCCTTGTGCAACCGCTCCTTCTTCTCAGCTTTGGTCTCTGGTTTATATTTGTTGAGGAGCTTGAAGGTCTGGCCGGCGGTATTGCGGTCGAGGACGTTAGAAAATTGGGCGATGGCGGGAGGGACTTTGAGACGGAGGTTGAGGATCTTCTTTTGACGTTGTAGGCGGACGTATTCGGGCCATTTTACCATACGAGAAAGGTTGCGGCGGGGTTGGATGTCTTGACCGATACCGAAGTTGCGTGGGCGTTTTTCGATGAGAGGGTTCTGTTATGAATGATGCATCCATTAGAATTGTCACGATGTGTGCAGCCCTGGACGGGCCACAATTAAAGAGAGGAGGAGGAGGTTAGAGGGTTTACCTTTGCGGTCTTCTTCGTAGCCCCCGCCTTGCTCTGGGGGAAAGGCGCCGGCGCGGCTTTCTTGCCTTGCTTGGGAGGCTGTCATTGAGAAAAGAAGATCATCAGCGAATCATGTTCACCAAGTACGATCTTCTCTGAACTCTAGAGAGACCGCGAGTTGCATTGCTGCGACTACGCGGCTCAAGCCATGTTCAATACCCATGCTGGCTTGCTCCGCAGAGCTTGCAGCGGGAGGCAGCAAATTCCTCATCAATCGAGGAGTCGGTCGACAAGCAGATATACTGGCCGATGCAGTGGAGAGATGAAGCTTACCATGATTGTCGAAGTAGGCGTGCAATACGTATGCTTGACAAGAGAGTGATGGAGGCTCTGGGGACGGATTTGTGTGATCCAGCTAAGCGAGGATTAGTGTGCCGCCAGCTCCGAGCATCAGCCCTACAAGGTCGCCCTCGCTACCAGCGTACGGTAAACAACGCAAGCGGCTCCATCGAAACCACCTCGTTATCCTCCATGCTCGGTCATCCACTCTACTCGCCGAAGCTCAAGCAAATCCCGGGTAGGTGCATAAACCATGGACCCTTTTACGATCTGAAGTCAAAGCGTCCTCAAGCTCACCACCCCTCCTGCAGATGCTCGTTCTTCATGCATCTAAGTGCAGCCTGAACTGAATATGTGAAGTCGTCGCGCCATCTCAGCTCGCTCTCATTCGTTGCTCATTCCGAATCTGGTTTGCCTGCCAGTACCATGGGTTACTACCAGGCGCAGCCATTTCAATCGATTATACCCAATCTTAAGATGGACCCGTCCTACAAACTTGATGAGGGCTACTCCGAGGACACACGGAGCCAAGATGGACTGGAATCGCCCACCGTGGAGATGGGAAATGACGCCTTGATTGCTTCGCAATTAAGTGTTGAGGGCGTCTTGCCATCAGGAGTGATGGCATTGAGCGAAGCTGAGAGAAGCGGTGTGTTGGCGCTGGTTCTATATGCCGTAGTACATCTTCTCGGGTATCTGTACTGACAGGAGACAGAGCTTGCCTATAATATACTGCGTACCCTGAGAGTCTCTTCCATCGCTTCTGTTGTTGATAAGTTATGGCCTTGCTTCCACAAAGATCCCATCCAAGTCCTGCCGCCGGAGATCATGGCACAAATATTCTCTTACCTTACCCCGTCAATGTTATTAGAGGCTTCCCGAGCTTCCCGCACTTGGAGGGAAGGTATCTTAGATAGTCGGCTTTGGAAATATAAGTTCCGGACAGAAGGATGGAGTCTACATACGGAGGAGATTGAGCGCTTTGAGAAGAGTTACAATTCGAATATAGCCAGACCGCGAGCGCCTCGCACGGCTAGTATGAAGCAGAAAGGATCAACGCGAGCAGATGGGCGAAGATCAGGACATACGAATTCGCCGAGACACTACCGAGAAGCGCAAAAACCCTCCAAAATTCCTGCACCTGCAACCTTCTCCCTTGCAAGCGACCCACCTCAACTCAAGATCGAAAGCGAAGAAGAAAAGACCATGCGAGACTTTGATGAATCGCAAGAGGCTTTGATCCAACATGGAAAAGAAGAAAATCGGCAAGCGCGTTACCCTAGCGATGACCTGGAAATGCAAGATGCTGGAACATTCTCACCCGCGTCAAGTGCGGAAGACCGGCCCGAGTCTTTCGAGAACCGGAAGGTGTCAGAATTCTTCCAGGCGAGGGAAAAACAGCTCCGCAACGAGAGGTTAGCACAGCTACAGGCTACACCGTCGAGATTGGCACATTCAGCAGATCGTGCATCTATAGCCGATCGACCTCTAATGCTGTTTGCTTCTTCTGGCCACCCAAGGCTAAATTACCATCATGTCTTCAAGCAGAAGCGGAAATTGGAAGATAACTGGACCAATGGCCAGTATAGATCCTTTCAGCTACCGCATCGTGACCACCCAGAAGACGCTCATACCGAATGTGTCTACACTATCCAGTATTCAGGACAGTATCTTGTCAGCGGAAGTCGGGATCGCACGCTTCGGATTTGGGACTTGGACACGGAAAGACTTGTTACGGAGCCTTTGCAAGGTCATACTGGGTCCGTCCTTTGCCTGCAATTCGATCATAGTGAAGAAGAAGACATTATAATCTCGGGTAGTAGCGACACACATGTCATTCTCTGGCGATTTTCCACAGGGGAGATGATCAAGCAATTGACTAATGCACACCGAGAATCTGTCTTGAATTTGAAGTTCGACAAAAGGTTCCTTGTCACCTGCTCGAAAGATAAAACGATCAAGATATGGAACCGGCATGAGCTCCAGCCTGGTGACCGAGACTACCCCGTCAAAGGGGTCTCAGGTGGTGGCCAGTGTCCCACTTATATATTAGATATGCACACCATTGGAAGCGCGTTACGCGAAGAGAGATTCAAGTTCTCTGAGATGGTTTTGGAACCATACACTCATATGATGACACTGGACCTTCATGGAGCGGCTGTTAATGCCATCCAGATATATAAAGATGAGCTGGTCTCAGCATCCGGAGATCGCAATCTCCGCGTCTGGAACATACACACAGGAGAGTGTTCAACGAAGATTGAAGCCCATACTAAAGGTATAGCATGCGTTCAATACGATGGTAAAAGGATTGTGAGTGGAAGTAGTGACAACTCCATTCGTATCTGGGACCCGATCTCCAGGACAGAAGTCGCTCGCTTAGATGGGCACAGCAGGCTGGTGCGAACCATCCAAGCCGCCTTTGCTGATCCTCCGGGTGGCCGGGAAAGCCTTGAGGCTGAAGCTGATGAGGTTAAGCGCCAGTGGCAGGCTGCTAGCATGGCTGGTTTAATTCCACCTCCCTTATCTGCTGGCCGACAGCCTCGTTCTGCTCCCGGGTCACGCAAACCTAGAGATATAAGGAGTGTAGGAGCCAAGATACCTCCCAGTGGCGGAGGAAGTAAATGGGGCCGCATAGTTTCTGGGTCTTACGACGAGACTATCATAATATGGAAGAAGACTGATGATGACGAATGGGTAATTGGACATCGACTACGTCAAGAAGAAGCTCTTCGTGCCGCTGGTCCTCCACTCATACCAAGATCAGATATTCAGGCTCAAAATGAGGCCCAAAGCCGAGCACAACATGAGGCTGAGGCCAGGGCCGACAATGAAGCGAACAATCATCTTCCAACGGTGAATGACCAGTTAGACGGTGGCCAGCAATCGCATACCGCACCGCAACCCCGCCAGGAATCAGCAACCCGCCCACGACCCCGCCCGCAACCACCAATGTCACCTACTTACGCCCAGGGAACGACCCAAGGCGCCCAAGCCTCAGCCCAGTCCGGTCCCTTTGCGGGACCATGGGCAGACAACGTGAACAATAGACGTAACGCCATTTTACGAGGTACTATGGCCGCCCATCCATCGGTCTTAGCCGCAAATGGATTTTTCTCTCAGCGAGCAGGAGAGCGGCAAGCGCAACAGTTCCAACCTGTGCACCAATCTCAAAATCAACCTCAGCCTCAACCCCAACCTCAGCATGCACCACCACCTCCCCCAGCGCAGCCGGCCCAACCACGTCCCGTCGCCCCTGCCGTAGCACCGGTAGGCCAGCCCAACGCCCGAGTATTCAAACTCCAATTCGATGCAAGGAGGATAATCTGTTGTTCGCAGGATCCGAAAATTGTTGGCTGGGATTTTGCAAATGGAGATGAGCAAATTATTGAGTGTAGTCGATTTTTCGCTGCGCCGCAATGACGCTGAAGATATATAGAAGAAGGTTGAGGGAGGACAGGGATAATGGGATGAAGCAAAGAGTTAGGATCAGGGTGGATGTTTGCTTTGCGCCTAACGCTTATGCATGCGCTTGTGCTTTATATATTTGCTGGAGTCGGGAGCTGATGTGGGATGCATTGCAAGATTCATTCTAGGCGCGGTTGATATATGCTTGGAAAGCCGGGGTGCTAAATAAAATTAGCAACAGAGCAATTCATTGCAAAAGCTGTTGGGTAGATTTATCCAGCATGAAGAGGTGGTTTTACAGTGGTACAACGCACTTTATTGCGTCTACAATTACTCTGCCTAGCAGTAGCTTCATAGTGGCCTCGAAGCGTCAATGACTTATGCATTTGGTATTCGTATCGCTTTGATCAAAAAAGTCAGACATCTGAGAGGGAGGTCTTGAAGACCCACAGTGATTATGTCCTGTTAGATGATCTAAAGATAACCCATCCTCCACCATCCCGCAAACCAATAGCGATAGTATAGATCTAATATACTCTTCCCAATCGTCCCATCTCCTCCCGTCCTATCTCGCACACTAAATATTCCCCCCCCCGCCCCACTGACCCCCGACCCCACAACCCCATGAATCTCACTCTCAGTAGCATACATGAAAACCCCAATCGCAGGGAATTGGCCTACCAATCCCCGACCCCGCAACCAACCACAAAATCACATCAGCAAGTACTCGCCATAATCCCCGCAACAAACGGAAGGAAACATTATTGGTAAATCTCAAAGACTCGCCCTCCTCACTCCCATCCACACAAAAACCCAAAGACCTAAAATGCCTCTTGCCAGATAGCCGCTCACGTCACAAAACCCCTATCCAATACGGGTTCCAGCGCACGGGGGTAGCCCTTCGGGAGGGAACTTAGCGTTGGGATTATGATTGCTATGGGGCAGCGTGCTGCCTACCCATGGCAATTAATACGGAAACTAGGTATGCCTTTCGTTGATATTGCGCCAGATGCATTCTCATAGAAAGAAGGGAAAAGGGTTGGGGGAAACAAGAAAGGGATTAGCGCAGTATTAAAAATCTTCCATGGCGTCCTCACCGGTTCCAAAAATGTTTTGGGCGGGAAGTTTCCCACAGGTAAGGGCTCTTTTAACGGTCCTCCTGGATAAGACGCTTCGGGCTGCAAGTCAAGGAGTAAGTTTGAAGGGCTCGGTAGGGCGGGGCAATGTTTGGGAGGTGTTGCAAGTTGGTGTGTTGGTTATTGTCGCGTTAAAGAGGGCAAATCTATGTTGGAGGGAGTGAGGGAGTATGGGGGAAGCATTATGGATATTGGGCTTCAGTTTGTTGTTTGAGAAGGTCACGAGGAGATGGTGGTGGTGGATGAGATGAGAACTCTCTGTCGTATTGAGCGGCTGGATCTGGCTGAATTGTTAAACAACGATAAGCACATGTAGCAGATCTGGTGAGATGACGCGGCCTATTTTGTTGTAAAATGTACATTCGAGAGATGTGTTTGAAGATTCATGACAACGAGATCTGAGCTGTCACCTCAAGACAATTGGACTTAATGATTCTCACCAGAGCTGTAAAGCAATACCGTAAAAGAGCAGTATATGCTACAATGCCCAAAGCGGGTTCTCAATGGACACCAGTGATGCAGAGCCCGATCTTTTCAACAAGAGTCCGACTCGGAGTCAGGGGCGGCACTCCGTACGAACTTGTTCCTCATGTCTCTCATACTGCGGGGCCGTGGCCGGATCGCGCGTGCTTGAATGACATGATCTTTGAGATCTCTGAAATTATCGCCAGGCATGTTTTGAAAGACCTTTGACCCATAGCTCACCAGGATAACCTTGACTACGGTCTTGATTCCGCGTTGGGACATCTTCTCGAAGATATCCATGAATGCAGATGGCCAACGTTGGGCGCTCTGTTGATCCCGTAAGCAGAATATCTCGACATCAATGATAATACATATTTGAGGTAGGCCGGCAAGCACCGAACCCAGGAGCTCAAACCATTCATCCTCGTTTTCAGCAGTCCGAAATTTTGCGCAGCTTAGTGCCAAAATGCTCTCACGCCGGATAGCGATATTGATCCGCATCACCTGAGATATAAGGGCCTTTATTAGGTCTACTGGAGAATATGTTTCTTGATGGCGTGACTCAGTCCTCTTGAGTACCCAGACTGCTGGCATCAAAGCTTTCTGGAGAAGGTAGATGCTCTTTACGCAGAAGTTCCGAATCTCGAAACGATTGTGACTTGCACCTCGTATCATTATAAGCGAAGAGACTGGCGTTGATTTCCAGGAAGTAAATTTTTCTTCCAGCCAGAACGGGTGTGCTGAACATCTTGCAGATACTGACAACACATGTTTGTATACCATGTGAGCAACAGATCTTAGACTTTGTGCTGCATTTAGCCTCTCACCACTTGATGTGGCATCCATGATTTGCGAGAGCTGAAGGTCTGAAAGTAGCTGATTAGTGTCGAGATGAGCGCTTGAATTGACAGACTGATACACTATGATGAGCTGTGAGCATCGTTCTCATTACTTGGAATGTTGGCTTACTGGTCAATTTTTCATACATCTCTCGTAAGAGAACTTCAAAAGCACCCTGTCGATCGATGAGCGCCTGGAGCTTTAAGTGCATGTCACGTTGCTCGGCCTGAGCACCAGTCGAAGCTAGGCTATCGACCGTCCGCGTACAGGCTTCAATTTCCTCGACGAGGTCTGCATATCGAAGCTCCGCAGGACGTGTGAAAGAATGGAGAGCATGAAGTAGCTTACTCTCCTGATACCAACCCTGCGCGCGGATCAAGAAGCGTAAAATATATGCGTAGAGATCAGCTACCGCTTGTTTCATTCTCCTGGTTGGATACAGCAATGTGAGGAATTCCACTCTGGGTAATGAATCTGCAACATGGCAAAGACCTTTGGCGAGGGATTTTGTCATTTTCTCATGGTTCTCGACCAACTAAGGCCATCAGCCCAAATTACCTCGTGCCAAAACCCTTGGACGTACTACAAATAGAAATTTCATGGCACCCCATGCCAAAGCAGCATATTGTGGATGATGCTGCACCAGCACGTCCATAACGTTACCATAGTAGCCGATTCTTGTTGAGAGTTTCGAAAGCCACATCCTAACATTATTGTTCTGGCGTCCCGTATCATAACGAGCTTTTGCGTCTGCAACGGTGCTTTGCACATCTTCCATGGATGATGCCTGGCGAGCAAGACATATTTTCTGGGAGTCCTGAGTCAGTGTGAAGCTAAAGGTTTTGACAGCCTCTGTGAAGGCTTCGCGCGCTGGGTCGAGACATCTAGCCAATGACTCATTAGCACTATGCAGCGCACGACGTTGGAATATTGTGAAGGATTTACTTGTCGTCTTCCTCCGCTGTATACCACTTTGGCTGAGCTTGCAAGGACATCATGATTTTCCTTAGTCATTTCCAGAGGGCAGAGCGTCAAAATTTTGGTGTACGATCATGTTGGAAAGATATAATCGATACCTGCTTGATCAGTATGATAAGGCTACCGGAGGCTGTGAACCTGACCGAGACGGGATGGTTGCATGACTAGTGCCTCACTGCAGGGATTTTTGCCTATGTCGCGCCCAGATACTTACCTCCAAGCCCCGGGCTTCCTATTTTGAACCTACCACTTATCTTTCTAGGAACGTGTCTGGCGTTTCTGGGCGTACGGATTCAGAAGGTTGAGACTTAGTAGACCTTGGACAACTGATGCAGCACTCGCGGATACCAAGGAAATAGAAAAACCTCAAAGAGCAGGACCTCTTCCAAAAAGCGGGCCATGGCTGAATTGAGCGTGGCAAGAAAGCCATCAAAAGGCCGTCAGGCTTGCATTGTAACTAGCACACCGGGCGACCTTGCATGACAGAATATAAGAGGTTTGCTTGAGTAATAGAGGCATGTTGCTCAGTCTCTAATGAAAGACATGGTGAAAAAAAACAAATGGAAGCGAACGAAAGGCGAATACAGTAACCCTGCTTGTCAGCACAGCCGCATTTGTTTTTCGATCATCCAATGTTGTCTTCCTTTAGAGGTTGTGAAATGACTCCAATTCACCATCATGTATTACCAAGCAAGCCGTCAATGTAGGACTGTAAATTGGTAGGAGAGGCTTGCAAAGGCATGTTCGATCGTCTTTACAATGGACATGCTGGTACAAGTGAACGAACGAAGTGTTGCGGTGTAAGATTGGCTACTAAGGACATGGCGGGCATTTGTTTCCTAATTGGCGGTTCGGATAACTTCCCGCTTTTAGTGACGTTCGCTGTACGATAGTAATCTCACTATCAGACCACTTTCCCCCCCCCCAAACTCCTAAATTCATATGGTCGCCCCAATTAAAGCCCAAGCATACTGACGAGCTGGGTACTTTGATGCTCAGGTGCTCGAATCAGTGTGGTTGGCTTTCCCAATGAGCTGAATTTGCGTTGCTGTTGCCCAAGTGGCCTGAACGATGTTCTCCCACCTACGTCCCAACAACAGACGGTCAGCCAATCATCCACCTACGACTCGTCCTCAAACCAGCTCATCACGATACTATCATGAAAGCTCTACTCTTCCAGCGTTCAACTTCGATTTACCGCCTCCACGAACTGCCCCATCTCTGAGCTTCAACCAATCTCCAGTCTCTTCCGAACCTCCTACATTACCACCCATACCACGCGTTGCTTCCCAACGCGAATCCCGCGTAGGGAATGACAGTCAAGCTGAAGAGGAGGAACATGTTTTTCTCTCGTCTAAGGAGAGGTTGTTGCAAGAGGATATGATCCCAACCGGCCCGGTGCCGAGTACAGGCAACATTTACCCTCCGTCGAAATCCGAAAAGGATCAGCCTCGAACAATATCCAAAGGAAATGACGCACCATTGCCTTCTAGCTCTCCAGAGCGATCTCGACCTGCTCCAAGCAGGCGAAAACGTCCAATTGATCTTGCCTACGAGTCTATGCGGTTCTACTCTGAACCAACACGACGGCAGTCTTTTGGGACGTATCCTGAGAATCCGCAATTCATACCCCAGCCCTTAAGACAACCTCCGCCGCCACCGCCGAAGCCTTCTCAATTTCCGTCACGACCTCCGCCACCGCCGCCGAAGCCTTCTCAATTTCCGTCACAACCCCAGCGACCGCCTCCTCCTCCACCCGTCAAATCAAGCCAGCAAGTGCCCTCAACAACGAGCCAAAAGAGCCATGGCAAGACGAAGCTGAACCTCTTGAATCCGATGTCTCTATTAGCCCGGAGGAGATCATCCCAAGCCGTGGCCGAAGCATACTCTCAAAATCAGGCTGCGCTAGGGTTACGTTTACCTGATGACTATGACCCAAGAATTCGGGGCAAGGTGGTTCATGACTTCAGTGCCCCACGTCCAACCCGCCCTCTCTCTTCAAACGACCCCGGTACATTGGGAGCGCAGTCGAAGGATGGTGAAGCGTCGTCCGAAGCCGATCAGAGGAGATCATACCAGAACGTAAATGCTGGACTGGATATAGAGACTGCGAGCACGAGCAGTCCAGAAAAAGAGCATACACCGGTGTTTAAGGAGAACTTCGATGAGAGCGTAGACTCTTGGTCCACTGAGATGGAGAATCCGGCTAAGGAGAAGGCTTCGGCATTCATGTACCAGGTATCCCTTCAAGCTTCTCAGCCAGATCCAAGCCCGGCATCTTTGCCAGCTTTTGCTCGCAAATTACCTTCCAATATATCCTCCAACAACGATGCTGTCCGCAAGGTTTCGTCTCCTCCAAAAGCGCCCCTTACAATGCTTCTGGAAACCCCTTCGCCACACCAAAAATCTGCAAGGTCCTCTCCACCGACCTCGCCTCCTAGCGTTCGATCACGAGCGACCTCGATAACAGATCCGTCCTATAATCCCCAAGCGCCACAGCGCTATAAAAGTAATTCTTCACGTTTCAGCTTCGATCTTGCAGGTGTTGGCTCAGCAGCCCAAGAGAAGTTGCTCGAAGAGAAGCATAGGGACCAGGCCAAACGTAAAGAGCGTGAAAGCGTAATATCCGGTTTTTCGGAAATGGACGATGACGGAGGCTACGCAGATTATGATGACATGATGAACGATGATGGCCTTGAAGAAAGAATTCCTGGAGTCAATGCGGATGCAGATGACTTTGACATGCCTGGCTCCCAGCATGTCATGGAGGGATTCAATTTCATATCACCTAACAAGTCTTCTTTCGAGAGCGCTGCCAGTCAGGTGAGCACAAGTTTAACTTCGCCTGATACCCCTCGCGATAGCCATGGCCAAATTGTTGGCTTTGCAGTCTCGAAATTGTTACCAGAGCTGCCCCAGTCCGAGGCCCAAGGATTTCACACCTCCCAGAATAAGGGTGATGCACGGCCAAAGTCCACACCTGATGGAGCTACTAATTCTGGTCACCATTCTCAGCTGATGCAACGGGAGGTTGCCTCTGAGAGCAACATAGCTGATGCTCCAGGGCGCCTTGATGCGCAAGATGATGATCTATACTTTGATGACGGTATGATTGAAGATGTTGAGGAGGAAGAGACTCATGCATTTGACGAGTCCGTGTTCGACGACGAATCAAGCCGGATATATGGGTTACCGCTGAGAGACCTGAAGCCATTATCCGGGAACTTGGCGTCGAGCAATCCTAACATTACCAAATCAAAGGCTATAGGGGATGGTACAGAAACTACGAATCTGTGCGGTCAAGCAGAGCTCGCGCCCTCTCCACACGATTCGTCGGACGGAGAGGATTCCGCCATCGCTGAAATGAGGGACTCCGTAGCAGATCTGAACCAGCGGGCTCGAACTACCTCCTTCGCAGGCCTGACGCAAGACAATCTTGGACTCCATGACAGACTAGCTTTCGCTGCTAACCAAGCAGCCTTAGAGGGCAGGTTCAATCGAAGCTACAGCCAGGGTAGTGCCCAGGAATCTCATGATGGTTTCGATCCTTCCCGCGCAATGAGCTCTAATGAAAAGCAATTGAGCCAGCAATTGGAAGGCCTAAGCTTTGGTGGTATGGTTGATGAGACTAATGACCTTGCATTTGATGATGTCGCCTTCACTGAAGCGGAAGATGATGATCCTCTCATTGCAGCTGCAAACGCTGAGGCGCTAGAGAATGACGACAACGGCTTCTACGGCCAGGAATTTGGCTTTTACGCTCGTGCAACGGGGTCTAGCGAGTCTGAGTACGTCAACGGAGGCTACTTTGGCCCTCGAACTATAGAAAGTATCCACAGGATGAACAGTGGCCGCGACAAATTCCAGGAGCCCAGTCTTACGCCCATTACAGAGCGAAGTGAGTGGAGTAATCGCAACTCTACCATCTCACTAGCCATGCACGGCTTCCCACTTTCAGCACAGCTTCCTTCGAATCCTCAGCTTGCGGACCTCATGCGCGTTCAAGAAGGAGAGGAGATGTCGCTCGAAGCGCTCCGAAAACTCCGCCGTGGTGCCTGGGGAGGGAGTGATGGTAGTCTTCAAAGCAGCAGCAATAGTCCGAATAGCGGATCGCCGTTGACTCATTTTCCTTCTGGATTGATGGGCCCACCAGTATTACAGCCGAGTAATAACAACAGCATTGCAATCAGCCCTAGCTCTCAGAACCTCGCTGGATCATTGCAGAGCCTCACGAGCAGCATCGGACACCTTTCTTCCGACAGCGACGCTTCCCCATCTAGCTACAGCCCTACAGTCACGCTTGCATCAACGCAGGCTGCACTTCTGATACCGCAACCAATGGTCGCGCCTCCCCAATCTATGGGGCCACCACCACCTCCACCTACCGATTCTTCTTCTTCCCCAATCCGAAGAAATGCAGCGAATAAACCATGGGGGCCCGGCCATAGCAGAAACAGCAGTGGTGCGGAGAGTGTCAGTTATAGAGAAGAAGGCGGGATGTGGTTCTGCGAGAAAACGCGGATCTCGGCCGAGACAGGCGAGGTGGAGGTGTTGGGGAGGAGTCTTATTGAAGGAGGAAGAATTTGATATAATGAGATCCCATTCGAATTACACACTATCTGAGTAAGCTATACATACATGGTTTGACGGAAGAATGATATCGAAGGTGTTCCCTGCGGAAAGGGCAGCTATAGGGACATCTGGAGCTTAGGCTTAGGCTTGGGGTCGAACATATTGCGTTTAATTTGCTACTGACTTATTCTAGAGATACCCGGTGGTGATGATACCAAATCACCCACATTTTTTTTCGTTTTTAAACATATCCATTCATAGTTCATAGTTCATAGTTCATATAATCAAGCTGGGGCGTGGGGTTAATATATGTAGATATGGGAAAATAGAAAATAAGAACTTACCAACTTTTGAATTAATCAATCGAATTACAAATAAAGAAAAACCCCTCGATTCTTTTAAGATTCAAGCCTATCCCATCAACGGCAGAGAAGTAAGATAAATAAAATATTAGGTAGCTGGGGATTAAATCATGGATGGATTTTATGAATAAGATATAGATGTTTGTAGGTTGGTAACACACTCGGAAAAGGGCAGGCATTTATTTGTCTGACAAGGGTAAGGATTTGAGAGAGTTTATTGAGAAAAGGAGGAGAAGGGGGTCGCGGTAAAGATGGATGTAACGTAGTCACAACAGCTTTTTTGAAAAGGGATCTATGTACAAGACAGCCTAGGCTGCAAAGCTCCATCAGGTCATTCGATAAGACATCAATTTGAAACGAATCCATCTGCCTGAAGTATCTTACACGACCTGCGCTGCACTCGTGCTCACGGATCGCTTGAACCCGAAGCCTTCTCTGATCTTGGAACTGGCACTCCGTCCTATAGCCCATTTCTTACCTTCCTCCGTTCGTGTTGTTTGCCTGGATTCTGTGTCGCGCTCTTGGTGCGTGAGATCAAATTTCTCTGGTCGATCGAAAATATTCATTAGTGCCTATGGCTAATGGGAGTAAGAAGGTAAGAGAGTGGGTGTGAGCACACCTTTACCCCAAATATCCGCCCCATGATCTAGGGCAGCACTATGTCTCCGTATATGCAGGGGAAGAAGACTGCCTTTAGTGGCGACTTGATCGTTGCCTGCGGTCCCAGGACGAACTGTGCATATCGGGATCTGTTAGCATAGCTCCGGGAAGCATGGGGGAGAGCTTGTAAGTGGCAAGCTCATAGATAGGTTCCTCATCAATGGGGTGGCAGGAAGGGGTTTCTGACCATTTGTAGGGCTGGAAGCATATAAGCTCGACGGTCTGGGTAGACGAGCGTGAGCTACTGGTGGTTTGGATGGAGTGTTTGTCTGGATGCTTAATTGGTTGCTCGCAGGGTTTTGCGTGCTTTGAGAGTTCGTACGACGGAAAAGGCGAGATGCGATGCTTTGATGGGCTGACGTACTTGGGATTAGCGAAACTTTGGCCATCTTTGAGCGGAGAGATGAAGATTGTTGTGGGCTTGGGGAGGCTTCCGATTGCGAGTCTGCCGTCGGTGTTGGTGTGGACAGATCTCGAGTAGCTGTTGGAGAGCGTTGGTGCATGTTTCTGGTTAATCTGCTAGGTGTACCAGCACCGCTGCTTGTACTAGTCCAGTTGCGGGGTGATGCAGTCGGCGTCCTCTCACTGTGTGGGTTGGAGCCTTTAGAACTGACAGGGGACAGCTGGTTTGTTGGATGTCGGGTTCTGCCTCCTGGTGAAGGATAAGAGAGCGTTCGAGAAACATGGGCTGGTGAATAGCCATCTACGTAGAATGTGGTGTCTGTAGCAGAGGTCGTAAGAGATGGTCGGACCGGAGGCGTGGCAGAGAGACTGGAAGAACTTCTAGGCGGTAGCGCACGAGAAGAATTCTGTGAATGGCTTCCCAGGCTACCATTTTTCTGAATCGAATGAGGCGAGCCTTGTCCTTCCCTAGAACGATTTGAGCGGGCTCCTTGGGTATAGACTAAGGCAGTACCAAAGGTGCTTGCGACGCTGCTGCCCGAAGTATGTGGACGCCCATCGGAAACTGAGGCTGAGAAGCCTCTAGTGCGATAGGGCACACCGTCAAGCAAACTCTTTTCGGTTACGATGCTCGGTGTAGAAGAGCTTGCAGCCGTAGTAGTCGTACTCAATGTATCCGGTGTAGGGGGCAAAAGGCTACCACCGAACATCGGTCCACCGAAGGTAGGCGAAGAAGGCTTTCTATGGTGTGTTCGAGACTGTTTCCTTAGTGTCTCATCGGTATTTCGCTCTGCACGGTGCTT
The DNA here is from genome assembly GCA_023065455.1 of Cladonia rangiferina. NCBI lineage: Eukaryota > Fungi > Ascomycota > Lecanoromycetes > Lecanorales > Cladoniaceae > Cladonia > Cladonia rangiferina. The sequence continues at coordinate 1,284,186 of JAJREH010000011.1, read as the reverse complement.
GTGCTCGTCGTGTTGGATAGATTCAGGCTCGCGAGCTTTGCTAGTACCAGGTACATCCTCCAGAACTTGGCCAATCGATGAGAATGGAGCAGCTGGAGTTTGTTGAGCGGGCGTAGTTGGCCGGTCCCTCTCAACTAACCACTTCTGCAACCTCGCTTCACGTTGGTCTGTTCGTGGTGGCTCATTATCATGATGAGAATGCTCTTCGACGTGGCTAGCATGGTTCTGGGGCGGACTGTGACTTCGTTCCCTGCTTCCATAGATGCTCGAAAATCCGCTTTCGCTTAAGACACTAAGGCGCGGAGAATTAAGCATGTGGTCGTCATCGTCGTCTTCACCACTGTACAAGCTACCAGGCCTGGCCAGGCTGCCAGAGCTTCTATCCGCTTGGACTTGGCTCCCATCATCCAAATACAAGCTCCGTAGCATTTTTGTGCTCTTTTTTGGGTCTCGAATAAATGATGGAACCCGCCGAGACGTCTTCGAAGGGGTGGGTGACGATGCATGGACACGAGATGAAGACAATCCCGCTTGCGCTTGACCTTCAACATCTGCATTCTCCGCGTGTAGCTGTGGCAGGCTATGCCGTTCCTTGGGCTCAGATGAGTCACCTTGTGAGGCTAGGTCCTGCTCTTGTGGCTTTGCGTTTCGCAAAAAGTAGGTTTCTGCCTCCCCCATCTCTTCGATCTGCCGTTCTCGCTCACAGATCAACTCGACAGCCTCCGCGATAGCCACATCCCTCTTCTCAAGCTCCAGGAGGAGCTCATCGTTGATTGATTGCAATTCCTTATTATCAGCTTCCAATTCTGGCACTTTTGCCAGCGTTGCCTCCAATTGTTCATTCTTTTGACGGAGATGGAATAGCTCAAGCTTGAGGTCGAAATTCTGATTTTTGATCTGGGAAACGTGCTGTTCACATAGTTTAGCAAGAAAACCATTGGGCAGTCTGACAGTACGTACCTCCTCCATCTCTCTCACGCCCATCTCTTTCGGGCCAGAACCACTTCGCATACCACTGCTTCGCCGAGTGGATGAACTTGATGTGTCTCGTCTGCTCGTGGGCGCGATTGGCGAGCTCTGGATGTTCCTATTATCTAAGCCATTCCTCTGAACACTCGTTTGACGGTGCATCTGTGCCTTCTTTTCTCGGAGCATGTCCTTCAAGAGGATAGAACCGGAATTCACGTATGATGCTCGGCGTGAATTGTCTGAGGAAGCCATGGTCATTCAGGGGTTGGAATAGTGTTTAAATTGTTGTGTTGGACCTCAGCGATGCTGGAATATTAAATCCGCTTGTCGGAGAGAAGTCTAAGCGAAAGGAACAAAGGACTTATCAATAGCCTTGTTACTTGTCTCAAAGGAGGCTTTGACACTTCCCTTGTGTTAGGTGTGAAAATTGTGCGAATAGTTGGGTTGGCGAACAAAGCATTATCGGGTAGGTTGCTCCCGTTGTTATGGGAAGTTATGGTTGCCGTGTTTGCTGTGCGAAATTTGACATCGAACACATGCTCAACACAATTTGTGTCCACGGCGTAATTCTAGACAGCAAGCAAAAATGGATGTTCCAGCTGGCTTCCTGCATGACATCGAGTCCTCGTTCAGGGGAGATGCGGAGTAAGATAGGCCGCCCCTCCCCTCTATGGAGGATCGCGAATGGCTGGCCGGGATGCAGAATTTGATCACTTTTTGTCACTATCACACTGCTTGCTGCCCACTTGCTGCCCCTAGCTGCCACTAGCAATGTTTCCCCGTGTCATTGGGTTCCGGCCCGACGCTGTCTAATTGGTTTCAGGCAGGGATCACCAGGCAATCGGCGTTAACGGTCGCTCTTGCCGCCAACGGCGCTGCGTTTGCCCTGCCAAGTCCCGGGCCCATACTTTCAAAGGGGTAGGAGGGGGATCCCCAAAATCATATACTTGTACCTGTGCTATACCTTGTCAATGTTATATATGAGGAAGGGAATATGCCGGCGGGATTCTTGGGGAGGACAAATACCATCTGAGATGGCAGGTCTGGAGAGGCTTGCCAAGAATGTGTTGGACGAAGAATCGCGCTTCACATACCACTGTAGGGCGAAGAGAAATCACAGCTGTACAATAGGTATATATTAAGCATGGTAAGAGAAGTTAGGCAATGCTGCGGAGGATATTCAAGGCATGTTTGAATGATTAGGGTATGGAAAAATATCCTATGTGTCATTAAACACTCTAGTCATTATCCTCTGATCATTATCTATGAACATTCTACAACCCGCATCAGGATATCAACAGTTCGCAAAGAGTGAATCTAAGGCCATGAATGACATTTCTGTCATTGAAGGCACGCGAAGATTCTGCTCAACCATTGTGCACTTCCTTATCAAACTTCAATCCCATTTCCATCATTTTACACCATCTTCATTGCCTTTGTCAACCAGCCAAGCAATCTATAAGGATTAATACGTCTTCATTACCTCCGTCAACCAGCCAAGAAGCAATCTATAAAGAATAGTACTTTACTCCTCCTTTCTCGCCAAGCGGACTGTGGCGCTTATTTTGATTTGCGAGTAGAAGACCGTATACCACTGCTGATACAGCCCCGAGACAGACCATGCCAAGGCAGATAGAGTAGCCGGTGTGGTAGTATGGTGCGTCTGCCGAGAGGAACGTAAAGGTTGATCTGTTGGAGGTTGATATTAGCGGTGGTTCATTCCAGTAGCGGGGTGTGGTGGGCATTTGACTCCTGAGCATTCGCTCGGGGACCATATCTCAGGAGCCAAACCACGGGTAGACATACATGATGCCTCCACAATTCCCGAAACTAATCAGCCAAGCCGAGCCAATACTCCTCTCCGTATGCCCATGCAAATTCATAATAAACCAACAGATAACGGCCGGACCGATCGCGAACGTTCCCATTGCGGCAAGGAAAAGGCCGGCGTACTCGACGTGGAATTTGTGGTGTACTTTCATTAGAACGACGAGGCCGGCGATGTTGATAACGATGCCGAAGGCTATGAAAGGGGACCGAAGGTTCAAGTGGTCGGACCAGTAGGCCATGATAAGGCATAGGGCGAGGGCTGCGGCGAATGGAGGAACGGTGTGGAGTTGGGTTTCGACGACTGAGTAGTCGAGGGTCTTTACGATTGTAGGAGCGAAATAGGAGAATGCTGGAGAGGGTATGGTCAGTTCGATCTTGCGGAAGCTTAGATAGGGTTTGCTCACAGTACAATGGAATGATAACGGCTGTAGCAGGATGGATGTTAGCATTGAACATTTTTTGTAGTAAGGAATAGGCAGACCTCCGAAGTACATGAGACCACCTGCAAGGGGCTTGCCGTCAGCAAGAAACTCGAAGATACGACGGAAGGTAATCGGTTCGTTAGGGTGCTCGTCAGTGCCTGCCTTAGCGATTACGAATCTTCGTTCTTCTTCAGTCAACCAGCGAGCTTCCTCTGGGAAATCTGTCAAGGTAAAGTAGGACATGAAGCCAATCAAGATAGTTGCAATGCCCTCAAGGATGAAGACCCATCTCCAGGCATGATAACCACGATCACCGTCCATCTTAGAGATAGCACTCGCGAGAAGCCCACCGAACATGTTGGACACGATTACCGAGCAGAAATAGAAGGCGAAACGCTTCTGAGCTTCCTCTCGTTTGTACCAGCAGCTGATAATGTAGAAACCTGATGATCTCGGTCAGAATTTGGGTGCCATTCAGGTTCCATCTATTCGATATGACATACTTCCCGGAAAGATGCCAGCCTCTGCAAGGCCTAAGAAGAATCTAGTGGCAAGGAGCCCACTATAATTCTTGACTATGAAGTGTAAGCTGGTACTACATTCATACAAAGGTAAAAGTACGCACCGAATCCCTGTGCCAACATCACTATGCCAAAGGCCAGGATACATCCAGACACTGTTATACAACATCAGAAACTGTACTCGGAATGCTCCGGCGCTTGATCATAACTTACACCAAACATGAGGTTTGAACCGTCGCAATAGGATGTTAGAAGGAATTTCGAAGAGGATATAGGGCACGAAGAAGATGGTCAGAGCAACATTGGACTGATTACCCACAAGGTGCAGGTCTTTCGGAAGTTTCAACGTCAGAGCATTACCAATGTTGACGCTGGCAACATGTAAGTATTGTAAACGTGTAGAGAGCGCTTTCGACTTACCGGTCGAGGAAAGCAGCTACGTAGATGATAAACAAAGTCGGCAATACGCGCAGATCGATCTTCCTAGTCAGGGCCTTCTCGTTGATGCCAGATGGCGCGCTTGGCATATCCATCGAATCTTGCATGTCTGATGTGTTTTCAGCGATGTGCACTTGGTCTGTACAGTGAGAAGCAGTTAATGACCGAATACTGTCTGTGAGACCGCGATCCGACTTGCCTCGCTTAGCCATCGTATGATCAACCGATATTGTTCTGCGCTGGGCCGACCGTACTACGTATGCTGTGGCAGTGCTCGCTATATATGTGTACAACACAATTGCTTGAGCGACGAAAGCAAGGGAGACTGAAAGAAGATATAGGAAATTACACTCCAGATGTTCAGCTGAAATCTACCAGTTAGTGCGGGGGGCCTGGCAGCTTAATATTACCTTATTTTTGACAGGATGAAGGCCTCAAGGGAGAAATGTTTCAACGTTACAACTCTATGGACGAAAAGTGAACTTATCGGCGGCTAGTCATGTGGTTTGGGGATAGACGCATGCCCTGCATAGCTTTGCCTTCATTTTAGGAATGCGCCGGCTCATGCAGGCCAATCAGCTCATTGGATTTCCGCTGGAGGCTGTATTGTGCATCGTAATTCTAAAATGCAGTAACGTTTCATTCGCGCTTGAGAAGGCAGCTTGCAGCAACAACACGACGTTGCAGTTTGCTGCATCTCGCCACATGGGGCGTCGCGAGCTATTGGACAATCGCATCGGAACCCACGGACGGCTGACTTGTCGATGCACGTCCGTACTTCATAGGCTGTGTAAGCGGTGAGAACGCTCTAGAACTAATTGTCAGCCCAATTGCGGCTTCCCAGAGATGCAATGTAATATTTACCACCCGCAGTATTACGAACTGCGCTGGTACAAGCCGTCCGAGCACCTGACGATATCCCTGTGTTTCAGCATCCAATGAGGGTGCCACGGAAGTGATGCTCTAGGATTCAACACGGTCAAAGTACCAATGTCGCAGATGTTATGGTAGTCTCGGGCACTTCGGCCATACACGCTGGGTCGGTTTGCGGGACAAGATATGTATCCTCGCTCGCGCCTTTAAGCTTCCCACTTGACAGCCTGTCTTGGTCGCCTGAGACAAGCCCATCCGGACCTCTAACCTGCAGAGACTGGCAATTGCACGCCTTTTCTTAAGTAAAGAAGGAGTTGTCTCCGCGTTCTGGTTCGACCAATGAAACCTAAACTAAAGCTAAAACGGTATAATTACCGGCGGTAAGACAACGGAAAACTAATGGGCCTAAATATATGCTTTGCATCCAGTCGTAGCCTTCGCCAATTTCACATTGCTGATCACAACATGGCCGCAATTGCATTGCCACTGGCTCTACCTGAGAACAGATATGCCTCTGGGTGAGGTCGTTGCCCCAGAAATTCTCTATAGCACTAGGATGTCGTGCACTTGTTTGAATGCTCATGATTCGAGCGATGTCACTCCTGTGAAAATGCTGGTCATGTCAACACTTTGTACTCTTTCTCCGCTATACATTATATATATATCTTATATTTTAAACTTCAAATTCTTAAAGAAGGATTAGTAATAATCAAATATGAAAATTCCAAAGTAAGGCCTTGTGGACTACATTGACGTCTGCTATACATTGTCCTCTAAGTCACATGGGCTTCTTCTGTAATTTCAAGCTCGCGGCCGAGACTCGTCATCATCATTCAAGCAATTTCCCCCATTCTCCATATAAGATTGGGCAAGGCAGTAAATCTCGCTCATTCATTCTCATGTGGTTGGAGAGAAACATAAAATTTCTAAGCCTCTTCACAGTCTCTATATGTGAAGAACTGACGCTTCATATGATTGGCATCGGGTGTCCCTAAAGGTATTCATTTTCATGTGGATCATGCGTCGATGGCATGGCCGATGAAGCAATTGAAGATATTTAAGGGCACATCTCTCCTCCATCTTCCTTCTTCCGTTTCGTATCACCGGCATGAGATTGATCACATCCTGTGACTAGTACAGTCTTTCCTGATATCAGGTATATATAGCAAACACGTTCATTTGTACCATCTTATATCTCTTGCAAACATCGTTGCTCTGTTGAACACAGTTCAATAGTAATAGTTTGACACTACCGCCGAAGAAGCCCGCCGATTGGAAGCAAAGATTCGTGATCACCTTCAGTTGCAAGGTAGCATGTATACACTCTGACCCTCGAGGTTCATCCCAATTTGCCGGAGCCAGCGTCATAGTAAGAGCATTGCATTGGCTGATTTATGCTACCGTTCATCCCAGAGGATTGCATCTGGGCCCTCTTCTCTTTGACTTCACACTTATGGCTTTTACATACCTTCTCTTTCCTTCTTTGAAAACAGCTTAAGATGGCGAAGAAGCGAAGTCTCCTCCACGGGAAGATGGTAGCATCAGCGACTAGTATCAACGGATGCCTCCATCGATCATTATACGCCGGCATACAATGACTTCAGTTATGGGGTCATAAAACTTATCATTCTGCTGCAATCAATCTAGCTCGCACCAATGATATACAGCCGACTACGCATCGCTTCCATGCAATAACTCTCTTATACCATTCAACCACCGCCTTGGCGAGGAGAGAGTCCATTCAATATAGTCAACCTGCAAACGGATTCGGCCTAACCACAATTTACGACACAGACACAACCTTTAGCGTTATATCTCAATTCAAACGCAGCGTACTTGACGATGCCTACGAATGTCCACGATTACGAAGACTACTGGGCTCCACGTTAGAGCGATTGAACGACTTCCAAATCATTGCTTCGCTATCTGGGTTTACGAGGAACCCTTGCCGTATTAGCCGAGCAGAGGCAACTAGAGGAAAAGTTCCTTGAACGTCCCCGTACGTGAAGGTTAAAAGACAGCCAAACAGCAAACAGAAGGCGCCTATGCGGACGACTCTGGAGATGTATGCGCTTGTATGGTACGCCCTTCAATAAGGCTGGGGACTCCAGAGCATGGATTCTAGATCCAGAGAGTTATCTCAATGGCCTAAACTGGCCCACAGTCCTAACCGGAGCTGCCGGAAAGCTGGACCTGGTATCAGATCCAACTCAGGAGCCACCACCATCTACAACAGAGGATGAGGAACCTCAAGCACACACCGAACCCTCACACCAGACAACTTCCCAGACCTCACCTACACCCCCACCCTCCAATGTATCAAGGAAAGAGGAGGCATAACATGGAAGAGGAAGAGTTCGAAGACAATTCAGGATCAGGTGAAAGCGATGTTGATAAAGGTGAGGGAAACCCCCTCAATGGACGCACTGGCCTTTCACGTTTAATTGACACCGTTGATGAATATCATACCGCCTACATCTCAAACATGGCACTCCTCCTGCACTCAAATAGATCCTTTTCACGACCTCCTTACGAACGGCTCCAGAAAGAGGGCACTGCGTGAGTCCCTTCCAAACGTGTCCGCGTGTCATATCCAAGGAAGCCAAGCAGTGGGGTACTAGCCCACAAACAGACCTCATTCTAAGGATGACGGAGAAGTTTTTGAGGCCTATTGGGCTTTTAGAAGTTTGATGTCTGGAGGACAGGAGAACTGTTGTACAGACTGGGGATCGTTGGTGCTGTACAGAGGCGCTCGCTTGCCAGCTTCATTTAAATTGGCCATTGGGATGACTACGATTGGACGCATTTTCTATTCGGGGGATATTGTTACGGTTCGCCTGGTCGGACGTACATTCGCCCGGCCCGAAGTACTTAGCAGGATTTCAGAACATAGAAAATGAATACCGGATAAGTTAGCCGGTTATCAGATACAGAAGCAGACTGGAACCGGGTCTAGTGTGTATGTTCCACATTTTGGTACCGACATTCACACAAATTGACACTCTTCTCACCTATGATTAAGCTTCATGTGGCTTCTATTGGCTTTCGGCTGTGGCTGCACACGCAATGGCCTGTACTCCTGTCCCCACACCGTCTCCGATTCGAGGACTTCAGATTCTGCATTATGAGGACTTGAACTTTAAAGTCGTCGTCATTGGATGTGTGGAGGCGAGAATACCTGATGGATATGAGTGGCGTGAGGCGAGGAAGAAGCTATGGAACGATGTCAAAAGCTACAAGCACAGGGTTATTATGAGGTAATAATGTTAGATTTATACAGTGTTTTTTTCTTAAGACTTTGAATATTTTCCTGGCTTCCAGCGAGGGGCCGAACACCGTGGTAGCACCTACAGGATTTTAGCAGTTCCTATCAACAAAAGACTCACCAGCACGATCAAGAGGTGGGAGAAACTTTTGATTCTTTGAGACATCCGCGGGAGTACGAGGTGAATTTGTGTCGTGAGAAAGCTTGCACAGCTCCGACCCATGGATCCGAACCGCACCCTTCCTTGATAAATTCTTCGAATTCTTCATCTTCTACTACTCAGTCATCAGTGAACATTCGACGCAGTACCTTGCTACAGATACCCATCAGAGCACTAAACATGATTAAATATACGAGACCACATGGCCACCTCTTGGCCCGAATATAGACCTATCAAGCTTCTGGGTTATGAAGGTCGTCACCGCTGAATTCATCCCTCAGAAGGTACGCATACTTCCTGACAGGCGATCCGCTCATATTCGAGTTGCTAGCAAATCGAACATCGACTCCTTCCCTGCTAGCAACTCGGACTTCGACAACCTCGTCATCGATGGTAGCTCAAGCGACGAGGAACCCATCATCGCTAGCAACTCCACACTGGCATTACCCGAAATCGTTGTTAAGCAGCTTTTCCGTGGTCACGAATGTAAATGCCGCGACTGTGAACCAGACCTTGTGCAGAAAGTGTACAACAAGGCAAGACAGGATTTGATAGAGTCGCAGGAGATAAGCATTAGCACGGAGGAAGAGGCGAGAATCCGAGAAGAGGTAGCTTTGGCAGGTGGCGGGTTCCGGCGGAGAAGGGTGGAGCTCAAATGCATAGTATCTGTGTAATTTTTCGCTTCACTGGGAGCTTCCCAGCAATTGTCATTACCCCTCCCTAGATCTCCCTCTATCTTCGACCTCTTCCTAGACCCGACCCTTCTTCAGACTCCTCAAGCTCCCACAAGGCGTTATTCAGTCAGTACTCACCCACGATGAATACCGGAATGGTGCCGACATTCACAGAAGCGTTTCATGCGCCAGTAAGGGCGTGGATCCAACTTTTAGAGGATGCCCTGGAGAAACGTTCATCTCGCAAAGCAGCCAAGAAGACCGAACAGAAAGTAGCCAAGTCTGAACGAAGGAGCTGGAACCGAGAGTCCTGCCTAGAAGAAGGCATTGCTGAAATGAATGGACATGGACTCTGGGCATCAAATGACTGTAATTTTGAAGAAGACGACCCCCATTTCAAAGAGAACCCTCATGGCGAAGGCTCGTACAAGACCTTTGAGCTACTGTCTCCCAAATCCACATCCACAACAGAATGCAACAGGACCCCAAAGTCGTCGCCCAGAATATCAGATACCACGAGAGCTACTTCCATTACCGAGGACGGCAATCCATTCCCGCTATTGGACAGGAACGGCTCAGTCGATCGGAAGCCTGAGAAAGGAAAGGGAAGGGCTCCCGAGGGGCGGAATGAGGGTGGTTCAGCAGCCAAAGATTACCAAGATCACTTGGACAGAACGGCGACACGCGCAGACTTGTTGAGAAGAGGCAAGATCTTAGTGGTCATGAAGCGAGGTTTTCGGTGAACACTTAGAGGCTCGTGTGTTCGAGAGTATGGTGGAAAGTGCTTGAGTAGTCTGTCGTACTGGTCTTGGAGTTGGAAGTGGCAATATGATACCCAGCGTATATATCATTCGGATTGATATCAAGAGTATAATGAGTTTTGCTTGTCCCGTCTGCAGCGCTTTGGAATCAATGAGCAGAATGTAACCTGCCGTAGTAATAGCCGTCATTGTCCGTAGCATGGGTATGGCTAATGAGCAAGGTAACCCTCTGCTGTCGAAGCATTGTCATATCATGAGGGTTTCAGCACATATGTCTGCACAAATGCTGATATCAAGGCCTGCATTCGTCGTGTTGTTGCCAGTCGATATAGAGGCCAAACGGCCGCTTTGAGGTACCCTAGCTTTTCTTCTTCATCTCCCCCATCCAGGCACGCATGGCTTTCGAGCTTTCATGCGCAGCTCGGAATACTACAGAGGGGTCAGTCTCAGTGGCCAAGCGATACATAGCGAAAAGCTCTGACGCTGTCTCTCCATCTCATCTAACCCTCTCAAAAAGTCAGCCCCTTCTCCCAACGCACCACGTGGATTATGGGCATGATCCGCAATGTCAGCTGCCCTCTTCTTAAATGACTGATTTTTATTTCCCCAATCAGCACCCGATTTCCGCTTTAATTCAACTATTATAGAGCGCTCACCTCGCACAATATATCCACAATCTCCTCCTCCTCGAAGAGCTCCAAGCACCTCGCGGCCCCTTCATAAAAGTTTCCTGCCAGACTTCTTAGATCTACCGTCCTCGGATCCGCCTTCAACGCATTCAATACGCGTGGAGATATTGATGGTGGAAGATCGAGGGTACATAGCGGGGCTTGCGAAGGTCCAAGACGCTGGACGGCCAGCAGGGTGGAAAGCCAGAGGGGGAGGGAGATCGAAGTCTGTGCTTTGATCTGTAGGGTGAATTGTTAGTGGAGGTGGGAGAGGTACTAAGGTCGTTGGGAGAAGTACGTCTCCACCTGCGTTGTCATCAAGATAGCCCATGCTGGGGAGGTCGAGGGTGAATGTGCACGGGACTTTCTGGGCATCGGTCAGGATGGCATCGATGTTGTAGTAGGAGCCCATTTTTGGCAAGATGAGCTTCCGATTGAGGAAATGGCTCCTTGAAGAGTGCGGTGTTTGGGGCGCGTCTGGTTGGAGGTCGTCTCTTTGAAGTTTCTAGACAGCCTTCTCGTTCATTCTTTCTGAAATTTCTGAAGTAGAGAATCAATGACAAAGTACTGCCTCAACATTGCCCAGAGCTCGTAGTTCAAAGCACCTCCATGATTGCACTCCCTGTATGCGCAGGCAGCCTGGTGGTGCCTCGGAGCTAGTGATGTAGGCTCAAGGACTAACACTAGGAATTTCCCGATGCCGTGGTCTTAGGGGCTATCTCTAGGGGCTGCGGAGCTTCTCTTAGGGTGTTTCTAAGCTTAGCCCCACGTCCTGGATCTGTGAACGTTGCACCCCAACGGGTTTTATTTTCGTGCAACCTTCCGGTAGAGCAGCGCGGATGGCAGGCCGAATGATGCTGCACAAAAGAAAATTAAGCCTTGATCATTGCTCAGAGCCCACAACATTGGCCATTCTGCTTCACACTTCCGCCCTCTACACATGGAAACCCGTTCACCGTGTCAAACAAGGCCTAGGTATTTCTCGACTAACAAGAACTACGAAGTGGCAGATGCCAGCTCAACAAGTGAGGCTCTACGGAGGATGAGTGTCCAGCGAACTTATCATTGGAGCGCATAGAGCCGCCCTTGAGGGATATCTGCGTGGCTTGCACAGGCTGATGCGGTCAGGCTGATGTAATTTATCGTTGCCTAAAGCTCGTAATATGCAAGCATCGTCCATCATTAAACGGACTTGTCAGCGACAATATTTGCGAAGCTTGACGGCAGAGAGCAAATTTACCAGCATCATGAACAAGAAAAGACCTCACAAGAAATCTAGGTTTGGTTGCTCACGGTGCAAGTCCCATAGAATCAAGGTCCGTCTCATGATGAAATTCTTAACCAATGGTTCGTTTCTTTAACGTACCATTAGTGTGATGAACGTAGACCGCGATGCTCTCAATGCGATAGGTACTCAGAGTCGTGCGAATATCCCAGTGCCCGTCAGAAAACATTAGAACAAGCATGCCTAGGACCAAATAGTAAACTATCGCTGTCACGTAACGTCGGTGAAATGCATACATTTCAAAGCGGATTGAATGAGCGGACAACAGCACTAGGCATTACCGACCTCCGACTACTTCATAACTGGACGTTGGAGGCATACAAGGGCTTCGGTGCTACTATTGAGGAGGAAAGCTTTTGGCAAATCGAGGTTCCTCAATTGGCGTGTACCCATCCGTTCCTCATGCATAGCCTTTTGGCCATCTCATGCCTTCATCTCGCACGTCAGTCCACGGATCGAAGAGTCCACTACCCTACCATAGCTGCAGAATATCAGAACACGGCACTTCCGGCCTACCGCTCCATCATCAATGATCTCGAACGCAGTAGGACTGAGCAAAAGGGCTATGCTATGGTTGCGTTCGCTAAATTAGTCACGATTTACGCCGTATTATCACCTCCATCAGCTGACTACCAACACTCTGAAGCCAGCCGAGTGGTAGCTCACCTCATTGAGTCATTCTCCCTTCTACGTGGCGCGACAGAGGTTCTTGCAGCTTTTAGGGACCGTCTGGAGGGTTGCCCCGTAACATTCCGAGCCAGAGCTGTGGTCAGCGACATTGAACTATCACTAAACCCAGAAGACGCTCATCTCGCTATTCTCAACCCGCTCATATCAAGTGATCTTGGAGCGTCGCCGTCAGGGGCTGATGACACAAGTCAAGCCAGTTTAAATGCTCTGTATCTGCTACGCAGGTGCTTCGCGATGCTTTTTCTAGCTTCCAAACCTGTCAGCATCATGCGGACTCTCCATATATGGGTTGAGTCGATCTCAAACACTTATCTTGAAGCGTTGAGCGAGCTTCGGCCAAAAGCATTGGTGGTCCTAGCCCATTGGTGTATAATGCTCAAGCGGGCCGAGACGGTTTGGTATCTGCAAGGCGCTGCTGAGAACATCATGCCTGTTATCGCTAGTGTCCTCAATGAAGAATGGAGAGCGCGAATTGCTTGGCCGCTGCAGGTGGTATACAATCAGGGGTAGAGCTGCGTTCTTTGGGGATAGATTGGCACCAAGTCATTTTCGGTAACGGTGGCTCTCTCGTTCAAGCCAGCATGGGTCCTTTGGCACATGACTCCGAGGTTTGAATCAAGGAGATGTCGACTGGCCGACTTTGAGGCAAAGAAGCTCTACCACAGTGATAAAGCAACCCTTTCCGTTCAGACGAGAATGGATCATTTGACATGCGTAGAGTAGGCTCACCTACTATAACTTGGATATATTTACAGTCTTCAAGCATTGGGGATATTTCCTTCTTGAGTTATCTTCCGTGGACGCTTTCTTTTTCATTGCCCACAGAGCACTACAATTCTATTCAAGGAAATACCGACGTCCTGATCAATAATCTTCAAAGCTGTTTGAGTATGTAAATGACTATTCTCAGATCCTATTCATGATCTGTGCCTGATCCACTCACCAAGTCTGTGGTAGTATGTCAAACAGTGCGAAACGCGGAACAATATGACGATGCTCATGACCGAAATACCGTAGGGTTGGTGCAGATGGCTCCAGGATGCTCTGGCTACAGTTTACCGAACGTGAACACCTTCTGCAGGAAATCGCAAAGAGTCATGATCTGCTGATAATGGACTTCAATTAACCGGATCATAATTGTGAAGTACAATGTAAGCTTACTGTGCACTATGATGATGCATAGCCTGGACTTAAGCGTCACAAGTGTCGTGTGATGCAATGTGGACTCGAGGCCCCGCAGGATTCCTCACCGCTATCATGGCTCAAGGAAAGATATATTTACATGTCTAAAGATTCGCAAGGACTACTCCAATAAGCAGTAGTAGTCCAGTCGGGTGCATGGGGGAGCTGATGAGACGAAAATACTCACCCGGCTACCAACCATCGCCACCATAAATATAGAGGACATGGCTGATTATTAATAGTAATTTCATTTCATCTTCGATTTGGAGAGTCCAATCAGCAGTGGAAGTAACTACCCAGGTCACAAAGCCAAGTGATACCTCGTACGATGTGTTTGTCATCTCCAGTTCTCCACTCCCTCCTACCAATCCTGAGCCTCGTCGACCCCGCCACCGTCCTCAATGCTACCCACCTCATCTACACCTTCGTTACTAACACGTAGGCCAAGGACTCCACCACACACCACAACGGCTCAATACTAACAACCTTCATAATTCTAATCTTGTTATCCAGCTTTGTCGTATAGACTTCAAGCCAGTCATTTCCAAAATCCATACGGGAACATCCATCTTACTACCACGCAGTACCGATTCCCTATGGGTCTAACAAATAGCCAGGAGCCTTTAAGGTCTTTTTGGTGGCGGAGCCTGATTGGCAATCATTGCGGAAAGACACTGAGAACATTGGGGAAAGTGCACACAAGGTTGCCTAGTCACGAGGCATCTCCAAGTGTGAGCCAAATTCCCCACGTCATGGTATGTAACTCTGACATGAAGCAGAAGAAGCTTTTCTCCTTTCGCCTTGGGTTGCATTTGCTTCCAAACGGTAAGCCGAATAGGATGCCTTCGGGGAAGTAGACACGACTCGATAATTCCGGGTGCGTAAAATTTGTATGGCTTTTTATGCGAACCGGCCATAGAGGAGGTCAATAATGAGGGCGTGACTCTACATATAGAACACATCAAGAGACGTCTCAGCTCGCTTGATTCTTACCCGGTGAGCTAGCTTGTGGGGTGCCGTTTAGCGGTATGTGGCTGAATTCGCACCAATCGCAAGGCAACAGAGATGACTTACACGAACGTCTTCATGCATTGCTCTCGTGTCCTCCCGCGGCGGGTGCTTTGTTGCGAGCTTTCATGGATTAACGCTATGTCCCATTCTAATTTTAATATATCTTCTCTCCACATGACATCCGAGACATCGAATAGGAGAGTTTCTGTTACCAACTTCTCTTCACCCTGATCGCCATTTCCTCATATGACCTACTGACCTCTTTCAATGGAATCCGCCGGGCCATCCAGCGGTCAACTTCCTCACACATATAATCCCCATCGCTCCTTTCTGTCCATAGAAAGCATTCACGTTCTCATAAGCATTATTGTCTCGTTTTCCTTAACTATATCTACAAACTTCCAGCATTCAGCCATCAATAATGCATCCGCCATCCGGTTTCACATCCCTCGTGGCATTCCTTGCCCTCCTCACAAAGGCCACCGCTGACGACAGCTCACCTTTCGAGCTCAAATCCCAGGTCCTCAATCCCCCCGACTCAACCTTGGACGGTCTATACTTCACCGCTTTCGATTACCATCCTGGCGGTTTCTTTTTCGGTACCCTCGCCCAGCCAACAGAGTCCAACCCAGCCCTTGTGAGTGTCCTCACCGGCACCGCTGGCAATCAAACTCTCGAAACTTCCAACCTTGATGGCTTCGGCACTGCCTACATCTCGATAGCCCCTGGCTCTACGACCGCTCCAGCCGTCTATGATTCTGTGCAACTCGTGCGGGGGTGGCTACGACCTTTGGGTTGCAATTCGTTAACAATGTCCTCGAGTGGACGGATGTCAGTGGGAACTTTTACGGTAAGTTTTCGGTGACGCTTCGATCGTTGTAGAGGTTCTGGACACTAATTAGCAATCGCGCTTTAGCTTGCAATGAAAACCCACCTACGCCTGAGGGAGAGCTCACCCCTCCTCCAGGGGTTTATCGATTGTTCTATATACCTGCGGATAATCCAACACCTGCTAATTGTTCAACTTTGCAGCTCATCCTTGAGCCTACATCCTAGGAGACGGCCATCATCCAATCAGGGACCGAGACAGTGAAATATTGTCGGAGTTCGAAAGGCTAGTAGAGGAGCCAAACTATCATTAACAGATGGAAGAGAGAGAAATATGCGAGACTCTGGTGTCATGACATTCTCTTTTCAGGAACCGCCTGCATGTATTAAAATCGCTTGACTTACCTACGCACGCCAATCAAGTCATTTCTATAAAAGAATTTGAGTCATACTACCCTTTCCCAAACAAACGCGAAAGGAGCTCTGGATGATGCAAAGTCTGGGATTTTTAGAGAAAGAAAATGTCTCGCCGGTTTCGTGAAACTTCAACTGATATCTCCAACCCACACCACATCGAAGATATATTTCCTCCCTATCCTCTTCTAGAATACCATCAAAAACACCCGTAACTTTTGTAAAACATCCATAATACTTTCCCTTATTCTTCCAGCTTCAACCCTTCTCCACCACCCACTCTAAACCTCTCGCCTTTTGCAACTGTCAACACCCCTTTTTCCCCAACAAAACTTCAATCCTATCTAAACCACTGCATACTCTCCAATAGACCAGAAAGCATACAATATTCACTCCAATTGCGGTGCCTACAGAACCCGCTTAGCGCTGCAAGGAAAATGTTAAGCTGGTTTACATTCTTCGCCATTTCGGATACGATGAGATTTGGCAGTGGCATCCGCCATGCGTACCTAGTGTCACATGTTCTGATCCACAGCAATGCTCATTCATAGTTTATCCAGTGCTGGTCTATAGGAACACTGACTTAATCCGGGGATTCCCTATGCAGTCGTGTAATGTAGAAAATTCAGGCGAGAATGTGCGTAGTTCCAACTCCAGTTTGAGAGGTCAAATGCGTGCCTGAAAAGTCAAACAACCGGAATTGATACTCGGTCGAGGTGGGATCACATCCTTAGGTCCAATATTGGATATTAAATGAACTGGCGATAAGTGAACATGTTGGACAGCGTCTATTGTATTTTAATACCTCGCAGGAGCCCAACCTGACGGACATTCTCTCTTGGATACCATGATACTTTGGCACATGGTAGCTGGTATTGGGGCTGAAAGCTTGGGCCACTCGCCAACATAGTGGACGTTGCATCTGTCAGGTCATACTGTCGAAATACTATGGCAGTGCAGTGAAGTCTTTTCTTCGCTACCATGCCACAGGCATGGAATTCATCGAGCGCAGATCACTTAGCTAGTTAATCAAGCGTTATACCACCTGAAATCCAGCACACACCTCGAACTTAGGACTGATAAAAGCCGTTTCCGGCTGGGAAATGCAGCAAAGCCGCTTTAGAAGGATCACCGCGGGAGTTGGGGAGAGCATTGAGGGAGCACCGAGGGAGCACTACGATAGACTCAACATATGCTCGGTATATTCTAAGACTACCTAGGAGCTTTACTTCTAAGTTTTAGGGGATATACCACTAAAACATCTTCCTTACAATATATATCGAGTATTTGTCAATTAGATGTCATGCATATCGAGCATATGTATAAAGGACAATGTTTTAGGGGTGCAATCCCCTATCGGAACAGATGTCTACCATCCCCGAGCTGCAATCCCCGCTCTGGGGCAGTATTGGGGCGCAGCAGGCGGGAGCCTGCAATGGGCCCCGCCACTCCTATATCATTCTTTGACAGTCCAAATGCCCGAGATATTCCAGCGAAACAACCTAGGCGGAGGTGGACCAAGGACTCACTACGATATATAATTACTTGAATTAAATCTTCATTGATACTCTCAAATTATAGGGACCAAGAATCTCCAGAGGTGGTCGACCACACAATGGACGGGCTCTCTGCAGCGGCTAGCGTGATAGCCGTAACGTCTCTGGCATTCACATTAGCTGAAAGTACTAAAAAGCTTTTCGAGTTCTGGGATTCGATTCAAAACGCTCCGGAGGAGGTTAACGATATCACATCGGACCTTGAGTCTCTTAGAAACGTGCTTGAACAAATTGGTCATGAAGCACAGCACCAACCGCCAAACCACTTGATAGAATCGGCATTAAGACTATGCTCTAAAAAGATCGATATCGTTAGGTCCCTAACAGCCGACATTGAGTCCGGTTTTACTTCCTCAAGAATATATACACGCAAGTGGAGCGCCCTCCAAGCGGTTTTGAGCCGTAAAAAATTAGAGAAAGTGCAAAGCTCACTGGAAAGAATGAAGGCAACTTTGATACTAATACTGGTTAACAACGTCGGGTAAATTAGACTTTCTCTTCACAAGCAGTAAACGAGTCCGTGTACCTTGCTTCTCTGTTGAAAATACTGACTTTGTCTCGAATTTGGCACAGACGGTCGTGTCGTCTTCGGGATGAACATCACGACCATGGTACTAAAGCTCTTACGCATCAGAGAAGTGACCTGAGACTGTACACCCCTACAGATCATGTCACGAGGGCCTCTGGTAGTTCTATAGATCCTCAAAGTCATCTCCTTGCGCGTACGCAGAAGGTCAATCGCATCTCGAAGCCAGCCTTGGGATTCAAGAACGATACACAGACGGCTTGCATCAAGTTCTCCGATCCTATTCTAACCAGAAATAATTACCCAAGTCCAATTACTACATTTGGTCAATCAACACGACGGCGTCCCTTCAGAGCTGATCGGCCGTTTAGACATGCTATATGGCAAGATAACAAGGTCGTCGAAACCCTTTTTGGCACATTCCGCCTGAGAAGTAGAACATTGCTCGTCTCTAATCAGTCGAAAGGCCCTGTGTGCTCTGACGAAGAAGACCATATCGAGTATGAAAATATTTTCGGGCTCATTCCCCCTTCGTGGCTGGCCCGCTTTGGCTTTACTCACGGCCTCTCCGGTCGTATCTCCCAATCACCCTTTTCGGGGCCTAAAGTAGCTCTCGAAGTTGTTCGATCAGTACCTGACGACGCCATGATATTCGATTTATGTAGGGAAGGTCGCATTGGCTGCATTCAGGCTCTCCTAAACAGAGGGGAAGCGTCAGCAAAGGATGTTGATTCGCAAGGTAGAACGCCACTATATGTAAGCTTGACCTTTTCTTGTTTTGGTTTCTACCGTCTATTCCAGGAGAATCTGCTCCATAGTTGACTTGACTATATCTTCCATATCCTGACAAAATATCCTAGTTCGCTGCAGAGTCATGCCATGTGGAACTTTGTAAACTCCTTATCCGTTACGGAGCGGATAGGGACTCACGAATCTATGACGATGCCGATTTACCTTACTACAAAGTGCGGTAAGTAGACCTTGGTTGCGAGCCGTGAAGAGATAAATAAATGTTAACGAATGACTGGGTAGGAACCCTCTATTCGCGATTGCATACAATGATGGCTCAGAGACTGGAATGCGATACGATCCCCATCGGGTGATCGACACTTTACGCTTGTTTATTGACTTGGTAGACGTTTTGGGTCTTGAAGATGAGATTTGGACATACGGCTCCGAGATCCTGCGAATCATAAGCAAGTACCATCGACGTGATACCGGAGAAGGCACCATAGGAGACGTTTTCTTATGGACCCTAGATATACTAGGCCCCGACTTCTGGGAATCCTTGAATGAAGGTACCCTTAATTCAATAATGGTCTGGAGTCTCGAGTCTAAAGAACGGACGCAACGTCTTCTTAAACTTGGCAATAACGTTTTCAATGCTCGGGATACTGCAGATGGATACAGTTTGCTTCATTATAAATTCATTGATGGGGACCCTATTCCTTTACTGACCATGGGAGCAAGTCCTAACTTGGTGGGCTTCGACCCTGAGCATAGCCCTCACCGTGAAACCCCAATCTCACTCTCGATGTACCGTGCGAACACTTTTGTGACACTGCAATGGGCGCTCAGAGTTACGAAGGTAAATCTTGGAACTACCTTTGATCAGGCATTAGAGCAATATCCTTTGCAACATTTTCACTGGACGAAGGAAGCTCTGGTCGAACTTGTTTCTGAAGATCTGGAACTTTCGCCTGTTATCTATCCTCAACTTCCCGTCTGCCCATATTGTTCATACCAAAGACTTATCATGGTACAGCCTTACTGGATGCTCATTCTTGAGTCAATAACGAGTAGAAACAGGTCACAACGCATCCAGGATATAGTAGGGACAATGCTGTCGACGAGCTCACAAGCAGTTGAAGTGAACAGAGATGATGACGATGAGGCAGACCCTGACGAGGAGGACATGTGCCTTTTCTGTTGGCAAAAATGGAGAGAGACTGGCTTAAAACCGTCACTGGATGGAAGCGAATGCTTAGGCTGTAATCAAAGCTTGTCTTCGCCTGAGTGTATGGGGAAAGACCGTTTTGACGAGCTCTATTGCCAATACTGTGCAGCCAAGCAACAGTATGCAGATTTCGCGATGAAGCAACAGCAAAGGCGACAGGCAACACTCAAGGTTGATTCAGAGGACGAAGAAGATCACTATTCACCTTATCTGATCCATACATAGATTTTGAGATATGAGGGCCCCAGGTGATCACTAAGGACAAAGATTGGTTGAGTTTGTAATTCTGAGGTATCTTACTATTATAGCTTTAGACGAGAAACGGTCAGTGCTCTACCTTTAGAGTGACACCCAAAAAAAAGACATTATTCGCGATGGCCAACGTGGAAGCTTTGTTCCAACGATTCTAATATCTCCACATTATACGAACCTCGAGCCGAGGTAGCGATCGATTCCGTACATCGAAGGGGTCACAGCCATTTCTACCAAGTATATCGCCCAGGCACACTCAAAGTCGTAGTTATGACACCCGCACCCATAGAAATAGTACCGAGGAATACCTTGGCCGGCGATTTTGCTAGCTTTAGCCGTTTAAGTCCATGACTGGGACACACACTGCTGGAATCTTACAAAGGTCCCTATTTGCGACAAAGAGATACTCTGGACCCAATCGAATGACGACTTCAAATTGCGAATTTGGCCAAGTACTCCGCCTGGTATTAGCTTTCGAGGAAGCCCGAATACGGTTCTGGAGGGAGACAGTTCTTTCACGATCTTATAAATTGGTTCGGATTGTGAGTTGGTCTATCTAGTGATAATATAAAGACTAGAGCAAACAGCTTGGTCACGCAAGGAACAATGTTTGGTATGGCTGTAATAGAGAGAGGCAAAGACAATGGTCTGAAGACCAGAGAGATATTATATAAGACATACATTCAACAGGAGGAAGCTAAGGGGGTCCACGGGGGAGCAGAGGAGGAAGCTGGGGGAACGGGAAGGGAGCAACGACAGAGTATACGAGAGCAAAACGACGAAACTAGCTGCTCGCTTTAGCATAAGAGTAAAAGGAGGGTTTCTTAGTTGGCATAAAAATTATTTCTACTGAAGAAAAGTCGGCCGCAGCCCACTAGCGCAGGACGCCAACGGTTTTCTAATCAACTGCAGCAGTTGAATTATTCAGGTGAAGCTGTCAGCTAGAGAACGTGAATCACTAGTAATCAGTCAGGGCGACGGAAAAGTTCGTGAGTAGCGATATCAATACAAAGAACGCGCATCTTGTATAACTAGAATTCAAAGCATCATTCATAAGATAAAAGATAAATCATGTAAGCGCGTTTGATCACGACGAATGATGGAAGATGCTGCTGATCCAAATCCATGTGGCCACCACGACGAAAGAAATGGAACACTCTGAATAGCCTTGGCTAAGTAGATATCTCATAAGCTCTTATAGAGCTTATGAGGCTTGCCACTTAGGAAGAGTCCGTGTTTGACGAAAGGCCGGGTGTATTCGTTGAATTTGAATGATGCTCTTCGCTTCCCTTCACCAAACCCTACTGTAAAATGGATACCGAGGTGGAGTGGTCGGCACCTGTGAGATACCAGGCCAGCCTGCTATAATGAATACTGGGATTGACATTCTTCCATTTCCTTCATGAGAGTTTTAACACAGTAGATTCCCTATTCATCCTGAAACCAGATGGCAATATACAGAGCTTTTTCATTCATTCTTACCGCCTACTCAAACCTCTTCTCAGCAGTCTTCCAATTTATCACATCCCAGATAGCACCGAAGTACTCCGCCTTACGGTTCTGGTATTGTAAGCTGTAAACTGATTAGCCTCCACTCTCCGCACTTAATATCTGCTACTATCAAGAGGGTAGACGTACTAGTAAGCATGTTCCCAAGCGTCAATCCCGAGCAACGGCTTGAATTGCCCAACGACTGGATCCTGATTTGCATATGTCCTCACCTGGATAGCACCCGTCTCGGTATCCTTGACCAACCACGCCCATCCACTTCCCTGGATTCCCGCCAGCTTGGCATTCATAACTTTCTTCAATCCATCCAAGCCCCCATAGGCCAGATCAATCGCCTGTCCTAGTCTGCCAGAAGGGGGCTCGCCTCCACCAGCAGATTTCGGGGCGAGGTTCTCCCAGAAGAGGGAATGGTTGATATGGCCGCCACCGTGAAAATTAATGAGGGGTAGGAGATTGATTTCAGCTGAGGGATCGGAGGAAGCGGCGGTGAGTTGCTCGGTTGCGGCATTGTAGGAGTTAACATAGGTTTGGTGATGTTTCGAGTGGTGCAATTCCATTATTTTGCCCGAGATGGAGGGCTCGAGAGCGCCGTAATCATCTGAGAGGATGTTCCATCAGCAACTCAGGGACGTGGGATTTTTGAGATGTTATGACGTACATGGGAGGTCTGGGAGGGTGACTTTGCCCCGATTGAACTGGGTACTGGCTGGTCTGGCGACTTTGGAGATGGAGGAGAGGTTGCGGAGGGTCGAGCGAGCGGTGGACTGGCGGAGCAGCGTTGTAGACATCTTGGGACAATGTAAAAATCTCACTCTTTAACAGAGGAGGCCAATTGAGTGATGGCAAAGATGTCGAGGAGAATGATGTTTGACAGCTCGAAGCTCTACTCCGTACTATGTAGGTGAAACGTCATCGCCCGCCGGCAAAATCTCTCCGATCTTACGGCTTGGCATCTCAAGCCGCTTCAGAACGGTTCACCCCCGAACCAAACAGCCCTGCGGGGCTGAGCACGGTCCAGGGGCGGCTCCGGGGGTACCCCCCCCTAGAGCTCCCCTACAAGCGCATGTAACAATTTTGAAACCGCCTGTAGGGCGAGCTCCAGGAGTGAGTGACCCCCGAGCCCCCCCCGGAGCGTGTTCACCCCTACAGGGCTGTCCGATTAGGGGGTGAACCCTTCTAAGCTTCAAGTATATAATACCTTCCTTATTGGAAAATCTACATATACCACAATAACCGCTTACTGAGAAGCGGCGTCGCCTTCTTGGTGCAGTTGGTTTTTCCAACGATACTGTATCCTAATTCTACGTGTTGTCCCTCCACAGCCCACCACATGTAAGACATCCGATGATATCTCTCCGGTATGTCATTTCAAATTATAGCCTCTACCGTTATGCCCAACGCTGAAATGAACTATTGATTGTTTATAGCTTTTGCCCAACCTTCATAATCAACCAGTAACTGTTTACGGTGCATTTTGGATTTGCGACTGGCGCTCCATTTCTACCCATCTCTGTCCCAGGTTGAGATGGTCAGTAGTGATAGAACATGTACATGAAGTGCACACCAAGGGATGTCAAGCTGATGATGCTTACATTTTTTTCAATAAAAGCTGACAGCAATTGCGGCAAAGAGGACCTTGTTTTTAATGCATAAAGGATTCTTTTCAACGGTCAGTGCCAATAAATTGACAGGACTTGAGGTAGAAAAGATTGTGGAAGAGACAGCATGTATGTCGCTCTTTCAGCGGGCTTCAATGCCAGATTTCTACACAGGGGGATGAAAACTCCCTTTGACCTCAGGATGCCGAGAAACGGTTATCTCTTACATCATTCATGAATTGTAGAATTACTACGTGGACTATGGAATATATATTCTTCGTACCAAGCTTGGCCGCAAGATGTGCTAGCAAAAAACCCAGCGTTTGTTACTTTACAGCTTTTCTCAACTTCATCATATGCATAGCGCACTCAGACCAGAGGGCGGGCCTGTCATCTTTCAATGTAGAATTTGCATGGCGCTGCACTCTATCTTCCAGGATCTAGACTTTGCATAGCGGTATCAAGACTTTGCATAGACCATTGTTCACTCAAGACCTCTATCTTGGCAAGGCCTGCATCTGAAGAATTGTGCTCGAGGCCAGCGGGGCTCGTCCGATCTCCACCACATTTCGACAGTTTCTTAGATGAATGCCAGGAGTGGAGTGACAGGGCGCTTCGTCCCCTTTTTACGGCTGACTGGATCGTGGTAGCTCTGAATAGAAAGCTAAGTGTTGGGAGGCAGGCTGCAATGAGCGCGAGCCCTGACTCAAGCACGCTCCAGTACATTACCAGGGTAGCTGCTTCTGAGGAAGAGGGTTAGTTCGGTTATGATGACAGCGGGGCTATACTAACGATCTGCGTCCACAGGAGTCTGCGAGAAATCGGCCTGGAAGATCTGGATGAAAAGGACTAGCCGAGCAACGTTTGCAGCGATAGAGCTGTAATGACTGCTAAGCATTCCTAAGTCTTGAATAGACAACAGAAGCCTACCACACTCCCAAGACCATGATACCAGTCACAGCTAATTTCCTTGTGTTGCTCATGTGAAGGCGCCAGATCTGTGAATTCTTAGTTTAGCATCGAATCGAACGGCAATGGGACTTTCCATGATGTGGGACTCACACTTGGGATTGGAAGAAGTATAAGAACTAGGTCTAGGATGAGATCGGAGCCTGCTAGTCCATCGCCGCTAGTGGAGCCAATGCTCTGGCAGAATGCTAATTGCTGCGCGCCATCGGCCCAATTCGCGTCGACATGAATGCCACAATCAAAGATAGTCATCAGAAAGAAAGCGACGAACCATAGGAACACAACAGCAATAGAAATTTTAGTCATGATATCGAAGACGGTACCTTTGCTGATCACGAAAATTCGACGATAGAAAGCAATAATACTGATTTTGATAAACACATAGCAGAGCAGATTGAAAAGTTGGAAAGCAAAGTATAACTAGAACACTATATCAGCCATTATCACAAATCAAGAGCAATGAATCCACTTTTCCCATTACTACCGCCGACGGAGATGGGGGATCTTCTTCGTTGGTGAGATCTGCTAGAGGTCCTGGCGTCGGATAACCCAAAACTTTCTTCGCAGCACCTAGTGACCCATGTCAGTGTGAGCATTATATAAAGCTATAAGGATCCCCTACCATCAATCAGACATACACCCATTCCTATAAGGAATATCTTTGAATGGCAGCACATTAGCCTTTTCCTGTTAATGATAAGGTTTGCTCGAGATTTACAAGTCCTCCAACAATCAGCTGATCGTCCAGGCCAAGTTGAAGCTTTTGGAGCCTCCGGGTGAACAATCGCAGAGCGACAGCAAGTATGGACACTGCTGAAACTGCAGCGCTCAGGGCAATACTCTCTGGTCCGTTTACATAACGGAAGGTGAAAGGGTCCGCGTGGGCCGACGACATCTCGTCGGAATCAAGGGCTTTTGGAAGGAAGGAACGCAGATTACAAGGACCCAGAAGAGCAATCCTGTACTCGGGCGAATTCAGTGTCAAGATTTTCTCTCAGAAGAAGTTGCTTGAACTAATAGTAATTGAAAAAGGCCATGAGGAGTAAGCGGCCAGCAGGAGCACGGGAGATTCGTCTTGAGCCGCCATAGAAGAGGGGATGTGCAAAGCCAATAGACCATGACATGATGGGATTTCTCATGCGCATCGCTTAGTGGGACGTCAATACAAGAGAGATTGTCCTCTCATAAAGTTGTAGGTAGCAAAGTTACAGGTCCTCACTTGCAAAAGGGTGTGCTGACGAACGAAAAGGATAACAAAATAAGTTACTTATGTAGCCCGTCTCTGAACATTGTCCAGATCCAGCAGTCAAATGTTTCAACTGCTGACACTGCATCGGACATCGTCGATGATGACTCGCAGCAACCTCCACTGACATTGTAGATCAATATCCCACGATACAGCTTGCCTCAAGGATCATCTGCTTGAGATAAAGGAGGAACAACTGTAGCTTCATAGGGCAACAAGCGAAGCTGCCGACTTGTTGTTGGAACAATTGACGCTCTGTGCTTCGTTAGAAACGCATGGCGAAGAAGTCGTGCTTGGTAAAAGCGAAAGCTTGGCAACCCGCCAAAATTACCAGTTTAAACGGTTGAAGCTCCAAACCGACTAAATATTAAGGGTTCAAAGGGCAAAATGAACCGATGTGAGCCCTATAAGGCGTTAGCGCAAAATCGTAATTGGGCATTGCTTTCCTATCCTAGAATTAGACAGATAGACCATCCAATCAGACATCAGGTCAATGCGCACATTCTACCCCTGCCATAGTCATCTTTCTACCTTTCAATCCTAGGCCCATACCGACTAACTAATAGTTTGCTAAGTAGTCGGTCAACCGTTTGCGAACCTTGCTCCCTCTAAAGCGGCTCTGCTCCCTTTCTCGCAATCCTAAGTTTGGGGTAATATATATATGTATATCATCAGATATTGACGTACGGTTGAAGAAGCTGATTGGTGTATATGTACATATCATACAAAGAAGCTTATCCGAATCCACTCATACAAATGAATATCACATCCTCTCCCAGGACCTAATCTTCACACTCCCCCACCTTGATCAAATCAACGTCCACCAGGCAACTGACCCCATTCGGCGTCCCGGCTCCCTCCCACCACAGCTCCCAGCTATTCAATGAACTCTCCTCCACATCCTGACAAAAGATAAAATTGTTCTCCCCATTATTCGTCAACGCACCCGCCGCATTGTCAAATCCAAATCCCTGCGAGTCAAACCCGGCTGGCACATCTCCGCCGGGATTGGTGAAGAGTACTGGACCAGTAACACTCGGGTTAATGTACATTGTTTGTAGCTCGTTGGCAGCTGAGTGCCAGGATTGGAAGGCGAGGCCGTAGCCACCGACGCTGGAAAGGAGGAGCTTTTCAGAGTAGAGTTGCTGGCTGATCTGACCAAGGTAGGCAGTGCTGTTGGCGTAGCTGAGGGTTGTGTAGCCGGTCAGGGTGGGGGTCAGGTAGCTGGGAAGACCAGTGACGTTGAATGTGAAGGACTGGGCTGTTGCTGTGGAGACGAGCGCTAGGGCGGCTGCGCCAAGGGAGACTTTGGTGAACATGGTGTAATTTGGGCTTTGAAAAGGATATTGGATGACTGGCTCGAAGTGCTTGTTTGGGCTTTGAAAAGGATATTGGATGGATGGCTTGAAGTGTTTGTTTGGATGCTTGATGAAAAGAGATAGGATATGTTGCCGAGCTCAACTCTTTATACCCATGGCTAGAAATCTATTTGAGACCCACCAGTCATCTTCACGAGGGCTACAAGATCAATACGAGTATCGAACTCAGACCGCCACCATTTCTGCCACCGATGGCGTGAGGTTCATAGGTCTGAGTGTACTGTGTTCAGTAATTCACAGAACCTCGTGTAATGGGGGAGCAGCCATGTTACTAATGTAACAAATATGGTCAGCAATCCAATCAAATCAGCGTGATCTCGTCAACTGGTCAGCCTCGTCATTCTCGCCACAGACTTAAGCTAAGCCACAACCGCCGCCTCCACAAACTCTGTAGTTCGTATACTTGCTTATATTTTAGCCTTAATGCGATCATAGTGACCAATCGATAATCTTATTGCTAACAGACAAGTTTGATTCACACTTGGCTTCGATTTACATCATAGCCTTGGGTTCTGTATTTAATCATTATAGCTATTGTCGCCGCTTTTCCATACACACGCGCTCGAAAGGTAGATCTGGAACGGCTCTGCGCCTGAATTTCAACCAGGCCATCAGCTTACGTAGTAAACGAACCGTTCACCCTGGACGTTGAAAGAGAAAACGTAATAGTTTCCAATAAGAATAGTAATCGGGCAGTACGGAGATTGACGAGATTAATCTTGATTTGCGCTAACGAGCTTAGCGTGCCAAGAATTCAGCCCTATGGGCTTACCCCTAGAGAAGTGCCTACCTTAGACAACATCCGCTTCGGGACCGCTAATAGGGGCGCCCTAGGATTTTGAATCCCCCGTAAATTTTCTAATTAGGGGTCCTTCGCCTAAAGGACCCGCTAAACGGTAATAGTCTTGGCCCTTTAGCACCCTGAAAGACACGGGCATGCTCCAGGTGCCCTGTCTAAAAGGGCTTTTACGAAAACGGTCAGCGCAAATCAAGATTAATCTCGTCATTCTCTGTAACGCCCCCATCTAGAAGAAGGGTGCAGTCACCTAGGATCACCCAGGATCACCCAGGCTCGCGCGACCCTCACCCGCGTCGCGCGAGAATAAAGCGGCGCTCACCCTAGACCCAGTGGGGGATGAGGTTGGGGCAGATTTTTGTCACCTTGGCGGCAGAATCATGTTATGTATGAGGATTTGTGGCACTGTGTTTTGCAACACAAGCACTGCGTTCTGGTTATTGGAAACATTTACAAGCACTTAATGCAGAAAGCAGAGACAGAGAATGACGGGGTTAATTTCCTTGCTGGAGAAGTTGCTTTGCTCTCATTTTGATGCTACGGTATGCAAAGTGTACATGAAGCACCCAATACCGATTCATGAACATCATCCCATAATCTGAGGTCTAGAATACTGATCAAACTCCGTCACACGCACAACACCGATATTGTATCCTCAAGTTCACCATAGAACATGCATTCCCATTCATAACACGTTGATAAGGCCCGCTATTAAATCCATGACATTGTCTCCATCATCTCCCCCATAAACCAAGCGCCGATCTGGACAAAAATGAGAGACACGATCGCGCGGCAGCTCTGGCGCCGCCACTTGGAAGGAACTTAGAGTATACGACCAGGTTTTTGAAGGATTGTGTAGGTTCGTAGCGAATATGAAAGATTTGCGCAGACTGTTCTGAATAATATGCCGCCTTCGCCATTGGGATATCTTTAGTCGTTGCGCCTGTGCAATGTGGCAGATGAAAAAATCGGAGAGCAAGCGCAGAAAATTCGGCCTTAATTTTATATGTACGGTGGCCGTTAGGATATTGCAAATCGAACGAGAGGTGGGCACTGCTTGTCATAATGGGTAGTAACTGACATGTCAGTTCTGCTGCCAGTACAACTGAAAGTCAGGAGTAACACCATCACGAATATGATCCTCATTCGCGGTACCCCAGTCCTCAATAGCAATATGGACGTCCTCGTCCGATCGAATTGTAACAATATCACCATCTGAGTCTTTGTACCGTAGTCGAGCTGTCCCTTTAGCGATCGAGGCTGGCGAAACTTTTACCATCTTCGAGTCAATGCGATCGATCAAAGACCGGTGCTTGATGATGATGGGTACAACTATGGTGACGTGACTCGGATGCGGATCAAACCATATCGTTACTTTCAGCTGAGGCGGATAGGGTATACCGTTCTCGGAAGAGAGGGGTCCGGTGCCATTTTGAGGAAGTTGTAGAGGCATGTCGGGGTGATTTCCATGCGCAGGCTCTTGCTGCAATCGATGGCTGTGGGGATCATAGATGCCCGTGTCTTGGTAAAGCTGGGGCCCACGGTCTCGCTGTATTGCTGGAGAATGTGTGGCATTTCGAATTGGCAATTGACCGTCACGAGGAGAAGTAGTCAGGCTACGGTCAACGGGCGTGCGCATCTGGACCATGTGGGCTGGTATAGGTGGCACAGGTACATTCTCAGGCGGTGCTTGAAGCTGACCGTTCGGTTGTCGTCTAGACCCTGGCGCATTCGGATTGTGAATGTCTGGGGTGCTAGCTGAACGTAAACGGCTCTGGGTTGCCGACAACTGTTGCTGGGGATACTGAGTTGCTGCCATTGCTGGTAAAGAAGGCCGTGTAACAGTTCGACCATTTATCACATAGCTGTTTGGTGGGCCCGGGCCTTCGCGCGAAGGTGCACGACCCATGGCTGGTGCAGTTCTATGCTTATTTGCATCATGAGGCCACTCACTTCCACCAGTATTCTGTGTCCTTGGGAATGGATACATGCTCTGCTGCGAGCTTGAGCGTGTGGAGGCAGGGGAATCATTCGATGGTGAGAAATAAGAGTTTCCTGCAAATTCGGCTGGCGAGCTGGCTCCGGGTGGGATGTTCGTATTCAAGCTTAGTGTAGGAGCGTACGTCCCATTACCGTCGTCAGCAAGCGGAAATCTAGGAGGAGCCATACGATTTTGCATCGAACGTAGGCTAGTACTTGACGCAGTCCGACTTGAGGAAAAGCCCTGGGTCCCATGACCACTGATTTGAGCGGACTGGGGATCCTCCTCATCAACTTCTTCTAGCTCTTTGTATGGATTCTTGAGGCTGGGCTGATTCTTCAGATACTCAAATTCAGTCGTTGATGTGCCGGTTTGCCCCGAGCTTCTTGCTATATCGGTTAAGATTTTCTGTTGGCCCTTAACAGCGTCTTGCCACTTTCTCATCGTTGCTTCATCGTTGAAGCGAATGATGAAATTCTCTACACCTGGATCACCCTTCCAAAATATCTGCAACGTGAAGGTTGGACTTTCTAGAGCAGCATTAGTAGGGAATTTGGAGCAAACCCAGGCGGCATGACAGCTTTACCTGACTTCTTGTTCATGATAAATATGACATCAGTGACATTCTGCATAAAAATGCGACCCTTCAATTGTAATTTCGGCTTCCCTTTCTTGTCAACCAGGGGCTTGTTGGACGATAGCATCTTGTTCTTCGCCTTATTCGGATTTATCTCTTTGCAACATAGTAGTATTCGTTCGAAAAGGTAGATCTTGTACTGTTCACGCAGAGGCAACTCAAGTGCCGCATCGTCAGTCATATTTTGTTCAAGACGTGTGAGCTTTATGGGCTCAACTTTAGCCTTATTAGGGTTCTTTGGGCCGAGTTCAATAGGGGTAGCTTGAGAGAAGGAAGATATGGGAGAAGGTAACATGCGCTCGTAAAAGAGGAAAGCGGTGGTTTGTGTGAAAACACCATTGAATCTCAGCGAATGGCCCCATGTATTGAGCGTCTCTCGCATAACCTCTTCGTAAAGAGGGGTGTACTTGTGGGGGGCATTGCGGGCTTTATGGGAGACCTGGGGGACAGGAGAAAAATGCTTAAGTCTGTGCGTGAGGCTATTGTTTGAGCGTACGGAGGCATCCAGAGTGGCCCGCCGGGTTGTCACTGGCCCAGATGGTTCGTCCAATCCCAAAAGCTTGTGTGCCTTTGATCCAGGGTCATAATGATGTTGAGCCTCAGGCTCAAGGGATCCCATGTTAAGGAAAACTTGTTTGGGAATGCCCAGATCTAGCAGGATTTGGGAAGCCATGTGTTTGGGATTGGAAGGGGGTTTGTTTGATGCCTCAGCCCTGGAGGGATTTATTGCGGGCTTCATGGTGCTTTGGGAAGACTCAGCGGTCTTGCGGCGGAAGATCCCGAGCATTGAACGCTCCTTGGGGGTCTTCCGTTGGACGGAGAGGTGGTGTGCTCCCTCTTCATGTTCCTCAGGAATGCCCTCTAAGTCGCTCCTCGGCATTTTACGAGGGGCACGGGAGAACCATTGGGTAATCGTCTGTAGTGTGCTGATAGTGCGTGGGATTTTTGGCACTAAGGAGCGCTGATGTTTGAGGGCAGAAATAATGCAAGCGCGGGTTTTGGGGTCCAGTGAAGTAAATATGACACCTACCTCGCGTTCGACCTCTTTGACGCCCTCCCCTTTCAGAACAGTGTAGCTTCCGAACATCAAGAGCTCTCCGAAATGATCGATCTTATGGCCTTTCCAGTCCTCGACTCGAGATTGTAGTTCGCTGACAGCAGCAATGCGGTTTTCTTTGCCGACAGCTTCTTCAGCTCGTTCCATCATTGATTGGGCTGCAGCGTGTCCTTCAATAAGATCTTGGTGACGCTCGGGGTCATAGCTGCCTCGCTTGACAAGCTCCTATAAAAGAGTCAGTAGGCCATCGTACGAATGAAGGGATGGGTTTGTACGCCAAGAAGAAGCGGGTATTTGGACAAGCGTTGAAATGGCTTGAGGAGAAATCCTAGAAGTATTGCAGGCGTTCCACAGATACCCGAGAGATCTCTATCTGATGCAATAGGTGCTGCTCGGAGCTTCTTCCATTCTTTGAGTACCGCGTTGTTACAACGATTCTGATTAGCAAGAAATGGTTCGTAAACACGAAAACCGTCTTTGTAATATGAGAATAGTTTGCCCCAATTCTGCTCATGTTCCGGTAAGGAGTTTTGCTGCTCAATCCGAATCAAGAACCTCCGCTGGAAGTCTAGTAAGGCATTCAGATTGAGGAAGATGTCGTGTACAGCATCGCCGGGAAGGGCTCCGCTTTGTTGAATACCATTCTGGAATTGCTGTAGCATCTCAAGATGTTTGACATAGTCACGTTCGGTCCTGACTATCTCATCGATAATCCTTTCTCTCGTTGTGGCGGGTTGCGGTGCGGACTGGGCTTCCGATACGCGAGACGGCCCGTGAAAAACAAGAAGGCCTTTCTCCTTCAGGATATCCAAGACTCTATTCACAACTTTAGTCACCTGGACATGATGTTAGCAAGCTAGACCTTCACTTTGATTCATCATTCACCGCATCTAACTCAATTTGGGAATGAGAACCGCCTATAAATGCTTACCTTGACGAATCCAGTCGTATCTTCACCGTAAAGGTCGGTTATGAGAAAACACTCGCTCGGCTCAAATTTCAGATCCCTCATGCAGGCTTCTAAGAATTTGAAGGTGGCAGCTTTCCCAACCTTTGACTCTTTTAATTTTGTCTGATCGAAATATATTGGATCGCCGAGGCTCAAAGCATTGTATATTGTTATGAGTGGATACCCGCGCCTCAGGAAGTTCCACATCAGTGTGACTGGGTCCAGCGCTCCATTGGCCGCTGCCTCCTCCTCTTCCATCTCAGCTATATGATCTTCAAAACCAGGCACGTCTGCTAAGCGGCTCCGCAGATTCATGCATATCTGATATAGAGAACTATCGGCACCCGCTCTTCGGTTCATGATGTTCATGTCTGGTTGGGCAGGTTCGGGAGGAGGGGGTGAGAACGTCGAGGGTATTGGAGGAGGGAAAAGCCCTTTCTGGTCGCCATCGTCGGAAGACCTCATGGTGGAATTTGACCCGTATCGACTAGGCTGCGACGAAGCCAAACTCGAAGAGCCAAATGATGTGGTACTCCCGTTTACATATCCACGGGAATGAAGCGCTGAGGTCATGTTATTCCGAAGTAAAGGGTTCCGAGCAGTCTCTGTCGCCAGCATACCGCGCGTCAACCTATCAGGACAAATTTCTGGAGATTCAGCAGATCGGCGGACTGGTGGTCTTTGAAAGATCTATCTTTTCAGAGTAATGGCGGGCTCCATAACATTTGTCTAACCGGGTCGTTAGAATGCAGATGTAATCGTGGGCTTGCGAGCACACGAAATAGAGCTGTCTAGAGACGTTTGATGGACGAGGAACGAATGCGATCTATATGATTGACGTAACAATCGCTTTGAGGTCCGAGGTAGAGTCGATAGAGAGGGTTGAATTGAGGGTTCTTAGGCACAGCACCCAGGAATGCAAGCAACAGTGCCTGTATTTGAGGAATGATAACGCGTCCAGAATGAACTTCGTTCGACGAGGTCTTGGCTTGTGAAGGTTCGAGAATGGCGAGAGTCGGTGAGGGCAGAGTTACATCGGGCTCAAACTCCTGAGTAGTCGGTCGCAATCTGTAGGTATAGTTACGGACTCAGCCAGAGGTAGTTTCGCTTTAGGTATCCTTTAAATGCTTTCCTTGGGTTGGAAAGGGTTTCACAGGCAAGGACGGGCTATACTCTTGAGCAAGGGAAGAAGAAGTGAGGGTTTGGTTGTAACGGGCAAGGATTGTTCTGCATGCTTATTATTCGCGGGGCAGCACAGTGAGTGATTCGGCTAACTGTAAGAGGACTAGCCAATTCCACACCACTCGAGTTCCGAAAACATCAAGTCTCTCCACAGGCGAACCACACACGAATATGATTTTTGAAAGTCTGTCCAGGCTGAGAAAGTTCCTAAAGCCTTTGGTTTCTTACAACACCTGGCAGAAGCTATCTGATGTCTCATGCTAAGATATATAGAGGATTATGTCTTTGTACTGCCTCTGATTTCCGCACATTGGACGCCCCATTGATACTTACACGAGTTAAGTCTACACACACTTGGCCACGATTGACATAGCAGGCATAGTGGCCAGAACGTACTAGAAAATACGTGAGAACGCAAGGACTGGGCTCGGAATTCGGGCTGACCAGGATCACCTTGATGATTGATTGGATATGCAAGCGCCGGTAAAGTGGTCACACTAGATGGGGGATCTTTAAATACCATTTCCATAATCCTGCGAACCTCTTGCGTGGCTAGAATACGTTCGATATGAGGGATGACTCTTTTGACAACTCATCCTCGGTTGTGTCCAAGGCTTTGAGAAAGAGCCGGTTATTCTTGTACCTCGTGTGACCAGGATTCTTAGGATCCATGGTCCATCTTGGACAATATTTCTCGTTACGTTGGCGCCATAGTCGGCGCGTGGGTGTTGAAAGCCATAAGGGTCAAGGGAATTGGTTTTCTTTACGATCGGTCCCGTCGAAATCGAGGAACAGCATCCATTCATCCTCTTCCTCTTGCCCATCCTCTTGCAAATCCGGAAACCAGACACCCTCCATCCTCACAATATTAAGGCACCATTGAAGGCGCTCCGCTGTTATTTTAGGATCGTTGTATAGCGATTGAGGGTGTTTTGCTACGGCTACGCGGATAGCGTCGAGGTACGAGGCTATCACCGAAGACAGGTCTCCTTCAGCTTCTTTATTGCGAATTGGATCGTACCATTCAGTACCATCCATACCGTGAGTATCAGTCTCCGTACTTCCATTCGACTGTCCGATTTTTGCGTTCTCCGGATATGCATTAGATAGGAACTGTAGCCATCGAAGAAGTTGTGGTTCGAGATCAGCGTCAGCGTTCGCCTTTCCTTCCTGGTCATTCTTCATATCTTGGCACACCCAAAGCCCACAGAGCCAGACCGTGAAGGCAAAATCCGCGCCTCCTCGCTGCCTTACTTTCTTGGGATCTCGGCTCCTCATGCCAGCTTTCAGTATATTCCGAAAATCTTTTAGCATCCTTTGGGGCGAACTGATCAGGGTATGCTCTAGTCGAATGATTCTGACGGATTCGGTATCACTCGACGTATTGAAACCAACGTATGATTTCAATTTTCCACCCAGTGAACTAAGAACGGTTTCAAGTATTTGTAATTGGCTTCGCCGGTACCTAGCCGCATCAATTTGTCGAATATTTTGTGGACACTGAGGCAGATCTTCGTCATGCTCCTTTATGGCTGCTTGACCCTTCTGCAAGATCATAAAGACTGCGCAGATTACGTGAAGCTTATTGCGGGAAAGAGGAGTGTCCCAAAAATTGCCGTTGTCAGGCGGATCTTTATCGGCCTTCACGCGCTCACGATGGTTCTCGACTGCTATTGCAAAGTCCGCGAGAAAGCATGGAGAGAACTCGTAATCGCTCTTGAGGGTGCTTACCCAATGAATTTCCTTTTCTGCTGGTTCTTCTGTCTCTGTTATGTCTACAGACTCCATGGGTTCTCCGTTCTTCATCCTCAGATCTTCATTTTCGACTCCGGTGTTGGCATCCCCTTCATGCTCAGCCTTAGAGCCCATAGCTGAGCGACGAGCTCTCACTGATCGTATATAGGCTGAAATCGTAGGTGAGAAAGCTATGCTGAAGTGGTCAGCCTGATTGTTGGGCAGACTAAAACCGTAACCCATAATTACTATGAGAATATTAGTTTGAATCAAAAGATGTCAAGGCGCAAACCCACGCTCCGCATTGCTTTTGGGTCCGTAATTGTTCCAGGCCTGGCTTCCTTGGCAGATTTGTTCGTCGGTTTTGATGGTGCAAGAATTTGAGTCCCATAACCACGCTACCTGAGCAGAAGGGTTGTGATTTAGCAGGTCCAAGCCGGGCATGATTGCCGGACTTCGATTATCACTGGTGCTATCAGAAGTCTTGTCGCCATTATCCCGATTGAGCAAAGCTGGACCAGGAAAGGACCGTGAGGCCATAATCGTGGCAGCCCATAGATAAAGCTCCCTTAGAATGATCAGCTAATATAAAGCCTTGAGAGGTAGTACACACGAACCAAGTCCAAACCTGACCGTCTTCGGCTGTGAAGTTGTTTCTGAAAGTCTCTTGCATTGCATCATTGTACTCCTTGCGCCAAGCATCTTCCCTTACTTGCCTTGCATACTCCAGATTGGTTCCTCGGATCCAGGCCATATCACTAACATTGTAATACAAAGGAGTGTTAAAGGCATCATTTTGATAAGGCTGTGGTATACTCTTGATGTACGGCCACCAAGGTGACCTTTCTCGCAAAATATATTGTTTCATCAGAAACAACCTGGTGGCCACATGCGGTTTCATAGTAGACGAAACGTGGTTCAAATGATATTTCCGAATACTGGGCCACGAGATAGTGAGTTTATGAGGACAAGATATGATGTCGGCCCCTGGAAGGAGAGCTCCATCTCCATCAACACGTAGAAAAGTGCCATCAGATATGCTTGATGTTATCTCAACGGCAGGGTTCATGTACCCACCATTGCTGAGAAACCATAGCTCAAAGTTATCGGACGCAGCGGCGGTAAGCTGAGAGAACGTGTTCGCACAATCTGACAGATCAAGAAGCCACTCTGTTAAATTTTGAGGCATGTCAGGAGATGGAACTGCACCAAAACAGGGCTAAGGAGCAATAAAATCGCTAGTGTCGAATCTACTAAAAAGAACCTCTTCCAAGAAATACATGTCAGTATTCACAGCACAATAAACCCCAACAACACGACAAATGGAAAGCTTCGAATTGATGCAGTGGAGAAAGACTTGAGGGCCAAGAAGCCTGCAGAGCTGGGACTCTAGTCGTATAGGGCTGAGCGTTATCTATCGCTGGGTCCATCCACCTACCACTCCGAAAGTACTTCACCAGATCATAATGTAGAAAAACCCGTATTGACGAATAATTTGTTGTCAGCAAGCTGCTACAACATGTTCTTCCTGACTCTCATCGCGGTGATATTTTACGTCTACCTTATCTACAAGTATTTTGTATATCCCAGCTTTCTTTCCCCACTATCTAAGATTCCGAATGCACATTTCTCTTCTTCCTTCTCTCCTCTCTGGATTTTATGGAAAAGATATAAAGAAGAAGAAAACAATACGATCCATGCTGCACATAGCAAGCATGGAAATATAGTCAGGCTTGGCCCCAATGAAGTCAGCATAGCCTGTGTAGACGAAGGGATTAGGACTGTCTACAGTGGAGGATTTGAGAAATGGAGCTGGTATTCAAATCAATTCAACAATTATGGGTAATATATCACAAAAATACTTCAATCTCCTCTACTGATCGGTCAAGCATACCAAATATGTTCTCAATGGTCAACAGCAAACCCCACTCAATCCGCAAACGAATGATCTCCAACGTCTATTCAAAATCCTATCTTCAATCATCCCCCGAATTCCACCAAATCTCCAAGACTATGATATTCTCACGCCTCCTTCCCCTCTTAGAGGAAGCTTCCATCAAGCGCCAGCCCCTAGACGTCCTCGAACTAAATTTCTCCAGCACAATGGACTTCATCATCGCCTTCATCTTCGGTCTCCAAAACAGCACCAACTTCCTTCAGGACATCCCATCCCGCAAACACTGGCTGTCCATCTATCAAAGCCGGCGACCCTACCGCTTCTGGGCCGGTGAACTCCCAGGCGTAGTCTCATTCTTCAAGAAACTCGGTATCCACATCGTCCCCGCGTGGGTAGCCGACGCAAGCCGCGAACTCGAACGTTGGACCCTAGAGAAGTGCACAGCAGCTGCTTCCACAATTCCTCCAGAATCCAAAGAAGCCCCCGACCCCATTCGTCCATCACCCACCGCAACAGAATCAATAGTCTACAATCAACTCCACACCCCTCTCGCCCTATCCACCCCTCCACCCCCTAGCCCCTACCTCCTCCCATTACTGATTGCAACCGAACTCCACGACCACCTAGCAGCCGGGCACGAAACATCAGGCATAACGCTCACCTACCTCATGCACGAGCTCTCCCTACACCCCTCCATCCAATCCGCCTTACGAACCGAACTCCGCTCTCTTTCCCCCCCACTAACATACCCCTCAAACTCCCCCAACCACGACCTCCCCAGTCCAAGAGACATCGACGCCCTGCCCCTCCTCCACGCCTGTATAACCGAAACACTCCGCTTACACGCCGCGATCCCCGGGCCGCAACCACGGATCACGCCTTCGACACCGACATCGCTGGCTGGTTCGCCACCACTACCAGGCGGTGTGAGGGTGAGTGCGCAGGCGTATACGCTGCATAGGAACGCGGCCGTGTTTCCCGAGCCCGAGGTGTGGAAGCCGGAGCGGTGGTTGAATGCAGGAGAGGAAAAAGAGAGGGAGATGGGGCGGTGGTTTTGGACGTTTGGAAGCGGAGGACGGATGTGTGTTGGGAGGCATTTTGCTGTGCAGGGTACGTTGCGCGATCCCATTCTTCTTTATGCTGGAGAGGAGCTAATACGGAAGCGGGTTCGTAGAAATGAAATTGATAATAGCGGCGGTCTATACGAATTTCTCGACGCATATTGTTGATGATGAGGGTATTGAGCAGGTTGATGCGTATACGGCGGGGCCGAGGGGGAATAAGCTTGTGTTGAGCTTTGAGCACGTGGAATGACTCGATGATGAGATGGACATGCACTGTGTAACGACGAATATGACTCGAGATGACTGAATTGGTATGACGTTATGAACTGGGTATCATATAATGCGATCTAAAAGAACGACACCCCACCCACCATAGACCAAGGAACGCCAGTGCTATGCCAGCAGAATTCCATCCACTTTCTCGCCAACCGCATTTATCAAGTCTCACTTCTTCCCCTTCCCACCTTTCTTCTTTCCCCCCTTGCCGCTCCCCTCCCCAACCTCCGGCAGACTAACGATTCCCTCTCTAACCTCATTCTCATCAACCCCCAACCCCTTCAACTTCTGCCCCCCACTAATGAAAAACCCCAAATCCCTATTCTGCTCCTCCAGCTCCGCCTTTTCACTTTTTAACGTCTCCAGCTGAGAAGTGATATGCTCAATCCTGCCCATCAAACTCTCATTCATAGCCTTCTCCTCCCTCCACTCCTTCTCCAACTTACGCGCCATACCCTCAAATTTCTCCGCCTTCCTCACTGCGCGATCCCGATCCTTTTCCAGGGCCGGGATAATTTCTTTAGTAAGAGAATCGTGAGCGGCTTGAAGTGTAGCGAGTTGTTCAGCGGTCTTGGTGGAAGTTTCGGTGGCTTTTTCGGCGGAGAGGGCGGCTTGGGAAGCTTTATCTGCGGCGCGTTCGAGGATTTCTTCAAAGTACATGCGTTGGCTGTCAAGCTGGCTTGTTAGGAGGTGGGAGTATTCTAAGCCGATATTGTCGAGCTTCTCTCGAGGGACATAGTCGTCGAAATCGTCGTCCTGGGTAGGTGGTTGGGTGGAGGTGGGTGTGAGTTCGACGAATTTGCCGTCGGCTTTGTTTTGGACTATGCGGTGTACGTAGCTGTCTCTTTCGTAGTCCCAGACTCTTTGGGTTGTCATGTCCATTGCAAAGGAGTGGCGACTTTGGGTGAAATGACTGTAGGCGTGGGCTTCATCGTAACGGCCGCAGCCCACGTTTCCGCAGATAAGGCAGATCCAGAGATTGGCATCTGAGTGACAGACGCTGCACTCGTTCAATCCCGTCTCTTCTCCATTGCTAGTATAGTTGGAGGTTCGTTTGCCTAGACCCATATCGTCTTGGGTATAACGGCATACAGGACAACCTGAGCCTCGCCATTTCTGGAGACAGGAGCAGTGGAAGACGTGTTGGCAGAGAATGGTGAGGAGGCCTGTCGATTCATCCATGCGTTCTAGGCAGACGGGGCATGTGGGTAGTTCGATTAACGCAGGTGTAGGTGGAGCATGTGGTTTGGAGGAGCGCGAACTCGATGAGATAGGTGCAGCCTGTGGCACCGAAGGCGTGGAGGACACTGGCTGTGAGTTGCTGACGGAGGGCGTGAACGGGTCGTTTGTCATGTCAGGGAAGGAGGCCTCTTGACCTGGAAGCTGGTGTATCCGGAACTCAATGGACTTGACGAAGACGACATGGCAGTTCTCAGGCTGTCAGATAAAACCTTAGCACTCTTTGATAGTCGTGGTAGAGCAGCAATACCTACCTCCATACCGTCGAAAGCCTTTCCATTCCACTCCCTCCTCCACTCTCTCGCCTTCTTTCCACTCCTGAACCTCATAAGGACCATATACCTGTTACCCCTCTCTGTCCTGATCATCCTGAAATGACTGACATCATCCCTTGTCTTTTCTCCCACAAACCCTAAGAAATCTGATGGCGTAAGGTATGAGGGCACGGCTAATATGCAAAGCGTAGTACAATCCTCATCTCGAAACGGTATTTCATCATCTTTTCCCTTTTTCAAACCATGTCTTGAACCTTTCGGGCTCTTGACAGGCTCACCGTACAGCCCAGGCGTCTCTTCCGCATCCCGATACAGGCGTATTACACCCCATCCGACCTCTTCCTGCTTCGGATCGAGTGGCTCGTATCTGCCTTTCGTAGCCAATCCGCCGGATCCAGCACTGATACCATTTGCAATATGACCAGTAGCCTCTTCTCCAACTTTTCTCATGGCTGCTGCTTGCGCCATACTATAATTCTGCACTGATATCTTGTCGTAACGCCAGTCATGAGTGAGCCGTGATGAGGCTATGGCTATGGAGGCTTCGCTTCTGCTGCTGCTTGGCTGACTGAAGACTCTATTTGAAGTCTCAGTCTTGAATTCGTCGGCCGAGGTTGTAGCTATGAATTTATCCTTATGCTGGTCGTCATGCGGGAAGGCTAGTGGTGGCTGATTGCCAGCTGAGGCTGCGTCAAGGTCGAAGGCGATGTGGAAGAAGAAAGACGGCATTTCTTTGCATCAAGAGCATCATATTTCTACAGGGACTCTGGGGTTGTTCGATGAGGAACGTTTCGAGGCTTGTTTAATTTCGAAGTATGATGTAAAATGGAGGCAAGCGTTTTCTGATCTGGGTTCTTAAGGCAATCTTTTGCAAGGGTGAAAAACATTGGGTGGCAAATCACAATCTACTTCCGTCTGCAAACTACGTATCACTTATCACAGCACTCAAGATCAAGAGTCAGTAGTAAAGAAAAGTATTTGATACTGATCTTAACTACACAAGACTGTAAAAGTTACGCTCATGAACATGACCAATGCGCATATAATCCGGAGAAACCCCCGCTAAGAAGCGTGATGATGATTAACAGAAAGAATCACAGCCACTACCACCTACTGACCCCCACGAAGTCTGAGCACCAAGTGCAGCGTGCTCTCCTTCTGAATGTTATAGTCAGATAGTGTTCGCCCATCCTCCAGCTGCTTACCAGCAAAGATCAAGCGCTGCTGGTCGGGCGGGATACCCTCCTTATCTTGGATCTTCGCCTTGACATTATCGATGGTATCTGAGGACTCAACTTCCAACGTTATGGTCTTGCCGGTCAAAGTCTTAACGAAGATTTGCATGCCACCACGTAGACGGAGAACGAGATGTAATGTTGACTCCTTCTGGATGTTGTAGTCTGACAGGGTACGACCATCCTCAAGCTGCTTGCCAGCGAAGATCAGCCGTTGTTGGTCTGGGGGGATGCCCTCTTTATCTTGGATTTTGGCCTTAACGTTGTCGATGGTATCTGATGATTCGACTTCTAATGTGATTGTCTTCCCTGTGAGAGTCTTGACGAATATCTGCATACCACCACGGAGACGGAGGACCAGATGAAGGGTGGATTCCTTCTGAATGTTGTAGTCTGACAAAGTGCGGCCATCTTCGAGCTGCTTGCCAGCGAAAATGAGACGCTGCTGGTCAGGTGGGATCCCCTCCTTGTCCTGGATCTTAGCCTTCACATTATCGATGGTGTCGGACGACTCCACCTCAAGGGTGATAGTCTTGCCAGTAAGGGTCTTGACGACTGCAGAGTTCATTAGTCATGAACAAGGTGAGAATCAAAGTGGTAGAACCTACAGATTTGCATACCGCCACGAAGACGGAGGACTAAGTGGAGGGTCGATTCCTTTTGGATGTTGTAATCAGATAGAGTGCGCCCGTCTTCTAACTGCTTCCCAGCGAAGATAAGTCGCTGCTGATCCGGAGGAATGCCCTCCTTGTCTTGGATCTTGGCCTTGACGTTATCGATGGTATCAGAAGACTCAACCTCAAGGGTGATGGTCTTCCCAGTAACTGTACATGAGGTGTTAGCAGAGATCGAACGGTGATGAGGCAAAAGGCAGAAGCGGGGTCGACTTACGGGTCTTGACAAAGATTTGCATGATGATAGATTTCTGATATGTAGCTTGTGAGTGAGTGAGTGAGTGTGATGGATCTGTGAACGTATTTGCTGAGGAGTTGGTGAAGGGCTTTTGATGGATGGAGTAGTTGTTGTGGACAGGAGGGTGAGTTGCGGAAGGAGCGGTTTTGTATGAGGCCGGTGACGGGGCGGAGGATGACACAGCCTTAGCGCTAGTGGGAGAAGTGATAACGCGATGGCTGGAAGTGGCAAGAATGGCCTGGAATGTTCCGGCAAACCTTCCTTATCAAGCAGGCAGCACTTTCCTGGTCATGTTACTATCGAAATACTCGGAGTACTCGTATCGTGAATGCGACGATTGATACTTGATTTATTTGCATAAAGATAACATGACCGTGTGGACCCGTTCATGCAATATTGATTGCACGTAAACCAAGGCTTGCAGCCTGCTGTAGAAATTGCAAGACACCAGAATGATAAGTTGTTTGATTTGTGGATTTTAGGTAAGTCGAAGATCAGAGAATCTATAGCTGTTTCTATCTTATTTTACACCCAACCCTGCAGTTGATCGCCCATACATTGAAGCAGGAACGATTTGCGGTGTTATTTAACGAAACAGGTCAAATGATAGAAATCCTGTGGTGTACTCCAAATCTTCCATTTCGGATAGTTACGAATATAAATCGTTTAAAGCAGTTGTAGATGCATCTCATATGGAACCGCTATGCTGTCAAAACATCACATCACGTCGTGAAGGAAAGCAAAGACGCATGTACGAGCGAGTGTCGTCCATCAAATATCAGTAACTCAAAGTCGTCAAGTAAGCCCCGGGCTTGCCGTGAGGGGAGCCCGGGCGTTCATGCCGTAAATCGTAGACGTCGTTAAGTTTTAGCATGCAGAAGCTCTAATGACGAGCTTGGACGTGAATTTGTTGGCTAATGAATCAAAATCATCTCGGTCAAAGGACGCATTAGATCGTGATCGTAGGTATTTGTCTGTCAGGCTCATTAGCTTCGGAGAGTAGTAGAGCTATAGTGCCATCTCACCATGTTCTGTTACATGCTTTTGAATCTCTTCCATGGCGTCACACACTGCAGGATTATCACCAAATCTTTGATGATGCCTGGGGGTGGACCATTCCTGGAACGATGGAAGCTTCTGGGAAATAGCAGAGAAAAGACCAACGATGACCCCAACCGGTGTGGCTTCCATTTCGTTGCAGAATTTATAAACTACTTCCTTATCCTGATCCACGTAAGCGTGATTAGCGATGCAGGTAACGAATGACTTACTGGAACGCGGTAATGGCAATCAAATTGCATCTCCTCCCAAACAGCGAGCAAAATCGAAGCCACCATGAATATGGTTGGCCAGTTCATAAGCTTGTCCTTTCCGTAAACTCTAGAGTACAACACTGAAAGCTCTTCGAGAATCTCTTTTTGCAATTCTCGCCACATCTCGGCCATAGCACACTTAATTTGGAAATTGATCATGACAGGTGCAACAGTTCTACCACAGAACCTAGACGTTGGGTCATTGATCTTGCCCAGAAAGCCCTCTTCATTGGGTATTCCCTCCACCATAGTAACGTGTTGCGTTAGGTTGTAAGCAAGAAGCAACTTCATTGATTTCCTTATCACAAGGGTCCGTTCCCGTTGCCAGAATTTATAGGCTGTCTTGAGCATCTGGGTCAAGAAGGGCGTGCCCTCGAAATACTCGTCGACAAATTCTTCGAAGCCGCCGTCGATGTGACGATCCAGGTATTCGTCCAGCATCTTTCGGTTGATGCCATCAGCTGCGGATGCGAGCTTCGCGGTGTTGACTGAGTGCTCTGTAGGTGTTTCTTGGATTGTTTCTACCCAATCCAGGCCAAAGCATCTTTCATCATGAACATAAATCTCGCGAGCGCGCACTGGCAACATGTGACCGTACCCATGAGTGATGAACAGTGTTCGCTCTATGTTGGAGTATCCTCTGATATTGTTCACAGACAGTCCAAGACTGACGTGGCGCTCGTAGTCGGCCTTCCAATCCTTCATGAAGTATGCAATCTCCTTGATATCAATACGGGTACATGGAACTTGCCAGAGGCGGGCATGAGACGGCTGACAACCTTCACATGGGTCTCCTTTGTCACACTAACAGAATTATGTAAGTATGGACAGTGTCCTAATTTAAGAACGGAACTTACCGTCTTTTTCAAGAATTTGCAACGAATGCAAGCACCCAACTTTCTGATTTCACCAGCCTGCTTCCTCTGCTCGGGCTTCAGAGGGCCCTTCCTCCTTCC
Organism: Cladonia rangiferina; assembly: GCA_023065455.1. Classification (NCBI taxonomy): domain Eukaryota; kingdom Fungi; phylum Ascomycota; class Lecanoromycetes; order Lecanorales; family Cladoniaceae; genus Cladonia; species Cladonia rangiferina. The sequence goes on along the minus strand of JAJREH010000011.1, from coordinate 1,239,700 downwards.
TACCCGCTTCTCCGTCTCGGCCTTCAGTGGGGGCGGCCGTCTCGTTGTCGGCTTGGTGGCACGACAGTTGGGATTCTTCCTTGACTGCCGTCTCCCGGGAGGTGAAATCCTCCCAGTCGAAGTGGGCGAGCTCTGCGGGGACGATGAGGTCTTTATTCTTATAGGCTTATGCACGGGTGGCGTCATTGATGAAAAGGTAGGTCGCGGCTGGTTTTCCTGCTTGATGAGTGGTGACACCGAGCCTTGACTAGTGAAATCACGGGGAAAATCCCTTAGATCCATGTCTCCGAAGCTGTCACTACCGGGAGAACCGATGGCATGCTGAGGGACATCGACCCAGCTGCTCCAAGAATGGCGGGATTGTCGCTCGATATCAGAATTGGAGGAATCGGAAAACGTGCGTCCATGTAGTGTCTCTTCCGGGTTGAAGATTGCGTTAAACTGTGGGTCTTGATAAGGTCCGGTTCCCGAACCATCGAAAGGTTGAGGAGGCACTTCGAACCAGCCATTATCACTACTTGAGAGTGAGCGAACCTCTAGAGACGTGTCTGTGGGTGAATTGGGGAAGTTTTGCTGAGCCAGAGTCATGTCAGGAAGCCCGTTTGAAAGCTGGTTGGACATCAGGACTTCGGTAGAGAAGTCTTGGAAGTTGAATGCCATGCCTGGATCGAATTGGCCTGCCATGGTGCCGTATGAACCGTCCATGGCCAGAGTCGGATCATATTGACCTTGCGTAGAGCCATAGTCTGTTGGTGATGTCTGATACTGCATCGCATATCCTTCAGTCAGGTAATTTTGGGTGTAAGTAGTATCGGAAGGATATGTTCCATCGAACTGATAGCCAAGCTGGGGTTGTTGGAGCTGCCAGTCTGGTATATAACTGTTGGCCTGAGACTGTTGTTGAGAGAGCTGGCCTAGCGGCTGCTGGTATGGCTGAGTTTGGAGTGGAGTCGTTGACCGCTTGATGGCGTTGGCGTTGGCGCTTCGGCGCGACGCATCGCCATTTAAGGGGATGGGATATGTGACTCGGCCATGAGGATATTGTAGGCTTCGCGGATCGTAGTCGAAGCCAGCGAAGCCATCAGTAGGTAGATTGGCATCCATGGCCCAGCTGACCAGAGGGAACCAGAAAGAATGTAATCACTAGGATTGTCGTGAGGAATTGGAAGCAGAAGACATGATCGAGGCCATTGGAGGGGCGGTGTCAGCCCTTGCCAAAGATTGGCTTAGTGTGGAGTCATTGTAGGGAGGATAGCAAGATAGCAAGGAAGATCTAGTCGTAGTTTAAGGGGAGGGTGGAGAAGGGCGAGGGAGAATACGGCGAGGGCATTGCGAGGGGTCAGAGAACGGTGGGTGGTGCAGAGATTCCTTGAAATCTCTCAGTGGAGGAAGAAGCGGTGAAGGTGGATGCATTCAAAAGCACCTAAGCAGCTAAGCAGTTATCGCCAGGACTGATAGGGCGCTTGGGGTTGGGCAAGAGGTGGGGAATAAGCGCTAGTGATAGCCCAGAAGACCAGAAGATGCTAGTACACGGCCTGAGCAGGGATGGGCCCCCCAATCATGTGCCAAAACATCTGGTGCGCCTCCATGACACCAATCACCAGTACTGATATCGCTGTTGCTAGTACCACATATTGCCTAAATCCTCGTGATCGACGATGGCGCCCGATGAGTCCCTGATGGTGGCGGCGCCCGTACCGATTCCATCTTCTCTGACTGTCTCACTGGGGAAGGTCTTTGCCTACCCATGCCTTCTTTATGATGTGCTTTGGAAGGCATATCCTGTGCGAACTTTATCTGCAAGAGAAGATGCGGAAAGGGTTGCGACAATATCGCCTGGAGGAAGTCATTGGCGAAGTTGCTACAGTCCTGGGGTTAGGCATGCCCGGAAGCGTTGACAACGTTGGAATCCCTCACGGGAAGAATTGACTCCCAACCATGAGGAAACACCACGTTCCTGCTATCTCACGTTGTGCTGCGGAGCACACGAGGAAGCTTCCTGAATCCTTGCTTACAACACCACGCAATTCCTCTCCGGAGCAAGGAGGAACTCCCGTATCCGATCGGTAGTTAAACGATCCTGTCAGAGCCTAGCTGGATGACGCTGCATCCGCAGGGCGCATAGGGGCATTCATGTAACGGTGATGGCAAGGCATTAGCGATGATTGCAGCGATTACCCGGTAGGATGCAATCTTCTAACCTTGAACTGTGGGAATCCCGAAGTGTACGACATGCGGCTCAACAGGTGTCCACAGCGGTGAATTGCAGCAAGTAAAGATGCATCGACGACCAAATGTACACGCCTTAATGCAACTTACGCAAGATGAATGTGGGGCATATGGGCTTCAGAATAGCAGCCTGACAACCGTTGCTAGGTCAGGCAGCGGTTGATGGAATGAAAAAGCGGTTTGAGTAAAGTAGAGGTCAATCAACATTAGAGCAATAGGCCAGAGCATAGGAGCGGTATGGTCATTGATGAAGGCCTTGGCATAGAAATCGGGCTGTACTCCGTCATTATCCATCTCGGAGCCTGCATGCAATCGAATCTGATAGTTGGAATTTGAGCATTCGAGGGCGTTGTAGCTTTTGTCTCCCATTTTCAACAGAGCCGTCGATTGAAGAAGCCAAGCTGTAAGATTCTAGAACTATAAGCTGCATGAAAGTGATGAGCCAGATTTGCCGCACCACTGCTTTGTCCAATTCGTGAAAAAGGCTGTCGAGTGATGTTTGTCTCGAAATGGTCCACCATAACTGCGGGGTAGCTTGTTGGCAAAGTGCTGGCAATCTATCGAGTGGTCCCGGGGTTTCGCATTATGTCTCGGTGAGTGTGACCTCTATCCAGAATTGTGGTGCTCTGAACATGTGCTTTCAAACCCCATTCTGTAGGGCTGACGGCGGATATTATGATTGGGTGAAAAGTCACCAGACACCGTCCCCGCATGATCAAGTCGAATGTGTCTCTATATTGTTATATCCGTATTTTGATACCGATTACATAAGCTCTCATTGGCTTGAATGAAGCACTTGCATGGAGCCGCTATCGTAACCTATCTGGAGAACAAGAGCAAGCCATGTCTCGCCTCCAATGCCATTCGCCATGAAAACCAAGCCGAAACGAATCAAAGTCTCACATAAGTCTAAGAATAGACCACCGTTACATCAGTTGCACCGAAGAGACAGAAATGGCAATTTGACAAGCAAGGCTGGATATAACATGGCTTCAGGTTTCAACACAGAAGCTGCCGGTCAGGATGAGCAGGATAGATCAATATCACGTGATGGCACCGATCCATTGAGCCTCGAAGCGAGATTTGACGAACAAGGCCGGCCACAGGTACCAGGACTTTACACGAGTTCTCCACCTATCAGAGACCGCCTGACTACAAACACTTCCATCTCACAAGACGACGTGGTCAAACAGTGCCTGCCTCGCCTAATCACATGTAGCAGAAGTCTTTCCGGCGTTAACGCTTATGGTATTCCCAGCCTTGAGCGCGAAGACCATATAAGGTTCTTGCAGGATGCCATCGAATACCCAAGATACATTGCATTTGATCCTGTTCGACCGTGGGTCATTTACTGGTCTTTGACAGCACTTAGTTTATTGGGTGAAAACGTAGAACTGTACCAGCAGAGGTATGCTTTTCTGCAACCGACACATTACCAACTGCGTCTGGCTAATTGATCGGTTAGGGTGGTGGAGACGTTGTCACCCTGTCAAAATCTAGGTGGAGGTTTCGGAGGAGGCAATGGCCAATTATCTCATGTTGCTACATCTTATGCCGTTGTCTTGAGCCTGGCTACGGCGGGTGGAGGCAAAAATATGGATATGCTTGACCGCCGAGCTCTGTAAGAAGTTTTCTAGCTCAATTTCCTGCGAGCGACTAACGTATCCTCTGTACACAGATGGCGGTGGCTTGGCGAACTAAAACAAAACGATGGCGGATTTAGAGTGTGCGTTGGTGGAGAGGAAGATGTACGGTATGACCTGATGAAGATCTAACAGGGCGCTTACAATTTAGCTGACACCTGTAGTGGGGCGTACTGTTCGATGGTGATAATTTCTCTGCTTGCACTACCCCTTGAATTGCCCCCAAATGCGCCTGCACGAACACATGGTTTTACATCATTCTTGGATGGTCTACCAGAATATCTATCTCGGTGTACGGTTCCCCAATCACGAATGTCAATATAGCTCATCTTGTTTCCAGGTCAAACCTACGAGGGCGGCGTATCTGCTGTACCACAGAGTGAAGCTCATGGCGCATATGCATTCTGTGTACTTGCGTGTCTGTGCATTCTTGGACCTCCAAATGAGATGATACCAAAGTAGGTTGCTTCTGGTCCAAGATCCCACTAGCCGCTAATGCATGATATACCAGGTATCTAGATTTGCCACTATTGCTTTCTTGGCTTTCCTCACGCCAATCTGCGCCCGAAGGTGGATTTAATGGTCGTACAAATAAGCTCGTGGACGGGTGTTATAGCCACTGGGTCGGAGGCTGCTGGCCTCTAATCCAAGCAGCCCTGAACGAGTCGCAGGAAAACCCCGATGCGGCGAAGTCGACAGTTGGAAGCCTGTACAGTAAAGAAGGACTAAGACGTTTCGTCCTATCGTGCTGCCAGGCGGATGGAGGTGGCATGAGAGACAAGCCCAGCACGTGAGTAATGCACGCCAGTAATAGATCGCGCACCGCTAAAGCCAGGCCTGCAGCTTTCCTGATGCATATCACACTTGCTATACGCTGGCAGGGCTTAGTTCCACAGAGCACGATAGCCATTACACCGGAATGCGCCATGCGGAAGCGGGATATTCACTAGACTCAGCTTTTGCGTGGGAGTCTTCGAAGGAAGACTCCGACGGGACGAAGAATGAGGCCTTAGAACTGATTGATGCAGAAGACACACTAACCTCGTTGCACCCTATTTATGTGATCCCATGGGTGGTAGTGGAGCGATGCCGCGAGTTATTCAGCAAGAGGATTGGCTTCTGAGAGTAGAGATCCGTACTTGTAGAGCCATCTTCGGTAGAACGCACGTAACGAACACCTAGACCTGACGTATTGAATCACGAGGTAATTTGCATATATGCGTGTCTCGGGTGAATCTTGCAGGAAGCGTTGAACGTCAAGATGTCAGCCTGTCGCTATGTCACCATGCCGAAAATGCTCATCATCTGCCCAATCGGGACTAGCCGTTGGCTGTGGAGATTGACTTTCTCACCCTTGCCCGACTTTAACCTCACGTCCACTGCTGCTTTCCCTCTCGGACCTTGCAACTCTTCGAGTATCTGGAGCACCTCAGGTTGCACGTTTCTCTGAGACTTGGGTAATTCTCTGTGCAAAAGACCAGAGCACCTGAAGGATAAGAAGCCTCGAGACCAGCCCGCTGGCAGGAGCAACGGCTCCACGCACGCGCATCTTAGCTGCATAAAGTTCAACAAACGGGTACGCCGTCAGCTCCCACTAATTTGGTTTTTGAAGGGCCGTTCTGCTCTGGACCGGGGATATTGATAAACGTTTCGCCTGAGGTATGACGATAGTAGAGAAAGAAAGAGAGACAATGGCATCATAAGCGGGACCAGAATTTTCTCTGGGGCGAAGCGGCAACACACCTCCTCCAATTGGAACGGAACGTACCTCAAGCATTGCTTTTTGTCGATCTACCTGCTCTGGCTGTGACGAGACTCGATCTTCAGGAGATGGAAAAGCATACATGCTACGAATTACGCTTCGAGTTCGTCCGAGTCGAGTAGCCGTTCCTGGATTCCAACGCATGCGGACCCTGCAACGTCAAGCGCATTGCCAACTCATCAAGCATGCACACACCGTCGAAAAGGAATTTTACGCCCGACTTCTCTTGCCTGCCAATCCCAGGTGCAGTGTCAGCGTGATATCGTCAGCATGGCGTTGGGGGCCCTTTCTACGACCGAGTCACAATAGCTTGAGAGCAAGGATCTTTGGAGTTGGAATACCCCCATCATCCGATGCCTTAATGCTAATTAAGCGCAACGAGCGCCGCCGAGAGTTAAGCCTTAGGGTTAGCCACCAATGGAGTAGACCTCTAACCTTTCTCCCACGATACCAGTGCCTGTGTTGGTCCCGGACGTTATGCATCACCCTTGATCTGGTTGTCCGTTCCCGCTCTCTGGGTAATCGGTAGTGGATCCTCACCGTGACAGCGCAAATTGCCTTGGCTAGGATCTCCCTTCGTGTTAGGCAAGAAAGGGGTCAAGCCGCCGCATGATTACCGGAGTTTCCTTTCTAGAAGTACCTGGGTACCGAGTCTTGCGGGGTCTGGTACCTATCTCTCCGAGGATGTTTCCCAAAAATTGGGTCATCACCCGACCAGGCGACTGTTCGCCACTTGACGCGCAGCCCTAGCGTGGCGACGGCGAGGAGGATTCTGCGGCATCTGCACGTCAATCAATGTAACTCTCTGGCTGGACCGATCCGTTGTAAGCACTTAATAGGTCAATCGCTCTTCAACTCGGTACTTAATAATTTCCACTGGTAGGATGTTCGCCAGCACATCGTCGCTTGAGTTAGTCACTGAGCCGCAGACATGGAACACGGTGCAGGCAAAAACCTCCTACCAATGTCTGCCAGCCATCTTTGTCTCCACTTCTTTTGTTGTCCGTTATGTGGTCAGATCTGGCATTGATATAAACCTTCCACTGGGCTGCATTCCCAAGATCCAGGTTCCTTCCACACAACACAAATTCTCCGACTTGCATCTTTCTATACTAGCCTGTCTATGTACCAATCTGCAAGAAGGCATCTACAGCATACCATAGTAGCCAGAACGGGACTTGAAACGGCGTCTATATCTTGGATCCTTACGCGGTCCACCCTTGGGCATCAACGCCTCCTACGGCCACCAGCAGCGTTGACTAGGAGAGGCGTTTCCGCTAGTGCCCTGAAGCTTTGGTATCTGGTACATCGTTTGGTCTTTGGCACACAAGACCACCGTCAATATGTACTATCAGGAATATTTGTCCAGTTAGTCCTCCTTTTGGTCACTCATCAAATACTGTCCATTGTTCTATTTTCGGTGTTGTGAAGAGCTATCAGCTCATATACGGCCCAATGTTATGTTAAACTCTTAGCTCTACGAGACACTGTTCAGTCCTAAATTGTTATCTCTATTGGAAGATTAAGAACAGAATCTGTCTCTTTCGTACTAGGCAATAAGACATTTGCAAGAATGGGTCTACATATGTCTGCCACATTTTGAACCCATTACAACTTGGCCCAAAGATTGGTTTCCTCATGGCTAGCTGATTATAAGTAAGCCAATACTGACTTACTTGCATTAGACTTATGTCATCGACGTCAGTGGCCAGAGCCTCTGTACGCAGCCTTTCGCACTAGAACCGGCTTTGTTTGTGTGGCGCGTGTCAACAACCGAGAATACCAGACAGATACGGCATTCGAAAGCGAACGGCTAGCTGTGGAGAATGCTGCTATGCGTGCTTACCTGATCTGCCAAAACTTCTCTAAGAGTGACGGCATGTACCCATCCCGCCATAAGGGGCGAGGCAGTGGCGACGTAATCCAAGGACGGCCAATCGCCATCGGGACGGAGAGGGGAAGCATTTATACGGATGACTCTAGGAGCAGCGGGAGCCGCAGTGGTGGCAGTAGCCCAACGACATTTGAGAGCAGAAGATCTTCGGGGACAGCCACAGATACAGTAATGGAAGCAGGACTTCGAGACGCAGCGGCGGACGGTACTGAGCTTCACCAAGGGCCCAGGAATCTGGATCGAGGGTCGAAAAGTTTGCCCGCCAACTTTTGATGATGTTACGAGACCCCCTTACAAAATCATGACGCCCTAGCGAGACGACTTACGACTGGTATGACCTTAGAACCAATCATTGGAGGCGGAGAAAATGTTTAGCAAAAAAACCTCATCCGCGTGAGCGTTTGCATCTGCTTTTTGATCATGGGGGGAGAACTATCACTGTTTCCAGCATCGTACTATCTGCTTTGCATCTAGCATGATGTCTTTGTGCGGACTTCAACCTGAGCGTTCTTTTCGTGGTTCAGCATAGCGGTGGTTCGCGGCGGTAGAAGCATCAGAGACTAGCCGTTCAGCGCACCTAATGACCTTAATGAAAGCCATCAGCATTTTCTCTACCTACTGAGAAACCCTCGATAACATTTAGACCATATTTAAACTACAAGGCTGAGAGTTATTGCCCAGCCCTGTCGTCTTCGTGGTGAAAGGGGTCAGCCCTAAGGCAAAGTATGACATCGCTCGGCTCGGCTTGGCGCTAGGCCAAGTTTCTAAGAGAAAACATATCGCGTCAAGGCTGGCGGTTTCTGGCCCACAGCTTCTGCCAATCCTTCACTTTAGTTGTGCGTATCCCCTGGATATGTCTTGTCCTCCAGAATCAGAAGATTGCGGTGTTCCCAACAGCGCAAGGCCACAATGCAGCGCTCCTCTTCCAGGGTACTCCTCTCCGCTCGCCCACTGTTGACGCCAAAGTGGCAGCCCGTTTGCAGGCCTATTCGTTCCTTAGCTACCAATACCCCGACCCGGCTAAGAGGCTCAGTCCCGAATTGCAGCATACGCCGAGCTCTATGGAATCACACTTCCACTTTGCGAGAATTGAGATGCGTTGAGATTACGAAGAGCCTGCACTCAAGCAGCGGAGTCAGGCAGGAAGCAGCTCTTGAGAGCGCTCTCGACCAGCAGGAGGAGAAGCAAGCTAGAACGCCATGGCACCGAGAAGGTTCGGACACGCCTCCGGTTGCTCGAGAGCGGTCTGCTGAGGCCACAACAAAGGGTGTGTGCAACTTGTATTGCTGCCCCTTTACATCTACTAATGTCTTACTAGGAAAGCTTCTAACAACCCCTTCGCGCCTGCTCAAATTGATCATACCTCTCACGTCGCTTGATGAGAGCCCGGAGAAGAAAGACGTGGAACCTCTTGCTCTGCTCGTCCATCCGCACCAACCTCTATCCTACCTTGAACGCCTCATACAATCCGAGCTCCCTACAATCACTAATGGATATGGAGAACGGAAAGTCCCTAACGTATACTTCAGGGCCGAAGATTCACAGCAAGATGAGATCAAGCCGAGTGACAAAAAGAAGGATGACACAGCTGAAGATCTACACGAAGACTACGAAGGCGATCTGGAGGAAACAAAGTTCGATGGTGTTCCGGAGAAGACAGGAAAATTAGGCAAGAAATTAAAAAACAGATACGGAAATCTAGGTGACGGAAGCGTAGAAAGCTACAGCGGGCTAGGTCGCGAGGGCCCATCCGCAGGAGAGGGTCAATCCAGAAAATTCGTCCGCTGGTCCTCGTCAACAGAAATCGGAGACTTCATCCGGGACGCAGCACGAGGCAAAGAATTCGCCGTGGAAATCGAAGGTGCACCGCACGAAATCCGCATCGGAGTCCCCTCTTTCAACGATCGAACCCACTACCTGCGCCTGCGACTCCGCAAAACAGCCAGCAAGATAATCAACCTCGCATCCGTGAAGAAGGAATGTGATATGCTAGCCCACAAAGGCGCACAGCGGTGGGCCATGGGCGGTGCCGGTGCGCTTGTAGGATACTGGTACCTAGTCTACCGCATCACCTTTGAGACCGATCTAGGCTGGGACGTCATGGAGCCCGTAACCGTAAGGCCCCCCTTTCCTTTCCTTCCCTCACCCCCCTCTCCACCCATCCTCCTAACCCGCAAACCCAGTACCTCGTCGGCCTCTCCACCCTCATCTGCGGCTATCTCTGGTTCCTCTACCACAACCGCGAAGTGAGCTACCGATCCGCCTTGAACCTCACCATCTCCCGCCGTCAAACAAAACTCTACGCGGACAAAGGGTTCGATCTGCAGAAATGGGAAGCGCTGGTGGACGAGGCGAATGGGTATAGGCGGGAAATCAAGCAGATTGCGAATGAGTATGATGTCGAGTGGGATGAGATGGAGGATGAGAAGGATGAGAGGGTGGTGGAGGCGATGGCGAAGGTGAGGAGGGAGAGGAAGAAGGAGACGAAGGAGAGGGAGGATGAGGGGGAGGAGGAGTAGAGTGAGGGTTTGTTGGGACTGGCTTGGGGAAAGGAAGGAGGGAAGAAGAAAGAGGGAGGATAATGAGTGCTTGCCAGAGGCCATGGCGAAGGTCAATAGTAGAGTAATAGGGAAAGAGTATGAAAAAGAGCAGCAGAAAGAATAACAAGGGGGACGGAAGTGCAGTACGTATACACCCTTATACCCAGTGTACATACATACACATGCCGTGCATATGGCATAGCATAGCACACCATAGCATCGCAACCAGCATAGCATAGCGACGGTGTTATCAAATCCCGCATTATTCTCTTTTATAGCATCATCTTGTCATACATATGACTAAAATAATTCCAGTCCCAAATCCCAAGAAGATCAGGCAGTCAAATCCATCCACCCATCCCAAGCTCAGTGTCTGCCCCTGCATCTGACATAGATCTGATCTGGATCAACTGACCTGGGTCCGACCCGACCCCCTTGCGCAGTCGTTCGTAAGGTACTCTTAACTTAAAATTTAAGCATCATGATGTAGGTAATATCAATCTAGGTGGGTAAATGATTTGTGTGTGTGAGGAAATTGCTATGCTAACGCTACAAATAATGACTTAAAGATATTAATGGACTGTCTGGGGGGATTGATGCGAATAAAAGCATCTTCACCATCGGAAGTCTCGGTCAACGAGCTCCTTTGGGTTTTCCACCCTTTAAGATTATATCGCACCCACCGTCCTGAAGAGCGCCTAGGCAATTCATCAACAATCGTACTACCGATCAGTGCGCACCCGGGGCCCGACGGCTGTCTCTTGCGGCGTCATAATAGGCATTGCCTGTCTGAGAAGTCGATCCAGCTATACATACAAATATCAGCACAAAGCTATCCACACCACACGCCTCAAAGGAACGTACTTACCAGATGAACGACCTCCAGTGCTACTCCCAATACTGCCAGATCCTCTCCCACCTTCCAGATTATCATCGTCATGAAAGTTCTTGCTCTGCGCCTTCTTGTTCCTCCCATCACGGTATCGGCATACATGGTACAATATCCATCGGATCACCCAATTCGGCCCATTATCGTTTCTGCCTTTGGCGTACAGTGGAAGAGTTCGCTCGCTGGCTTGTTCTTCGATGGTCCTAATAGCGGTATTGAAGGCGTCTTCGGTGAACTGGTTCGCGGTGTAGGGAGGTGCGGCTTTTTGATGTTCGCGGCGGAGGGCAGATCGATCACGAAGTTGATCGTTGTAGACGCGGATGGCTTCGTTCTGGAAGGTTGATTAGTGAGATATGGAGAGGCTAGGATGGGTGAGAAGGTGAGGAGGTGCCGGGGAAGACTATGTGCGGTGTCGCTATCAGCTGGATATGTCGCTCTGGAACACCAATTGCCAGCGGATAGTGATAGACTGACTTGGGTCTAGTCAAGGGAGGTGTCTCCTTGGGGGAATAAGAAGGAGTGCCTCTTCAGCACACAGCTTGCGTACGAGCTTGAGGTGCATACCTTCATCTGCCAATAGAGAGCTTGATGTTCGGGCTTGTCACCATCTAAACCAATCTTCATGAGAAACTCCCATTTGGAGGAGCTCATAATGACGTGGGACGACATGTTGGGTCTGTAATTATATTATGGTGCTTGAAGGCCGAGCAGAGGAACCTCCGGGTTCTTGGAAGACGGAGAGGGAAGAGACGGCTTAACCTCCTTCAGGTTGCGAGAGAACGCTGACTCTATATAACATCGAGGCCGCTATTTCGAATTTGATCGGCCTGATCGACTTGGCAATCATTGGGTTCGACCACGGGTGGAGATTCGGTGACGGGATTTCTTCACTCGATCAATGGAAAGAGCAACGCTACGACAAGCGATGGCTCCCACGCTTAGAGATCTTCCCATATCCAGTGGAGTGGTCGAGCCGCACCCACCATAACAAGAGACCCATGCGTAGACCCTTGAATGACGGAGCTTGTAAGCCACAAGAGATGAAGAATGGACAGTGGGAAGGTTCCCTCGATATTAGAACGAGCCAACGGACAGTAACATATTAGCTCTCTAGCTTGAATAAGAAAGGACTGAAAAGTACAAGTGTGGCCTTGTCACGGGTCTTATTCCATTTCAAGAAAGTTATACCGAGTGGCAGGTGCTCGAGGACACAACCATGGCGTTGGGAGAAAGATAACCAAGAGGTGGTGGTAGGGCGAACGGATCCCTGTCCAAGATGAGGCTGCGCTCGATTTTCTTACGCTGCTTCCCTTTGAGAGCCCGGAAGAAGCACTGCAGCTTTGATTCCATTCCGATTAGCGGTCAGCCGTGGACTGTTTTTCGGTCGAAAGAGCGAGCCAACAGCTCTGCTGGTGTCCATTCGTTAAGGGTTACGAGCAGCTGCTCCAACATGCAATCGTCCGTTTGCTTTGCAAGTTTGGCAAACATTTTCGGCAGATGAGCAATTTGTACTCAAGCCTCGAGCTTATACCCACTTTCTGGCTGTCGGACTTCCTCGTTCGCACGCACTAGTGGAATGCAAATAGTCATGTTGACAGCCATATCGTGTTGGCTGTCAATGACGAGCACGTAGTTATCTTCCGATCAACCCGCGGTTAGCTGCCGCAATATATTTCATACACCGCCGTGCCCGAAGTTGTGCCCGGAGTTGCGCCCGGTCTGATGGGTTTGCCAAGTCCGTCTGAACATAGATCCTTGATATTTGTTTCAAATTCGACAGGAGCGGTCTAACCTCTGCTTTCCGACGAGTGACCAGACTGTTGTTTCGACCTAGCTCATCTTGTCACAACACGGTCTCCTGCGTCAGAGTGTTTTCTCTACTGTCCTCATCGTTGTTCTGGGAGATAGCGAACTCGCTGACCGCCTGGGTGGTCATGATGTTGCATATCCATCTGTACGCTGCCAGAAAGTATCCCACGGCGGTCAAAGGGTCTTGCTATGTGACGGGTTCCTGCAGCGATATGTAGCTAGAGAATTATATCTTGCTGGGCTCAGCTGAGAAGAATCGAGATGAGGCGGCAAGACCGGACTGGCGGTGCTTGTAGTCTGACGGCAGGACAAAAGGCAAGGCTCGGGTCAGCTCTCTCGGTATTTGATTGTTGAATACAACATCTTGGCTGTGGCGTAGAGGTGCAGCAGCTTCGGGACTGATGGGAGGGAGATCCATCAGCTGAATGTCGATCTGCGAGATACATATGAGAGCCACCTCGGAAGCAAGGTTACCTCCTTGTTTCCATCGTTAGAGAGCGAAGGAAATGTCAAAAAGGTGTCAGGAACAGCTAGGATCTGCTGATGGCAAGTTACGGAAGCAGCTATGAACAAACATTGACGTCTGCCTGCTTGAACGCGACTACCAATATTGTCCTTCGATAGTGTCAGGCCGTTGAATTCTCTTTGAAAGTATCGTTCTACCATCGATGTCTGTTCAAAGGTTATTGCTGAACCTGAGACCAGCTGTCCAGCCCAGTGTATGTTTGTGAAATTGTTTGTGCTCTTGTTAGTCCAGTGTTTGCCATAAGCACTAGGTAATGCCTAATTTGCCGGTATGCAATTCGAAACGTCTCAAGAGAACAGGACAACAGCATAGAATCTTCGATACAGGTTTTGGGAATAAAGCTTCCACATTAAAGAGTTCGACTCAAAGCACACGTTGTAAAGATATAGGCCCTGTTGCAGTCACGCCAAGCGTTGAGCTCGACTACATAACGCGACCTAGAGGCCGCGACAGCTTGTCCTGGCTCGGGGTATACGAATTGTGTGATATGCACGATTGGGTGGATTTATCTAGCTAATACAGCCAATGATCTTAAGATTCCATCAACCTGGGGGAGGTCTTGTTGAAAGAAGAGATTGCATGCCAAAGTTGCTTCTCGAAGAAGCGTAAGGTACGAATGTCGGTCGCTAATTGTTGCAAGGGACGAGTCTGCCAACCATTAGTACGGTTCTCGCTTAGACATCCTTAAAAAGGAATGCTACATACATTTTCTTCATCAATGGCGGCTTTCGAGTGATTTGATACCTCTATGATTGTCGAAGACGACGGGTACATGAGTGATCATATAATGATTTGACTTGGTCATTCTGTGTGCTGAAAGAAACAAGCCAGGTGACCGGCTGAACCGTATAAAGATTCCAGACCATCTAGCGCTTTCTGGTGGTGCACACCTCACCCTCTAGATCCTTGAAGATGGACGCGCTCCTGGATCTGAAGCTCACATCTCACCCAGATATCGGCCAGGGTGTCAGTCAAATGCCGTCAAGCGAGTGGGAAAGAAGAGCGAAAGCTCAAATTATAGTGCAATCGACTGTGAATATGATCGGAAGTTGGTAAGATTGATCCTCTCGATTGAATGCCATAGTCCGTTCTCTTTACCCTCGCCGTCCGACCTCCATCAGAACTCCGCTACTGTCGTTCCTACCCCGCGCTCCATAGCCAAGGCAACCAAGTCCTCCCCAACACAGATATCCATCAATCCCAACCCCACACTCTTGTAAATAACATTTCCCCCCATCAACCACTTTTTCAACCCCTTCTCTCCCTCCCCCTTCCCCATCTCTATCTCCCGCATACTCGCTTTCTTCACCATAAGCAGTTCCCCAATCTCCACCAACTGCTCAGCCGTAATCCCCGCCTGTATGATCTCCCCTGCCTCTTTCAGACATGCGGACAAGCCGTCTACGACTATTACCCCGCCTTTGTCGGCGTGTTTGTGATGGTGGTGTTTATGCTCAGGGGATACGGCTTGTCGAAGTATGTCGGGGTGGAGCTCGAGCATGTGGGGGCGATAACTGCCGATGGCACTGATGTAGCGGCCTTTTTGCCGTCCTGAAGCGCTGGTGAGGTATTCAGCGGGGAACAGGGGAGCGGTACTAGGCGTGCAGAGGAATATGACGTCCGCTTTTCGGACGTGCTCTTTTAGCAGGCGCTGGTATTCGCCGTATTCGGCGCTTACGATGCTGAACGCGAGTTTTGGGTTGGAGTTGCGGAGAGTCTCCCAGGAAGGGGAGGTGTAGAATTCGTGCATGAGGTTTTTGGCGCGCGTGAAGGAGCGATTGACGATGTCGATGTGGTGAATTTCGGAGCCCCGGAGGAGGAGCGCAAGTCGGATGTGCCAGGACGCTTGGGCGCCCGCGCCGAAGACAGTGATTGAGTGGACGGAGGTGCGGCGAGAGAGGATGATGGTGGAGGCGAGGGCGGTGCGGAAGGCGGTGAGGGCTTCGGCGGAAAGGAAGGCGTAGGGGAGGCCGGTGGAGGTGAGGAGGGTGAGGGAACCACGGGGGGTGGTGGTTTGGGAGGAGGTGAGGGAGGGGGTGGGGTCTAGGGTGTGGGAGCTGGCTGTTGAGGGGGTTGGTGGGAGGGAGGAAATCGTTGACCTGGAGCCTGTAGTTGAAGGCGATTGGGAGACCGGGGAGGAGCTTCGAGGGGAGTCAATGCTCAGCTTGCTGATGCTGGGTTCACGGGAGGGGACAGGAGCGGTTGCTAAGGTCACGATCTTGATGCCTCTGCTTGTGCTGGTGCTAGCCGGCATGAACAGGGTGGTTTGATTGTTGGCTGCAGGGACTGCAATTCGCTGTGGTTGATTTGCACTGCATCCCACCGTCGTCTCTTGTGTTCCAGTCGAGTAGTCATGTAGTGCCTCGGACAGGTTGTGCTGCAGCTGGACGATATCATCTCGAGTGAGGGAGAGGAGGAGGGAATGTATGTCTGCATCAGAGAGAATCGTGAGAGGCATGATGATCTTTGTAAGGAGTCGATAGTGGATAGTCTACATGCTGCGAGATGCTTCACTCTCCCAAAACTAACCCGCCTACAATTTAGGTAATTGCTTTGTCATGTGGCAAATGGAGGCATGTTGACCCCCCACAGAGTCTCAATAGCTCAAAGATACACAATCTCAAGTCTGTACATACCTGTCGAGTGCACGTGAGACAATGTACGACGAGGAAACTCAGGGTTAGGCGGAATGGACTTCAAGTGACCACTGATGAAAAGATAACCACACATCAACCCATGATTCCTGCCAACGTTGTGGTTATCTTGCGTTGCAGTCTGAGAGCTACCTATGTCAGGTTCACTTTACTGATCGCTCTGCGCAGGGTGGCTTTCTGTACAAGCCATATCAAGAACCTACGACAGAAAAGTCGCAATGACGGGATTATACCAAGTTAAGTTCGTATTCAATTGCTCTATCGTGTCGTTATTATATCTAACCAGGTATTGCGAATTAAGTATTGTAGAAGAAAACGCAACAGACCTCGCTCATCTAAGCAACGAACATCACCGGACATAACCATTCCTTCTCCTTCAATATCCCCTCCCAATTTTCTGCCTGCCCACCTCATCCCTGAACACATTACCCCCCGTTCCTCCCCTTGTCGGACTGCTAACTGGACTTCCCCAATCCCAGTTATCATCACCCGCATACGCTTTGTTACGATCCTGCAATTCCACGCCCCTAGTAGGCTCGTCATGGAAAGAAGGGTCACGACGATGGCCTCTGGTAGCAGCAATTCCACCGGTTGCAGCGGCCATGCCTTGATCGCGTGGCTTACCTGTGACGGTGAAGCCTCTTGCTCGTCTCCGAAGGCAGACGAAGGCCCCGATGATGACGAGGGCAGCGCCTATAATGACGAGGCCGACGGGGATGCCGACCTCCTCACCGAGTTTCTTTTTAGAGCCACTAGAGGCAGTAGAGTTGTTCTTAATTAGCAGGATGGTGGGTCCGGTGAGGACGGATTCGTCGTACGAGGAGACGAAGAAGAGAGTAAGGTTGGCGCTCGATTGGCCTTTGAGCCAGGAGCTTGACATGTTCATGTACATGGCGCCTTCGGAATTGAGGGCTTTGAATCCCTCTAGCGGCTCGGTTGAAGCGGTTTTGTCAGTTTGGTTATCAAAGTATTCGACTTCGACTGTGGTGGTGGTATCGGCTGGAAAGAGGGAAGCGTCCCAAGTCACTGTGGCTTCAATTAGCAGGGAGCCAGGTCTGACAGCAGAACAAATATCATACCCTCGATTTCTCTGTCGGCTGGGATAATCTGTCCAGCATAAGGAAGGCAGAATGGATTTCCCTCGAACTCAGGAGTGTCGGTTCTATTCACATGGCACTCACTTGGATCATTGGTATCGTTGAGAGGTGTTCCTGTGACTGTAGGAGCGGCGGCTGCAGCAGAGGTCAATTGGGCTTCTTCGGTGCTGTTGCTGGGGAGAGTAGAGTTGGCAGTGGGCGTGATTGTCGCCTCGGGGACTGTGTCTCCATCGGTTGCTGTGGGCTCCTCAGTAGCTGCAGGTTCATCAGGTTCATCAGACGCTGCAGCCGTTTCTTCTGGCTCAGTCCCAGGTGCAATGATGGTGGTGGTGGGAGTAATATCGTCTGTGGCATCCGGAATGGTTGACTCGGCAGCTGTAGCGGTATCTTCACCTGTTGGGGTTGGCGTGTCATCTAGGCGATGTCACAATTAGCATATCATGTCTATTCGCAAACACTCGGTCGGGCTGAGAGCGAGCCTCTCGTTATCAGGGGTACCAACCATCTTGTCGCCAATGGAGCAGACTTGCTGAAGCAAAGCCTGTTGTGTACAATACTAGCAATGTGTAGAAGAGGATTGAAGTCCAATTGGCATGGGTGCCATTTCTTCTGTTGGGTGCCATGTTTGCTCGCTTGGAGAAGGTTGGGGACCGACAGGCTTCAGCGCGAAATGCAGGATCCTGATATCCTTGAGATAAAGAATGGGATACAGCTCAATTAGTATTAAACGAGTGCTGCCAGCTGATCTGCTTGGTGATATAATGCACCTTCACTTCTTTCTGCAGATGCTAGCAATGGAAAAGAGTGAAAAGATTGAAAGAGGGGAGGCTGGCATGGCAATTCTTCGATGCAGGACCAGCTCAGTGGATGCCCTGCCAAGGCGACGCAGATCCAGAAGATAAGTGCCCGGTAGTGTATTGCTAATATTGCCTTAGAAGTTAGAAAGTCCCTTAGGCCTGCGCTACTCATTGGACCCCTGCAAGGTAATCGTTCGAACACATCTCCGTTTCTGGCCATCAACTACGCATCTTCCCTCAGCACAACCAGTACTTGGAGTAAACCAACCCACCCGCCCCCTCCACACCTCCCATTCATCACCCCACCCCTCCTCAATTCGGATTAAAACCACTATCAAATCAATACTCCCCTCCTTCCGTCATCACTCCGAAAAAGAAGCTCCACACGCAACTATGCATCTCACGCAATCCCTCCTTCTCGCCCTGCCAGCAGCACTCGCAGCTGCCCAAGGCCAACCCGCTCAAAAACCCCTCGCAGAACAAGCATCCGACTGGCTCGCCCACTTCAAACAATATGTCTTCAATTCCGTCCCCACCGCTGCCGCCGCTGCAGCAGCAGCAAAGGACCCCGTCGGCGCCTCCGCCGCCAAAGTCGCCGCCAAAACCGTCACTCCCCTCACAATGGCCAACTACGAAGCCTTCCTGACCCCAGACCCCAACTCTCTCCAATCCCCGCAAGAATACATGGTCTTCGTCTCCGGCGGCAACAAAACCTGCGGCGGGCACTGCACCCATCTCGAAAAAGTGTGGAACGAAACCGCCAGTATCCTCTCCGCGGACCCTACCGCCCCGAACCTCGGGTACATAAACTGCGACTCCCAAGGCGTGCTCTGCGCGACTTGGATGGCGAAACCGCCGACCATTTGGCATATCCAGCGGCCGCTTCCTGCGGAGGATCAGAGCACGCCCGCGAGTACGATTTTTGTTAATTACCTGAACGTGACGACGACGACGGTGGGGGATATGGTGAGTTTGCATAGTGGGAAGAAGTACGAGACGGGGGTGGCGTATGAGGGGTATTTCCACCCGCTTGATGGGCCGTTGGCGCAGATGGGGGTGAATAAGATTCTGGGGTATATCATCTTTGGATTCGGGTTGATACCGAGCTGGGCGTTTATGGTTATTATTTCCATGGTATCGAGGACGATTATGTGAGTCGAGGCCCTCGTTATGGTGCAGTTACTGCATTAGTATTTATTGTTGTGCTAACAGTTCATAGCTCGCGAAGAAATGGCCCCAACCCCAATGTTGCGCGACAGATGCAAGAGGAGAGAGCTGGCCGAGCCAACGCTCCTATGGGCGGTGCACCAGCGGCGAATGAGTAGAGCATCAGCGAAGGAGTAGATTCAAAGAGAAAGAAAGAAACTACCGACTCGCCCTGAGAGAAATGGTTGGATATTTACTATTTACCTTCACATGTATGTCTGAAAAATAAGGTAGATAGGAAGGCTACGTACGCGATTGTGAGGTTTTAGATGGGGAGGATGGGTGTTAGGGTTCGATCGATGGCTCCTACCTGTCTGTCGGGGCTGGCTTTATATATATTTCGTAAATGTCATGTAATGTAAGGTACCAATTCTATTGATTTGATGTATATCGCGATGCGAGTTCTGATTTGGATAATAATTTTTGTAGATAAAATTATGATTTGCACTCGCATTGGATTTTCCATCTTTCGATTCGTCTCATGGAAAGTAACAATTGTAACGCAAGAAGATGAAAAAGTTTTTTGGTAGGGAGGATGGATTCGTATATACAAACTAGCTTAGTATGGCATATACGGATCAGTCACATCCTTAATCAACACTTCGGTAGCACTCATCCCCCCCTCAACCAACCAACCTCCCCCTCCCCCTCCCCTTCCCCTTCCCATCCCCCTCACCTCCCCTCCGCCCTCCCCACCAATCCCTCATCCAAGCCCACAGGCGCAAAAATCCTATTCTCAC
Organism: Cladonia rangiferina; assembly: GCA_023065455.1. Classification (NCBI taxonomy): domain Eukaryota; kingdom Fungi; phylum Ascomycota; class Lecanoromycetes; order Lecanorales; family Cladoniaceae; genus Cladonia; species Cladonia rangiferina. Next base: position 1,219,914 of record JAJREH010000011.1, on the reverse strand, counting down.
TCCCAGCGCTCCGCACCCACACGACATCGCCCTTCAGATAAACAACCACGCCCCCTTCCCACTCGCACTAGCGGTGATCCGAAACAAGGGTAAGCCGGTTTGCAGATCTGCTTCGCGGAGGGGGACCATGAAGAGGCCGTTTTCGGCGCACCAGTCTTCTACTACGTCTTTGAATGTAGTTGGGGTTTCGAGAGCGGGTGTGGAGGCTGGTATGGAGGGGAGGGGTTGTGGAGCTGATGCAGGGAGAGCGGGAGCTGTTGATGGTGGTTCCAATGCTGAGGAGACGTCTAGGCCTTCTTCTAGAGCGTCGAGAGCGATGTTGAGAGTCGCGACGCCTTTTTGCCATTCGGCGTCGATGACTGGAAGGTCGTTAAAGCCTGGTGGTAGGCGGTCTTCGAGTTCCTGTTTCCACCACTGATACCACTGGTTGACTTCGCCGTAATTGGGGGCTTCGGAAGTGAGCCAAAGGTAGAGTGTGTGGTGCCATTTTGGGAAGAATTCTGCTACGAATAGCTGTGCGAGTGTGGAAAGGGGGAAGTGCGGGCTCCATTTTAGAACGTCCTCTAGGGGCGTAAGATCTTGATCTGGGGGATTTATTTCGAAATTTTCTGCAAGGTGCGAGGCGAGGCGAGGGAGGAGGTGGCGGACGAGGAGGGAGGAGAGGTCAGAGTGGAATATGGAACGCCAGTTGGAGAGGCCGGGAAGGACACCGGCACGGAGGTCCCACGTGGAAAGGGCGGATTTCATTTTACGCTTCACGTCTGAGAGGAGACCGGTGGAGCTTCGGGGGTCGGTGTGTTGTTCGTCTAGGTAGGGTAGCCAAGGAAAGATCCATTCGTGGGGTTGGCCGTGACGAGAGCGTTTTGGCCGCCATGCTGCCACGGCGTCTGAGAGACGGCGGACGATGAGCTGGTCAATGACGTTGGCGAGGATGAAGGGAGGGAGGACAGGTTTCCAGGTATCGATTAGATTGGTGAGAGGTCTTGAGTCGTAGATGTCCCAGTCATTGGTGATGGCAGACCTTATGGGCGGAAGCCAGAGTGTGTATATCATGGTCTCATAATGTGTGGTTGATTTGCTTGAGGGTTTGGTATAGGATATGCCATTTTGTAATGCCAATTCAGTGCTGGTGGACTCTGGATCGATTCCGAGCATACTTCGAAGTCTTTGGAGATGATGTACTACGCTAGTAGGGTCTTCGAAAGGTTTCCAATCTTGCATAGTTGACTTGAATAACCGATGTATCGCTGCAACAGCAACCTCCTGTAGACCGAATGAATCACCCAGATCCTGGACCGAGCGCTCCACGTATTCAAGCTTAGCTGTGATTGTTTTCCACGTATGTCTCTCGTCAGAATCGGCTAGATTCAAATGCTCCAAGTCTTCCACAGCAGCTATTACCTCCTCCATTCCATGATTTTCTTCTTCCTGTCCAAGTACTGCCACGGACAACTGTGTCTCTTCATCTTCATAGTATATCTTCCGCTCTTTGAGAGCGTTCCACTCATTGGTGAACTCTTCCAAATCCCTTCTGGCTCGGCGGGCAATTTTTGTAGCTTCTGTTTCCGCTGGTACCATAGCATTTTGAGCATGCATCAATCCAGCTGTTGATGTAAGGAGCCTCGTCTCCTGACCGGTCGCATCGATGATTGATTTCAGAACATTTGGAACTTCGAGACCATCCGCAGCTGCTTCCATTTCCGCTGCTGTTCTGTATTTCTGCTTGGGCTTGGCTATTGGTGTGCCTGCTTTACTCATCGCTCCGGATCTTCTCTTCTCTTTCAACCTCCGTTTCCGTTTCCTCTCTTCCTCAGACGAATCTTCTATAACTTCCCCACGGAACGAAGCCTCTCTTTTCTCCTCCTCCTTGGCCTGTTTTGTCTTTTCTTTCACCGCACCCAAGCCAGCACCTTGCGGCCTCTGCTGGGTTTCTATTGGAGCCAGCCTGCCGCGTCCAGTAGCACCCAACCCTTGACCCTCCACATAACCCATCTTGGCCATCATCTTGGCCGCGAAGGAATTGGGAGCAGCAGGCGAGGGTCCAGCGTTCGGACTCATGGTGCTATTGGGGGCCATTGACTGCATCATATTCGTCCTGCGTCGCTTTTGCCTGTGATCTGAGTCTGAAGACTCACCGGCATCCTCCGCGCCGGCCATGTTGAAATGAGGCATGTTGACGGTAGTATGGTGGGTGTGGTCTATCATGCAAAATCATTGGCCTACTTTGGTAGATAGCAGTTACAGCGGAATTGTCTCGCAGGCACCCAGCTTAAATGCCAAGGCTTGCATTAGGCAGGGATTAGTGTAGGGGTCCGTACCTTATCTTTAACGGTGCGGCGGATGATTGGATCTCGTTCTATTAATGGAATTGGCCTCTTGTCTCGAGCACGAGCACTCGGTACACCCCATTTATTGCTCAAGCTACTCTTTATTTGCGCTGGGCAATGTTAATGGTCACATTTTGATAGCTATAACATTAACAGGTTGTCAGTTTCACTGAGAAACTCCAATCATTTCATCGGTAAATATGTTGAGCCCCCCAATATGATGCGGCATCCTTCCGACGATTGGTGTATCTTGCGGAAAGCCAAGCTACAATTTTACCCGAGGAGCATCTTCTTTTGGAACATGCTCGTGCAGGTCCTATCTCTTCGCAATCTGAGCAATCAAGCGCTCTTCCGCTGCCCATCATGGCCTACAATCCCCTTGTTCAGTATGAGCTGGACGCTCCCTTCGAATCTGATTCCTCTCGCTCCTCCTCATCTCCATCAGACCACCACCACGCCCACGAAAGCCCGTCCCCAGACTTAGACTCAAGGTCACGGTCACGCCGCTCACACGCGATGGATGGCGTTCGCACAGTCTCCCGCGAGGGATCAGTTCTTAGACATCCCACTCCCGATCTGCAATCATTACAAGGTGCTTATGTGGGAAATGTCGAGCGTCTGGAACAAAGCGCGGCCCGATTGAGCTTATCTACAAACATTGGCGAAGAGCTCCACAAGATGAAGATGGAACAGCGAAGATCTGAAAGCAGACGGTCCTCCGCACTGAACTCCCCCAGTGAAGTAGAAGAGCATCATCCATCATTGAATCGGCAAACGTCACACGGCTACGGCTCCCGTGCCTCGAGCTCTATCGTCGGCACCAACAACGTTGCACGCTCGGGTGGCTTTTCGCCAGCTGCATATTTCGCTTCGCCGAGGAACTCAGTCCGATCAGCGGGCACATGGTCGCATCAGAGCTCGATTAAAGAAAGGTCGGCATCATATGGAACACGCCTTACACAACTATCCGAACCCGAACAAGAGGGCAAGCCACTTGACTCTCCATTATCAACCCGCTTCGTACCCGTCATCCCACAAACCGAACCTCTCGCGAATGGACTACGGGTAATCAACAACGGTCAATTTAACCTTGACGATGTCGCCATCCCTCATACGGAGCCTGAGGACAAAGAGGCAGCAGAGCAAGAAGGGGAACCTCGAGCTTCTACTGATACGTTTCGTCAAGCTTATGGCCTATTCACCGACTTCGACGGCGTACACATTGGAAATCAAACACAGGGTCAGCAAGACTTTGCCGACTTCGACGGCGTACATGCTGAGCACCAGTCACAACGTCCAGAAGACATCCCTGAAAACATCCATGCCAATCAACGAGTATCCACTTACCCTCCTCCTGCCAGCAGACCAACATCATACATGGAGCCAACACCGACAGAGAGCATGGTCTATTACCCTGCTCCGGTACCCATGATGCTCAATCTTCCCAAGAGGTTATCGAAGCTACCAGCAGCTCCCCGTAGGGACAAGAGACGCTCAGAACTCCTTGGCAGCTTGCCTAAAGCGCGGCAGTCAGCGCCATGGTTGCCAGATCTGCTTGAAAGTACAGATGGTAGAAGTAGCCATGGTGAAGATGACCAGTCAATGCCCGGAAGAGATACGAAACGACGCACAATAGCCGATTTGCCACCTCAACTACGAGCTAGCATGTTCTTCGATCAGCCCGCTGTTCGCCAGGATGTTAAGGTCAAGGAAGAATCTGCTGTCGCAACTTTGGATAGCATCCTTGATGCTTCTGCTTTTGCCCCTGTCAGTGCATTTACCGATCATCCAATTGCGGGACACGTAGGTGCGGAGGTCTATGGAAGGGCTGCTGTCAAACCTAAAGACAATGTCACGCCTGCAGAAGCAAATATTCCTCGCAAAAGAAGAAGCTCTGTCAACCTGCTTTCCAAACGCACCAGTTCCTCGAACCTTCTTGAACAATCACTGAAGCGGACCTCCACCACTCTACTTACGAAGCCTGAGAGTAGCTCAAACTTGCTTGAAGATACAAAGAAGCGAAATAGCTTGATGAGCTTGGGCAATGTGTTTGGCAGGAGAAACAGTAGCGCTCAGGCACTTGACACTACAGAAGAGTATCACGAGGTCGAAGCAGCCGAGATGCACGGCGAAGAGACTCCTTTACAACACGAAGATGGCGAATACGGACCAACGAACTTCAACGACGCTGAAGAAGAGACTGAAGAGCCAGAAGGAGAGCAATATGGACCGGAGGAGCAGGCTAATGAGTGGATAGGGCAGCCCACAACACTGCTGGCTGAACTGCAGATGCGAAAGCAACAGCAGAAGCAGCGTAACAGAACGGCAGCAACAGCATTCCCCAACGGGATGCAATCAACGCTACTCCAATTGGATGCTGTAGCACAGGTACAGAAGCAAGCAAGGAAGCAAAAGCGTACGCATCTGGCCTGGGAGGATCCTGAATTGAATCATGCTGGGGCCGATGACGAGGACGATGAGGATGTCCCATTGGGCATGCTCTTTCCGAAGCGCAACATGGATGCCACTGAGCTGTCACGCCGCTTCGATGAAGATCGACCGTTAGGGTTGATAGCGAAACGAGAAATAGAGGACAACGAGCCTCTCAGTCACCGTCGCGCCCGACTCCGAGGCGAAGATCCGCTCGCAGACTCAGAAAAGAGAAACACCATATACACACTCGACCCTTTTGACTTCCAAGACCAACCTCAACCTTCCCAGAACGGCGATCGTGAAACAGAGGACGAAACCCTCGGCCAACGCATCCGCCGTCTCAAAGCCACCCAAATACCCGTACAACCCCGCCCCGTCAGCGGCGACTTCGCCAGCGAGATGATGTCCCAACTCGGCGTCCCCTCAGAACCACCCAACTCACACCCGACCCCCAGCAAAACCCCCGACGGCCTCGAAGAAGAGACCCTTGCCCAACGCCGCAAGCGTCTCCAAGCCTCAGCCAACAAGCCCCGCCAAGCCAGCGGCGACAGTAACCCTGGTCCCCACCTCACCAGTCGCCGCAGCATGGCCGACATTCTACAAGCCCACCCCGCCGCAGGTGCGGGCCCAGCAGCAGCAGTGCGCACGCTCTCGAATGAGATCAAATTCGCCCCGGCGCCGAAGACGAGAAATACCGCCTGGGCTATCAATCAGACGCGGCAGGCGTCGATGGGGCAGTTGCCTATGGCAAGTGGAATGGCTAATGGGTGGGGTGGCGGCGGTGGTGAGGGACGTGGAGGAGGGTATCATCCGCATCCCATGGTGGCGCAGCAAGGGATGGGGATGGGGATGAATGGGAATGCGGAGGGGGAGTTGCGGCAGAGGGACATGATTGACCGGTGGAGGCAGAGTGTGATGTACTCCTGAGCTAAATGTGGAGAGCGCTGGTTACGACATATATGAACAATGACGGCGGAGTTTTAACAACGGTATTAAAGAGAAAGGTGCGGCCACATATCTGCATTGCAAGGAGCTTTTGGGGACCTTTCTTGCTGTCATATAGCTGCAAGGTTACGGGTGGGTATGGCATCCTCTAGCATAGCGTGGCGTCTCTCTGCGTCTTGAAGATTGTGCAGAGAGAGATATAGATGAGCTCTCGCTTCGCTTCATCTCAACATGTTATTATAATAAGATTACTTATACTCTCTATCCTCCACTCGTACCCAAACCAGCTAAATCGAGATAGCTTCCCGCTCAACATACTCTCCCAACCCATATCCACACCACCCGACTTAGAAAAAAAATTCGTGTACTGAACATACCCACAACCTACCCCCCTGAAGCCTCAAACACCCACCCACATAACCCCTTCCACCAGTCCCCACTCCCTCCTCAAATACCCATCCCAATATAATTCCCCACGACACCTCACCTACATTCCATCTCTAAGCCAAGGCAATTACATGAAATCACCCCATACCCATCTATCTCTCTCTTCGTCTATGTAGGCGATCGTGGCGATGCGATATTCTCTACCGCTGGGAGAAGAAGGGGTGTTATTTGTTGGATCGAGCTGGAGGATAAGATAGGATCTGACAGCAGTATATAGACGAAAATGTGGGTTTTGAACTGAAAGGCGGGTTTGGGGCAATGGGACATAGTCCCGGGGGGAGGGTTTGGTTTGTTAGTGAGCAAAAGGGGGTTGGGAGGGTTGGAAAGATGGGATAATATAATGCTGTGGGGGATGTTTGTGGGATTAGAGATGCGTTCTGGGGAGGGATTTTATGATTGGTGGGGGGGGTTGGTGATGGATAGGAGGGGGGGAAGGGTATTGGTATGGAGGGTCGTGGCATTGTGGTGAGTGGGAAGAGCTCTCTTGTAAGATATAAGGATTGAAAAGCTCTATGTGGAAGGGAAGGCGAGGAGGTTTTGCATTAAGTGATGGTAGTAGGAAAAGATTTTTCCTGCTCTTATAGTTTTGCAGGATGAGGTGGGTGAGCTTGGATTTTGTGGATAGGTGTGGCAAGAAGGGTGTTCAGATGAGGCTTTTTTTGAGAACGTGAATTCGGTGGGGGAAAGGCTTCATGGATGGAGTAGTCCGTCTAGAAGACAAGATATTCGCATAGGGCAAGCAAGAGCCTCTGCGGGATCATCTCGTGGCTCTGTTGTACTCGCGGTGTGGTAAGATGTATTGGCTTAGTACGTAGGTGTTTCTGTGAAGGGTGCTAGGGTTTTTTGATGCTGCTTTGAGAAGGATGTAATGAATAAGATGAGGCTTCGTGAAATCAACAGTCTTTCTGGCAGGCAGGTGGTGTGTAAAGATGAGGGTACGTAGGCTATGCTCCGGCTCTCTTATGCGCTTGACATGATAGACCGGCTAGGTGTATAGGTCTTTTCTTATAGCAGATACAACGACAGCCGTTTGGACGCTTTCTTGAAGGAACGGACTAGGTGAGAGGGAAATCGCATACATGTATTGGTGTGCATAGAAGCTAAAACATTTGCAATAGAAAGCGTTGGTAGAGAATGCTTCATACCTTCATCTTCCGCCTAATATTGTACTTCGGCTGAGTACTTTTATGGCTTGGAAAGAAAGCAACTGCTTTGTGAGTATGTTTCCATGTAGGCACCCAGTCTCAAGCTCGTTGTGACTCAAGTATGAGGCTCTCAGCATGGATTAGTCTATTTATAACGTTGAGTGATGACGTTAGGACACTGCAGGCTTCCTAGTAAACTGCACGTGTTGGTACATCACAACAAGCACGTGAATATCCAGATAATTTTGCTCCAAATCTGGACAAGAATCGTTGCAGGATCTTGAGAGAAGGCAAAGAAGATGCTTCATCCCGTTGCAGGTACAAGGTGTTAGTGACCGGTCTATCTACCAGGCATTTGTTGGGGCCTTCAACATTCCTCGGTCCTCCCATAACTCTACCCTCTCCTCATAGGATCTAACATTCCAGGTAAGGGTGTGTTTAGTAGATATGTGGATGAGGTAAAGCTTCGTGCCAATGCTCAGATCTCTAGGTATGGATTGCTTCGTGGGCATTCCTCAAGGTAAGGTCTCTGTGTCTATGGCACGGCTCCAGCAAGATGAGACCGAGTTTCTTCACCAGTTCCAGTGCCAGTGTTAGCTACGTCGTTTGTCTTAACAAGCTTCCTTTCCCGTTAGAGGCGTTCGTTTGACCGGAGCCTTTTCAAGCGTCGATATGTCCCAGTTGAACCGCCGCCCCCCCAACACGTGTGTCCTAAGCATGTTAGAGTATTCTCGCCTGCGACGTGACTTCTCCCCTCTGTACGATCAACAGCACAGGGTGTATCCTGCATCGCCTTGACGCTAGGCTGCCATTAGACGAGATCCGGAAAACGCGGCAGAAGAGTGATAGACCATATGACGAAGTGATTTAAGTCACTGTCGTATAACCACCAGCAGTTGCAGACCTGAATACTAGAAGGACCCTGGTGACGACTCTAACCTCTGTTGTCACCCCCAGGCCTTCGGCATTGCTGCTTGGTCTAAAATTTCTCACAGATCGGCGGCAACGGTGCGATCCCTCGATGATGTGTTAATATTCGCATTAGCAAGAATGGCGCGGGAAGGGACCTTCTGATTTGTGGGGGTATCTGTGCCTGGCTAACATGGCTAATTTGAAGTTGGAGGCGTGACAGGACTATTGCGTGTTCGTTAGTGTATGAGATCGTCGAAGTCCCGGTCCCTAGCTAAATCCTGTCCCTGCCAGACTAGCATTCGAAGCTATCGAACAGTAGTGCCTAGTGTCGCGATTTTGTTTGATTCGCTGATTATCTTCCTTGTTGTATCGCTCGTTTGTAGCTCAAGGTTGGATGTGCTTTTGATTCGTAGATGGGGCGAGTCGGGGGTCATATACGGCCAGAGCTTCTGGTCTGTGCTTCAAGCGTGGGCGGGGAAGGTTTACTTGATTTCGCAACAAAATCTAGACGAGGAAAGTAGTTCTAGAGTGTTCATTCAAATGTTGCCGGCGTTGAAGCGTATGCGAGCGGTTAGCCATCAGAGCATGAACCCTGATTGTGTTGAATAACGCCAGAGACTGGTTCATACAGCTAGACTCGCGCTTTGGCTTGAGATCCCGCAGTTGCAGACCGATGGATATTGAAACCTGATCTGCTGATGCACTTCCGTGCAAGATGACCAGGATAATAGAAGCGGTAGGGTTACAGCTTTCATGTTCGATGGACTGGTATGACCTTCAGACCCTCCATTCGTCTCGTTAGCGTTGGACTATCATCTTCTTCAACGCTGACCTCAATCTGTTGTTTTGGCTTGTTTTTGTTGAGACCCTCTAATAGCATACAAGCTTTGCATATGCCCTGGCTAGATAGGTAACCACATCGTGTGCATTTGCCCATCTGTTGTTTGGGGAGCTTCTTTGGCATACGGTTAGGATTTTTGCAGTTCCGGTCGTGCTTCTGGCCACGTAGTGCGATGTCTATTTCGTTTCCCTGAGCATGTTCATTATCTAGCAATTGTTTCTCCATGTCTGCCATCTCGCCTCCACTAGATCTGCCATTCACACTGCCACATCCACCGCCAACCTCGGCTTCACTTTCCATGACGAGGATGTCTTTACCACATTGGCTAGGGCGAGTACCTCCACTCACCTCGTCAGGGACCAATCTTGCCATATCTTCCCCACTCCTAACCACATCCAATATGGCACTTGGTCTTATGCGCTCCAAGCTCTTGATTAACGTTCTGGCGCTTCCTCTGAAGGCCTCGGGACTGTAGATGCACTCGGTAGTAAAGTAATCCAGTCCTTTGTGGTGAGCGTATAGGACAATCTCCTTCTCATATGCGTACTTCAATGGCTTGCTTCTCTTGATGTCACTTGCCGGACTTGCCGTCACAATGCTTGTAGCCCTAGCTAACCGGGGTAGATCGCCTCTTAGAAGGTTCATCATGACGGTCTCGGCAATGTCATCAGCATTGTGGCCTGTAACAACATGCCTGATACCAAGACCAGAAGCTCCTCGATCGAGCGCTTGACGACGGAAAACACCGCAATATGTGCAGTTTCCCTTTTTGCCTATCTGGTCCACAACCTGATCCATGGTCCAGCCGTAGAGCTTGTCATATCCAACTATTTCCAGGGGCATCTCATATTGGACAGCGTTCCTCTTGACAGTCTCAAGACTGTCGTCTCGATAGCCTTTGATGCCTTCGTCAATGGATAGCAATACGAGATTGAGTCTGTAATTGTAACGCTCGTTTAGAGTTCTGAGGACGGAGGCAAGGACCGTTGAATCCTTCCCGCCAGAAGCACCGATAGCTACCCGTTCGCCCGGAATAAAGAGAGAATTGGCAATGATGGTGTTGTGAATTTCTGTTTCGAACACGGTTATGAAGCATTCTTTGCAAAGCTTCTGTTGGTTTTTGGGGCGGACGATAAATGCTCGTGAGGTCCCACACAGAGCACAGATTTTAGGAGCCATACCTGGTTTGTTTCCCCCAAAATAGGATAGCTAAAAGCAGTTGCTCTAGAAGGTATGTTTCCTGTGACGCTGTACAGGCAGCAAATCTTTGCCGAGCTTTTGCCGGCAAAAGCCGGGGCTAGCGACCTACCGGAAACAACGGTTGTTTTGTCTCACTCCACGACATTGCCGTTGACTACTCCTGTAATGAATCTGGAGTCTCGGCAGTTGTTCAGCTAGTTTAATCCAGCTTTTCTATTCCTGTCTTTATTCGAGCACACACGGAGTTAGCTCCGTCCAATATAAGCGAACGGTGAGCCGTGTGTCATGCGGCTACAGATTTGTTTCCCAGAAGCGACCCTTTCGGGTCATCCGAAAGGCACTGTCTCATATATCTCAAACACAACGGTCTTATTTTCGTTATGACAGCTTTCTGAGCTATGATGTCTACAGATGTTACTCTTTCACGCACTGTTACAGATTATTTGCCATGCCTCGTATCGATCGCTGCACCTGGTGTTTCAACAACGAAAAGCTTGGGTATCCGCTTGTCGTTAATGCAAAGATTGCATCTCCAACTGCACAAAGCCTGGCCCTCGGACCTGAGAGAAATGGCGGGTAAGTGGCAGATGGTTTTTGAGAAACTGTTCTCAAGGCTGGCTGGACCCCTTCGAATGTTGTTCACCATTCGACACCTGGCTCATGCACTGCATTGTGCATGAAGCTAGAGTATGTTCCCGTCACACCCGGCGCGTCTGCGTCTGTGGGTGCTTGCTTGAAACGGCCTGTGCCCTCTGCTGGAGAGTCTTGCAATGACGCTGCCATACAATTCGCCTGAGAATTGGGCTCCGAGGCGACCGGACCGACGAGATCTAATAATTAGCAATATCAATTATACTGGTAGGCTAGTGATATTACGCATGATGGGCTTCGTACTGATCGGCTCTGTAGCACAAGCTACATATCCTTAAGCGAGCCGTTATCAACGATGGAGCCTCCGGCGCCGGATTATTATGGGGAACATAATCTGTTTCGTCTGGACCACACCTAAAGCGCCTCAACCCATCAAGAAGCGAAGACACTGCGAGACATATGTCGGGACGAGTACACTGCGTGCGAGCAATGCCATCCAGGAAAATGTCTTGACGCTTGGTAGGTTTGGCTTAGAATCGTGCATATACTGCTTACCTTGGGCTGGCTAGGCTGCACTATGCAAGATGAGGTCGCAATGGCAGATTGCCGGCTGGGGCGATAAGGATCAGGAAGACGTGCAGGAGTTCAATAATGCATCATCGTATCTGAATGCGATCCTGATCTGGGGGGTGATACAGCTGAGTGCCGTGCGGGTGACAGGATGACAGGCCACGATGCAGGTACGGGCCTCTCAAGTACCGAATTGTGGGGTAGCGTGAACCTATCAGGTCTGTATGGGGCGTTTCGATGATGCTGCTGCTGCTGCAGAGCACGGACCAGAGGCACTGGAAAGACAGCAAGTTCGAGGACGAACAAACGTGTTTTGGTGGCGGCCAGATCCAGAGTGGCTTCATGTTTGAAGGTCGTGATGGGCACGCTTGAAAAAGTGTTAGACTACCCGCAGGAAATTGCCAAATTGGGGACTAGCAAGGAAAACTAATGCGCACTTGTACCCGACCCAATGGCCATAAATTCCGACAGGACGCCAATGGCCGCCGAATAAGCTTGGTGCGTAAACTCATCGTACCGATCTGGAAGTCGCGTCCCAGCCGGGGTCTGGCCATCTGTATGCAAAAATATCGTCGGGCCATCTGTATGCAAACGCATCGTCGGGCCATCCGTATCCATGACTGGGCTTGTATTGGCGGCGTGAATGATCGTCCACACCAAAATCAAGCCAAGAGTATCAAGGCACCTAAGAAATCCCAAGGCGTTCAATGAGCTGAACCCCCCTCCCTCCGTCTCATAAAGTGAACCCCAACAGTGCATGCAAGGATGGACACTGCATCCTTCACTTCCACTCTAAGACTGTGGAGCCGTCGCGCTCTAGCTAGTGGCCTGAGCAGTGTGTGATTACTGATCTAGCCTGCTGTTCAGAGAAGCAGCATAACAGATTGAGCTTACCTGTAAAGGCATAGATCATCTCTGCATATATCATGACGCTACTTACCGAGCTCGCCCACTACTGAACCATAGTTACGGATGTCGTATTTACCAACTTTGTCGGAATGACAATGGCAGATCAGCTATGAATTTACGCCATACGTCCACTACAGGCATCACGCTTGACCCTTTCAGATATCTTATTTCTTGGACTACTGCCAGTCTGCGAAGCTGGGACTTACCGATCTCTGACTTTGGACTTGACGACCAATGCAATAAGGGATGGGTGACTATTCGGTGATTGCTGTTGATCGGTAAAACGTTCGGTGCTGCTTTCTGCCTGCCGAAACCTGGATCTAGGCTTTCGCAGCACCACAAGAGTACTGCGCAAAGGTGGCAGGATTATTATGCGGCGACCCTGGTTTGCTTAAGAAACAATATTCAAGCAAATAGGAGGGCAGATACTTCGATGCAGGAATTGAAAAAGGTACGACTAAATCAATAGCTGTGATTCGTAGTGATCGAGCTTTGATCTGAAGGCATCATGGCATGGCGCATGTAGGAAGCCAGTCCCTATAGGGGCCAATTCTGTCGCTTACGTATTTTCATGTAGGTACGATCGTACGTCTGACGTCTATAGTGTTCAACCAATAAATTCGTGAACATAAGAGCCCGTATTGCCGCAACGATGCTTTCACGCGGTGGAGCTCTGTTCAAATCTCAAATCGAATCAATTGCCGGATCGTACCCGTAACTGCAATCCGCTTGGTTGCAAATTTCTCGAAAGACCGTACTATGAATTTTTGCATCCTGTCATGTCATGTCAAAGTTACGGCACTCAAGCGGCCCCACTCCAAATGGTCCGATTCGAACGCCGCTGAGCCATGCGCTCAACGGTTGCAGAGCTGGTGCCGCCCATCTTGACATTCAACAATGACAGTGTTGCTAAAGACGCCTTGGGTTATCAGGTTACGCGTAGTAGGCTATCAACACGTGGGACTTGGTTTGACAACCACCATTCGCACCTTTCTCTTTATTCTCTAGTCCCTAGTGTCAGTGATGCATAGCGGAAGAGGCTGACGTTGAGTCTCACTATGACACCGCGCATGAAAAAGCCTCAATGAAGAGATGCACATCATTCTTCAAAAGTCGATTGGATGCAAGTCGAGCTGCTAGGGTTCGAGTTCGGGCTTCAGAGTCTGGGGTAGCTGCCATCTCTGCAGAAAGTGATAATATAATAATTCGTAGAGTACTTAATCTAATTCTCAACTCTCCTCTATCTTTCAACGTGAGACCAAGAAGTTCACATCAACGCGCTCTAAAAGAATGTGTCATTGGTAAATTCTTGTCACTGCACGAAAGTGTCGGCAGAGCATCTTTCTCCAACAGACAGGCCTTCCATCTTTAACCGAGATCTTGCAGGACCTGTTTAGTAAGAAGAATCACAGGACACCATCAATCGAAGGGACCCAGGGCCAGCTGCGAAAGCATCTAGGCCTGATCAGCCACCCTCCAGCTTGGGCTTTCCAAGCCACCAGAACGGACAACTGGGGGTTCGTGGGTTGGAAAGTCGCGAGAGTCAGAGCCAGCAAAAACAACGTCAACCTGGGAATAGAGGTGGATCGTTGGAAACGGTGTGTTGGAAGAAGCTCCAGCTTGGCGTGCGGCATTAAGATCTCATCCTGCAGCAGTCCTTTTTTCCCTAGGTAGCATTGCCTCGAGGAGAAAAGAACCGCCAACGCTCGCTTGCCTTCCCCAGTTCCAACGGCAAGCCGCAAGCACATTTTGCGGGGAAACAACCCGGACAGCCGTCAAATTTCCTCAATCGCGACGTCCGGCTGTCAGAGTTGCACCTTGAATTCCACTTACAGGCCACGCGAAAGAAGACTGCTGACAGACAGTACTTGCAGCAATGTATCACATTCTTCAGGAGGCAAGTCTATTTCCCACTCCTGTCGCGTGCGCTTACATGCGTACATAATGTACAAGGTTCAAGCCGCAAGCTGGAAAGCATGCAAGAAGAGCTAACCCTCCTTCAGCGTCGTGCTTAGAATCCCCAGGTCTTTCCAAAACCCTTCGAGGAAGCCACCACTGGCAGCCACTGGACAGGGTTCCTCCCTCTTACCCTCCATCATTCCTACTAATACTCCTGAACTCCATCGCGCCCTTTGTGTCTCACACGTCACGAATCGATTGGCACATCTTCCACCTCCCACTGCCGTCCTTCCCCAGCTTTTGCCAATCTTGAACAATAGACAATAGCTATCCGGCCTCTACCAGACCACATCTTGATTGCACCACACCTCCTTCACCTGACTGACCGGACCTACCCCCATTTCACCTCGGCCTAGCGCACTACCCTTCTGCACACCTCACACCTCACACCTCACACCTCACACCTCACACCTCACACCACACACCTCACACCAAAGTCGAACGTCCAGCTCCACGCGAATCATCTTTGTCTGACCCTATGTCGGACAGACCCAATAAGCAGAGCCCCTCCAAGGGCGGAGCCTCCGCCGCTGACATGGCTGCCCGCCCCTTCCAATGCGAATGGCCCGAAGGCTGCTCAAAGGTGAGACACACTTGCCTGGACCTATCAGCCGGCGCGGGGTCCCAATTATGACCACTACTGACCATTGCCACACATAACAGAGCTTCAATCGAAAGTCCGACCTCCAACGGCATTATCGGATACATACCAATGAACGGCCGTATGCTTGCGACTACAAGCCATGCACTAAGACCTTCATCCAGCGCAGTGCTCTGACAGTCCACCGGCGAACCCATACAGGCGACAAGCCCCACAAGTGCCCCTTCCTCGGCTGCGGAAAGTGCTTCTCGGACGTATGCTGTACCCAATTGATTGCGCCGTTACACAAGGATACTTACAGTCACTGCAGTCGTCAAGTTTGGCTAGACACCGCCGCATACATACCAATGACAAACCCTATATCTGCAGGAATCAACGATGCAAGAAAGCGTGAGCGATTGCTGCCATTACATATCTTCCATGCGTTTTGTTGACTATTCGACGTAGATTCTGTCGCAAGACCACCATGACCAAGCACATCCGGAAGGAACACCCCGCTGAACCCATCCAAGAAGACCAAGATGCCGAATACTCGGACGTTGAGCCATCAGACGAGGAGGTTCTAGAAGATGATATCGAAGAAATTAAGGAAGAGGCGGGTAGTCCTTACCAAGAGGACCCAAAGGACTCGCGTTTGACTCGGCCACTCAGTAATTACCATGCCAACCTTTGGCCGCTACCGGCTCAAACCGCGCAAAGACCGACTCTGCACCGCTCTGAAAGCTCTAGCCACGACATTAAGCTTGAGCGTACATCCTCAGGCACACCGCAAAGGTCATTGACCGATCCATATCCCGAAAACTCGATGCACTCTGCTGGCCTTGACGGCGTCTCAATGCACTCGGTCATGCCTCACGGCTTGAATACCGGCACTATGCCCCAGCAATTCCAGTACAGAAATCATGACAACAACGTTGGCCTTTGGAGCCCTGGACATGACAGCCCAACAAGTATAACCAATTCTTCTCCGAGTTCTGTGAGCACTCAGGCTCATCCAATTTATACGTCGCAACCGTATCAGCTCCAGCCTACCAGCGTACCTACCCACGCACAAATACAGTATTCCCATGATGGCATCGTCACGAATATACAACAACCAATGAACGACTTGGCTGTCCACGACATACACCTTGACCAGCCTCAACAACATCAATATCATGATATGGCCTCAACGCCAGTCCAGCAACAGCAGCAGTACGAAGGCGTCCCACAGCAAGTGTCCCCACACGACCACTACATCGAGATGTCTCGTGACCCATCGCAGCACCCTGCTTATACTGAAGGTCCACCACAAGCTGCCGTCCATCACTTCCAGAACGAGGTACCTCCTACACCTGCTACGAATCGGGACCTCTCACGCTACGCAACCTCCATTCCACAAGAGCAGACTTATCAACAGCCTCAACTCCTCCCAATAGATGACACCTTTTCTATCGGCCATCAATATTTCCTTCCTGATAATGGGTCGTATCAGATCACTCAGCAGTTTAATTGGCTTGGCGATCTGAAGGACAAGCAGCCTGACACGATTTGGGCTGGCCCGTTGCCGGACCAGAGGCTAAAGGATGAATTCTATTGAAGACCAATAACGTCTATTAACAAGCAGACCACCCTACAAGGCTGCTGGCTTCAATCCCGCCGAGTCCGGCAAAACGTATTCATTTATTGATATTACGCAATTTCCTTCACCAATTTGAACTCCTGATCCTCAGCACTACAGAAATCGGCGCCTATCATCACTCTTCTTTTCATCCATGACGACCTTTACGACGCCCACCACGATCGCCTTCCATCCACTTTTACTTTTCCAAAAGTCCAAGATATCCCCTCCGTTCTTCATTCATCTATATCTCCTTATGACACCTCATGGTCGACCTATGGGCATGGTGTTGGCGAACTATCATATCATATCGTATCATATACCCTACCACCTCGACCGATCGATCTAGCGACTATACGAATGAAGCAAACGCGCCCACTTCCAATACTTTTTCTTTTTTCATTTCTTTTATGGGCGGTGGGATTGACTAGCCTTTTCATAACGCGCACAGGGACAGCATGAGGCGTTGGAGGATACCAAAAAGCATACGGGTCTTGGATTGACGTGTATATACCCACGAAAGTGAAAAGGCCTTGAGCCAACGACTGGGCGGAAAAGGTGATTACTTTGGTATACCTTCTCGTCTGAGGCGGCCATACCTGAAATGGTTTGATCTTTCCATCTATACCTATATCTATATCTAGCTAGCTGGTGTGGATACCAATGAAGAGCCGCTTTGCCTTTAACAATGTTTCCCTGGTCAAGCATTGGAGGACCCTGATCAAGAAAACCACAGGCATTGAAGGAGATTCCTTTGGGGTCTTCTGAAGATCCGAATTGGCAGAGCTCAATGTCCTATGCTTCTTTGCGATTTATGCGCCATCATATTACCTTCTTCATACTTTGCTTATCTTATGGTGCCTCTGAGGGCAAAATGTGGATAGAGACGTTATGTGGTGGTTGAGATCACGTTCTCATGATTTTTTTTGGGCGTGGGCTTTGTTGATGTTATGCTAGGTATGTATGGATGGATGTATGCTGTATCTCCTCGTCCTCGCTTGACGCCCTGGTGGGTTATGTATGTATGTATGCAGTATCCTCCTGTCCTTATTCAAGCCTTCAAATAAGGTTGCCCGAGGGGTGAGATGTGATGTGATGTGATGTGAATTATTCTGCAGGCTATCGTTGGGCTTGGAAATTGCTGGGGATGGAAAGCTGGAGATTGTGGGGAAAAGAATGGACCAATGAGCTGGGTTTGGAGGATGGTGAGTATTCATGCTGGATGTGATTGCTGAATCCTCCGCTATGATGGATCCTGGAGGTCTTGATCTATGCTTTGTTCGTTATCTTCGAGATAGAGTTGAGATTCGATTACAACCTTTTGGTTGCGTGGCTACTTATTTTTTCGAAGTACAACCACTGTGGGGTTGTAAATTGCGGGTCCGTCGTAGTACACCAAGAGTTTCAAGTTTGGAAATGGCCACAGCGCTTTCAGCTGTTGCTGCGAAATGTGCATAGCGTGGTGGAATCCAGGGGGCTCCACGGTTATGCTCTCCGCGTTCGCTGGACCTATAGCTGCTGCGAATTGCCGTAGTAAATCGATTGTTCCATGATGGAAATAGAAGAAATTCTTTGAATAGTAGATTGGTGTCACCTCGTAGTAGATCTGTCGACAGGTGGAAGCGAGAGCTATCGTGGTGGGGGAAAGATGCTCGCTGGATGGTTTACGACAGCTGTTGCATTTGATGACTACTATCTCCACCTCGACAACGAGGGTCCAAATGCGGTTGCGAATTTCCGGTGGGAACTTGAGGAGAGGGCATGGTGGCGTTATTGCGAGCGCTGATGATTCTATGTCCGACATAGTGAGCAGGTGATATTGCTGTGATGAATTTGATGGGTTGATTGAAGCTAGGGATTTGGGCCTGAGATGTTGATCGTCTGAGACTTGTTTGGAAGGCGTAGATGGAGAATTGACGTAGGATTTCGGATGAATGACTTGATGTTCGTAAGTTGACAAAAACGGAAGGTAGGATTTGACGAGGTGGCAAGTGATGCGAGAAGGCCGTGGTAGGATTCACTTTCGTTCATTCACCAGGCTCATGGAAATGGCAAAGTGGCCAAGTATTCACCATCAATTACCGTGAGGTGATATTCCAATTGCTGGATGGGCTTGGAGGAATGCCTCGAATATGTTAAGCTTTGAATGGGCCCGCTGGGAACATAGATCCAGCTTCTGAAGGCCAGGTAGACAGGAGGTCGTTCTAGTTATGGAATTCGTGACAGCTGGCTTCGAACTTCCGTCCCTTGTGCTTTGAAATACTGAGTGATCAGTTACACTGGAATTCACAGAGATAGGCTCTATTAGTTGATTCCAGGAAAGAGATGCATGAGTAGGGTCCTCATGGTGACTTTTGTAGTGACGACGGATTCGCGCGCTGCGAAAGGATCTGAAGGGAACAAAAGCAATGGGGAATGATGATGATGTGAGGTGAACCATAGCACGGGTCAACTGGTATTCACCTCACTGTACGCAATACCTATGCTTCGCACTTTGATTTGCCACCAGTCACATTCTAAACGGCAACAATAGCAAAATACCCACGAAGCTCCGTAAATTGCTAGACGATAGGACATAAATCAATCTTGAAAATGGCTACCTGCCAAAGCGCTGACCCGGAGCCTTACATAAAGACGCCTTGGGGAATTTGCACTGCTTGATAGAACGGTCCTATTCTGTATGGAATCCATCGTGAATACAGTTCCTGTTCAGATATCTTACCAGAACCCAGATTTCCTGCTCTACGATTGCTCTTTGCGCGTGAGTTCTGTCCCGTAGCTTCAAATCGTAAGCTCATCGCTCATCGCTCATCCCTTTGCAGAGTCTCTTGCAAAGTTCATGCACAACCAGGACCTAGTCATTGCGACATTCTGTTCGCGAGATACGCCAGCGATTGTGAGAGACAACAAAGCTATTGCCATCAAAGCCAAAGCCAAACAATATGCGGCCTCTTTCAACAGCTTCTGCGATGGTCTTAGTGACGGTGTACCAAGCCTCGTTCGCAGAAGATCTAGCGACAGGGCAGAGACGAGCTCCAATTCGAACCTGTGTGATTCTGGTCTGTTAGCTATTTTCTGGAATGCAAGAATTGTGGCGGTGCTTCCGCGGGGATTGTGTATTTTATGGTAACGGACGTGGATCGGTGAGTATTCAATAACGATGAATCTCCCAGATAAGGTTGCGAATGTCATAAGTGAGTCCGAGGAGAGAAGACGAAAGGTGTCGTGGGCATCGTTGCTGGCTAATTGCAATCAGCCATCGCAGAGATCCCACAGTACACTGCTGGGCATAACAAGTACCAGGGAAACGGGTTACACTGTGTATAAGAATGACAAGAGACTGTATATACTTGGCTGAAGGCCGAAAGCCAGTCGCATGTTCCACTGCAGCTACTGCAATACATCGTGTCATGAGGCGGCAGTCCCCTAGTAGCCTCCAAAACAGCGGGCTGTAGATAAATAGTCTTTCAATTGCTTTACTTCAGTCCGCGAAGACCGTTGAACAAGGATCTGGTCAAATTCCCAGATCATAATGATCGCTAACAGATCATCAACTTTCTCCTTGTTTCAGAACGGTTTTTGATTAGTATATATCCACAGGAAGCAAGCAGAATTCCATTTCACAAGTATGGAGTGGTCCAACTATACGGAGGAGCTCTTTGCTGAACGTGCGGGTTCAAGGTCCAGCGGGATAACCTCTCCGCAGGAGATATATCTTTTCCTCCCTTTAAACCCTTTATTGTGAACCATCCGACCATTTAATAGAGATACTTGAATGGCTGCTGGAGGATGAATGCGCGCTTCTCGAGAGTGGCCGTGGGGTTTACTATGGTAGGTGTATGGCGCTAACTATATTGAGACTAGATGTACCTATAAGGCTTGGCGAACTAGGCGGAAGTTTCTCGACCGTCGCCTTCATCAGCGCCCAGGTTTTGCTACTTGATGTTTAGGTCATGATGCATATTTCATTCTCTACGACGATGTCTTCTATTCTTTAACTTATTTGCTATTTTTGCTCTGTTTCAGCGGCGATTCACTGCCAGCATGGCGTTCCAGGTTCCGGCAACTGTATGTATACGCCACCCTACCTCGATACACTTCAATATCTAACAGAATGACTCGCGCAGAATATGGCTGCCCTCTCCACCGACTTGTGGCCGACTATGAAGTCTACCCTGACTGCCCCTTGGAGAGTTCTATTACGGCAATCTCCTCTCGACTCAGCGCCCCAATCTACAACACAACGGTCTTTCAAACGCACTCCTTCGCAACGGGTCGAGGATACAGTTAGTCTTTCAAATTGTTTTCCGTATTCATATCTGTACTCATTTCACAAGGAGCCTTCGAGTACAAGACTACCAGATTGCTTGGCCTCGGTGCCTATGTCTGCATTAAGATATGCGCACCATGCGCGCGGTATGCCAATGGGGAATGCTTGGTCTATAACAACTATACGTACGTCTCGTCAGTTTGGCAGTCACCAGTATACTGACTGCAACAGCGGCTTCGAAGCTACTCCAAACCGCGAATCCATTTTTCGTTTCTAAGCCACCAATGAAGGGGACTGCTCACTTCTATTCTACACTTGCTCCTTTTCGTCTTGCGCGCAACTACGACAAAGCACAATTTCAAATATCTACCCTGTCACAGCGAAGGTCACTTTTTGGCGGAGCCTCCTCCCAAAATCTACTTGCTCATATGGAGCAAACAGCCAACAATAACCCTACTAGTGCCACTGCGCAAAATGCTTTCTATTCGGCGCTTCTACGGGCCGACATGCCTGCTATCCTGGTTGAACGGTATCAGACGGGACGATATGCGTCGAACGCGGCTTGCGAAACGACCTACCACAGAGCACTTGAGAAGCTTGCACGGACCGAAGGAGCGGCGGTGGGGACAGGTGCACAAATACAAGGGCGGAACGGTAACCTTTCAAACGAACAGCTACAAGCGATTGGTCAAGCGGTTGCAGCACAATCGAAGGGTGGAAGCATCGTAGGAGCCAAACCTGGCGTATCCGGGACGGGCGATAAAGTCAGCCCGCTTTATGTTGTGGTTGAGGAATCAACGGGGTCAACTATTTTCAAATGGATCAGGTTTCTCACCGGGCTTGGGTTGTTGGGCTACGTGCTTATGGTACTTGTTGCTTTGGCTGTTGAAACTTCAGGCGTCCTCAAGAAAGTTGGGGGCACAGGGGGGAACGAGGCTCAACCGCAGAATCAGACTGTTCGCTTCACCGACGTACACGGCTGCGATGAGGCTAAGGAAGAGCTGCAAGAGCTAGTCGAGTTTCTGAAGAATCCCGAACGATTCTCGACACTTGGCGGAAAGCTACCCAAGGGTGTTCTACTGGTTGGGCCCCCAGGTACTGGCAAAACACTGCTCGCACGGGCCGTGGCTGGAGAGGCCGGTGTACCATTCTTTTTCATGTCCGGCTCTGAGTTCGACGAGATCTATGTGGGAGTCGGCGCAAAGCGAGTTCGTGAACTTTTCGCCAATGCACGGACCAAGGCCCCCGCTATCATTTTCATCGACGAGCTGGATGCGATAGGGGGAAAGCGCAATGAACGAGATCCAGCTTATGTCAAGCAGTCGCTCAATCAACTTCTTACCGAACTCGACGGATTCTCTCAAGATACTGGTGTGATCATCCTCGCCGCTACAAATTTCCCACAACTACTGGACAAGGCCCTCACTCGACCGGGACGATTCGACCGCCACGTCGTTGTTCCCCTTCCTGATGTCCGTGGCCGCGTAGCTATCCTCAAACACCACATGAAGAACGTCCAAATCGCTACCGACGTTGATGAATCGATCATTGCTCGAGGCACAACTGGATTCTCAGGAGCCGAGCTTGAAAATCTCGTTAATCAAGCCGCTGTTCGCGCCAGTCGAAACAGAGCGCAAAAAGTCAGTATGATCGACTTTGAATGGGCCAAGGACAAGATCATGATGGGCGCTGAACGGCGGAGTGCAGTCATACAGGAGAAGGACAAGATCATGACCGCCTACCATGAAGCTGGGCATGCCTTGGTCGGCATGTTCACTAATGGTGCGACGCCACTCTACAAAGCCACTATAATGCCACGAGGTCAAGCATTGGGTGTGACGCACTTCATGCAAGAAATGGACAAAGTGTCTATGGCGAGGAAGGAGTACTCGGCATCAATCGACGTGTCCATGGGTGGCAAGGTCGCTGAAGAACTGATCTATGGAGAAGACAATGTTACCAGCGGTTGTTCTAGCGTATGCAACTCCACTCAAACTTTTTTATTGAAATAGCTCATTAACCTCTACGCAGGACCTCAAAAATGCCACTAATGTAGCCTACGACATGGTAACCCGGCTGGGCATGTCTGAAAAACTTGGCAACGTCGACTTAGCCGACGGCTACGAACATCTCTCCTCCCAGACGAAACAGCAAATCGAAGCTGAAGTTCGCCGCATCATCGAAGAAGCCCGACAGCGCGCTACGACACTTCTGACTGAACACCGCAAAGATCTCGATACCCTCGCTAAAGCACTAGTCGAATACGAGGTTCTGAGCTTGGATGAGATGCAGAGAGTTCTCAAGGGAGAGAAGCTACAGAAGATGAAAAGTTTGTCGAAGATGCCTATGAAACTACCCGAGATAGTGCTGCCGCCTGGGATGGGAGGTAGCGGGACGGCGGGGGGCGCGGGGGTTGACACTATAGGTGGGTCTGAAGACAAGCTGTGACAGATACTCCATTCGCCACTCCATTCTCTTTTCTCTTATGCGATCTGAGCGACACAGCGGTATGCACGGATGCGAGCACAGGCTTGCATTGGCGTTTGCAACTGGAAAGTAGCCTTTCATGAGGCTTCACAAAGCAGCTAGAAGATATCTAATCATTGATGACTATTTATGTCATCAATCTGCGCGATCGATGCTGTCTGAAGTGCAGCATATGTCTGTGGCGAATCAACACTCCTCCATAATTGAAAGTCACTGCATTCCTTCTCAAACGCCTAAGTAAATAACAAGGCGCCAACCATCTGGGAAAGAATTTTCTTGATGTCCCGTAGAACTGCCAGGGGCCCCACCAGTTTCTCATCTCATGAAAGACACCCACAGCTACCAGTAAAGATATTCGTCCACCCCAGAACATCATAGCGTAGTACCTACACATCCGATCACAAGTCGGTTCCCCAAGCTGAACGGATACCTCGCTCCTTTCATCCTTAGTACTCGGCACAGCTCGTATTCAGATATCAAGCTCCCACATCGCGGGCCGAACGATTTTCGCATTTGGTAGTCCCAGTACGAGAAACCCGGCTGCTCGGATGGTGATTTTGCACAGCAAGTAGTCTTCGACTTTATGCACAAAGCAACATAGAGTAATTGTTCTCATCTAGGACACTCCCCGCCTCCCTCCTCCCAAGATACGACCTTCCTTGTACGAACAGTGATAGGTTGTGGCAAGGCTTATTCGCGTTTCGAAACATTTCCGTAGGCTCAAGATGCGCCATATGCATTCGTGTAGTGGCTGCTGAGCCATAAAAGTATATCAGCATGCAGCTATCTTAGCAGGATCAGTCAGCGCAGTGCATCAATGTAGAAAAACATAAGTGCTGGTGCTGCGACTAGTGAACAGAGCAGAGACTCTTCTGGGGTTGCGATATCCGAGTGGTGCCGATGTATTAAAGTAGGTTTTATTCAAGGCGGTGTGTCAAAGCCTCGGAAGCGCAAATGCAGAGATTGATGTACAGTCATACATTTGCATACATAGAGGGCCCAGTGATGACAGCCTGAGACCAATGTTACCCAGAACATCAATCGCCAATGGACGGTCTTCGTCACCCCACGCTGTTCTATCCACAACATCGACGCCACTTGTTCCCATGTCAGATCACAGAATTCCTCTTGCGATTGCTGTTTGGATTGTAATCTATATTTCTTGGAGGGGGAGTACACTGTGACCCATCTGCTGCTTCTGTTTAGTCGACGCTCGGGTCTGAGACCACTTGTCTGCTTTTCAGTGAGATGGTGGGTAGAATGGACTTCCTGGAGGTGGTGAGAGCTTGGTATTGCAAGTGAGTAGATGTTGATCTTTTCGGCTTCCATGGACGTAGTTGAAAGATTTGCAAGAATCAGCGCTGACGTGAGAGTGGCGAAATGTGTTACGCTCGAGGCTGTTTAGAGGACTGATAAGGATCACAGAGGCGTCTAGTCCCGGATAAAGCTTTTCTGTTGGAGGAATTGTCCGTGGGGTTTGAGCGGCGGCGCCCGATAATCGTAATAAAACTTGGACGCGAGGTATGGTCTCGAATGACACTGCTGACGGCGAGACTGTCATACTTCTGGATTCTTTCAAGCGGTTCTTTAGGAGAATGGCGATAGTAGTTTTTGGATCATCCGGAAGTGGAGAGCCACTTCTGGTGGAAGCTTTTCGCAGAGCTCACTTCTTCGAAGAGGATTTACAGTCCCCTAGACAAAGTATCAGACCATCGGCCCACGAGAAGTATGCTTGTACAATAAAAATCAGGCAGAAAGAACTGTATTTTTGTTTTCTGAAGTTTCAAAGTGGGGAAACACTCATGAAAAAGCAATTATGGCCTGAGTTGAAGTCAAGCGAAATTCTCATGTGACGCACCGCATTTTTCATCCGGTTTCGTCTCTCTGCCATGACGTATTAGTCTAGAGATTGCTAGCAGTCTGCATTCAGGGGACTTAAGACGCACATAGACACGACATTGGGGGCACATCTCACATGACTAGAAAACCATTGTCAGCGTATGATTAGGAACCCCACGTAGACAGGTTTACGTTTGCTGATATTTTGTACACCACGCCTTGACCACATATCTGATATGTCCACATTGATAGTTGACCTGAACGTAATCGCACATGATGTATTGTCGGGCAAAAATGAATGGTTAGGAGTACATTGACTGGCCTTGATCTTCGAAGCTTTGGGTTAGAGGGAGCCTTCGATGTCCGTCCTTTTGAGGCTCTCGAGACATTTTATCCGCAGAAGCGGATGGACCATTGGCCCTGACCATGCCTCCTCTGCATAGGCCCATTGCGCTTGGGACGATGGCTGACACATAGCACGCAGTGACAGTAATAGCTCACGGCTTAAAACCGGCAACGGTAGCGATAGAAGCCTCTCCCGTGGTCCGAGCATGGTTCCTCCGTGTTCAGATGGTGTTGGATCTTGGGAATGATGGCAAGGCCGAATGCTGGAAGACCAGGAGGGTGCTATCGGTAAGCAAATGCCTGGAGGAACGACGAGCAGCGGTTACTCCCGTTGGTCAATGGGATGCCTGTGCCTCGTGAAAAAGTGGACCCTCAGCAGGATCCGGGGGCAAAAGGCGTTCTCCTCGAAAGCCGGACAAGGATGTCAATCAGTCAATGCTTGCGCGTCAGTAAGCATCAAAACCGCCACTATTGCACTACCATAGGCCTCATCTTCAGCGAGCATCTTTGAAACATGTTCTCGCCATTCCGGTCAGCAAGCCTCATATTCCCTCTCGCTGAATGAGCACGGGGTCATTGACCTTTCAAGGCAAGGTCAGCTTTCCCCTCCTTTGGCCAGATTAGGAGGTTCATTCAACGGGTGCTAGCAACTTGATGCGGCGTCATCGAGGTCACCTGCCGGCCAATTGCGGCTTGAAACATGCTCCCAGAATTGTGATTGGAGACATCTACCTATTTAGTGGGCACACAGAGCGCGCAACGATCGAGATCAGTCTTGCAGGGTCGACATGGGAGTCGTCTACGGGCCTGGTGCAGTGGCCCGGGAGTGCGCATGAGAACAGCTGAAATCTTATAGGGCCCGGCGATCCCCTCTCTCTGATGCAATGTCGCCTGTATGAGACCAATTGCTTCCGGATCGTTGGTATAATCTGCAGTGAGAACGATTGCTCCAATTGACTGGTATTTTCAGGCTGCACAGATTGCCACTGAGCCTCGTGATGGGTACAACACCCTTGCTTCGTTCCTCATAACTGAAGAATCACCACCATCATAAAGGAAACCTCGAAGCCGCTCGTGTTGACCACGGCGATGATTGAGGATCAAATTGCAATGACGATCGTGGCAGAAACTTGGACCTGACGATGGCATTCCGCGAAAGAATAGAAGGCAGAAGTGATTACTTAAACGAGTGTGGCAAGGGGTACTATATGTCCATATATACAAACAAATGCTAAAGCTCTCTACTCGAACAGGGAATCCGGAAACAGATGCTATTGGTCAAGAGCTTGGAGGACCGTCATCGGAGTCGACCCAGCCTTTAGACATCTCGACAGCGCGTTCCCACCTCTTATACATTCTGTCGGTTTGCTCGTTGGTCATCTGCGGCTTGAATATTGTGCGGTCCTCTCTGTTGATCTCTTTCAGCTCGTCGAATTCCTTCCAGATGTCTACGGCGAACCCAGCTGCGATAGCCGCTCCGAGGGATGTTGTCTCTCGCATGTACGGTCGATCAACAGGTATGCCTATAAGGTCTGCTTGGGTCTTCCGTGAATGAGCCCTACTCCTTGGCGGTTCAATTGACGAAGAGAAAAGGGAAACATACCTGCATGCAGAGGTCAGAGTTGCTCATGCCTCCGTCCACAGCTAGCTGGGCCAATTTGTGACCGCTATCCTTCTCCATGGCATCGAGGATCGCCTTAGTCTGGAAGCAGGTTGCCTCCATTGTCGCTCTCGCAATATGGCCTCTCTCTGTGAACTGGGTGATTCCAAATATTGTACCCTTGGCGTCATCGATCCAATAAGGCGCGAATAAGCCGCTGAAAGCGGTAACAAAAACGCAGCCTCCGTTGTCTTTCACTGTCGCCGCTAACTCGTTAATGTCAGGCGAAGCCTCAATGAATCTGAAATTGTTCCTGAGAAAATGTACCGCACTGCCAGCAACGGCGATGCTACCTTCCAGGGCATACACTGGCTTTCGCTGTCCGCCAAAGTGGTAGCCCACGGTGGCTAACAAGCCATGATGTGACATCACAGGTTTTTCACCTACATTGTAAAGTAAGAAGCAGCCGGTGCCGTACGTATTCTTTGCCATGCCCGGTGAGAAGCCCAATTGTCCCACTAGTGCAGCTGATTGGTCGCCAAGGCAGCCAGTGATCTTCACTCCTTTCAATGGCCCAGAAGCCATGGAACCGAATGCATTGGGGTCCGAGCATGGTACTATCTTGGGGAGCTTCAATTTTTGAGGATCCAGTTGAAAAAAGTCTAATACCGTCGAGTCATATTCCAACTTGTGAAGATTGACGAACATAGTTCTTGAGGCATTGGTCACGTCAGTGACGTGCAATTTTCTTTCTTTTCCATTCAAGTTAAACAGTAGCCAAGTATCAATCGTGCCAAATGCCAGCCGGCCTTCATCATAAGCTTTTTTTACTTTGTCCAGGTTTCGCAACATCCATATCAGCTTAACCGAGGATGGGTAGGTCGACAGCGGCAAGCCACAGATGTCTTGCAGTTTATCGGCACCCTTGCGGTCCTTCAGTTCGCGAACGATTGTATGTGTTCTCGTATCTGGCCAAGCAATCGCATTGTGGAGAAGGTCTCCTGTTTCGCTATCCCAGAGCACCGTAGTCTCTCGTTGAGTTGAGAGGCCAATAGCCTTTATGTCAGACGCTGAGTAGCCTTGCTTGGTGAACGCTTTCGTAGCTTCCTCAATACAAGTTTCTACGGTCTGGACAATCTCAACAGGATCATGGTCTATCCATCTACTTGAGCGTCAATTGGCTGCTTGCTGGTATTGACTCGTAGGTGCACCAACCCTGAATGTGGGTAGATCTGCTTGAACTCCATTTGGTGCGAAGCTATTGGTGTTCCCGTGCCATCGAAAATGAGGAAGCGCGTGCTTGTAGTACCTTGGTCAATGGAGCCAATGAACCATTTCTTGAGCTGTTCTTCATCTTGTCTTGGGACTCCTGCCTCTTTGCCCCCTCTCAAGACTTGCTCAGGCTTAGCTGTATTGGTGGGCTCGGCCATTGTGAAACGTAGCTTGTGTAAGTGAGAAAAGAGTCCTTGGGAGGCTTTGCTTGTGAGAGGCGTGGATCTGAGCAGTAGAGAAGTATGCAGAAAATGGAAGTCTAGTTGGGTTGGTAGAGAATGGGCGAGACATGACAGCAGGGTAGCTGTCGGGGATCAACATCTGGCAGTAGCCCCGCCGAGCGGGATGACATGATGTGTGAAGCTGGCAGCTTCCTGTCCATAGGAATGCGGGGTGCCATTCGCTACCAGCGCGCTGAGCGGAACACTTCCCCTCCAAAAGCCCCACCGCCTTCCAAAAATAGCCTCGGTAGCCCTCACATATATTGTAGGTATTGATAGTCAAAGAGAATAATTATTTTGTAAGCTTGAATGTTCATAGTGTTAATGTTAGTTAAAGTACCAAATGCTACCTCGTCAGTCTACCCATCGCTATGCTACATGGCCGATGGCTCAGGTATCGTGACCTATGCGCGCTAGAATGCAGTGAGACCAAAACCGTGCCTCTAGAGATAATTGTACATCCAAACTCCATGCAATGCTCTATACATGCGGGTTAATCTACTGCCATGTAAGGAGAAGAATGCTTAATTCACAACAAACCACCCCTCTATGCAAAATAGCTCTTCCATAGGACCCCATCAAGGTCTTCTGCTTGCTCTTGAGAGAACGCCTTCATGTATTTGGTTAGCAAAGGATCTGCTGGATTGAGAGCCATTGAATTTCCGTACCTTCAGATCCAATTGCCATGTATCCTGCCTCGTCTTTTTAAAATCACTCAGGATACTCTTCACACTCTTGCCCACCATTCCCGGGTCATTATTGGCCTTGTTTGCCAGAGTCGTTAAGACACTAGGGATCCAGGAAGGTGGAGGGGACTTGTAAGGAAACGCTTGCACAAGCGCCCCAAGTCCTAATACAGCCGCGTGGCGAGTAAGGACAAGCTTGTTATGCTCTGGCGTCGGTGTGCTGGTCCCTGTGTTAGGAGTTGAGACGCCCGAAACGCCATTCTTGGGTCTCTTCGGTAATGGAGAGTCGAGAAGCAGTTTAACGAATTTCTTATTGAAGTCTTGCACCATCTTGGAGCGCAGGGCTGCAGGCGAGCAGCGGATCATCCCTGACAAAGTCGTCGAAGCGCCAAGACGAACTTCGAGTTGCGTATCTTCCAGCATGGTAGCCACGCAATCAAGAAGCTTCATTTGCTGATCTTGTGAAATGAGAAAGAGGCGACGGAAGTAGATTACTTGCATATTGATCAGCACTCGAAGTCGCTGATGCCATAAAGGCGACGTTGTACCGATCCGGATGAGCGCAGCAATTAACTCAACATCGTCCCCAAATCGATGAGGTATATTCGGAATATTGCGGAAGACGTGATATGCAAGGCCTTGCAATTCTTGATCTTCTCTGATGTCCATCATGTAGAGCAGCTGCTCCATGAACACGTTCGGCAAGAATTGTTGCAGCTGGGTGCACTCAAAGGATGAAAGTGTACTATCGAGCCACAAAAGCACCGTCTTACTACCTGATGTATAAGATGAAGGCGTTTGTTGGCCAGGTGTACGCTCCTGCCTCCATTTCTCAAGACGTTCAAATGTGTCATGGACCGTGTCTATGAATTCTTCCGTTGGCTGGTAAGGCGCTGTACCAAGCGAAGAGGCCTCCTTCTGACTCCGGATCAGGGTAGGAACATCCTTGTAAGATTCGTGATATCGTGTGCGGTACAAGCTAGATAATGATAGACCCATCGCTTCACGTACTTGCTTATAGGGATGATCAATGTGCAGCAGGAAGTCTTCGATTATAGGCTTCTCGAGTTGGAAATGCCACCCCAAGTCAGTGACGCACTGCTGCAACAGCCGGATCTTAGAGCTTTCTTTGAAAGCCGCGTTTGACTCCATGTCAAGTCTGAACGCCGCAAGCCAATCGATTATAGGCCAGCACCGCCTGGGATCTTTTCCTTGTGTAACCAAATGCAGAAATATAGTCCAGTATGTGAGGTTTTCTGGCGTCAGGCCGTCGGAGAATACTCGTTGGATCATAGGAAACACGTACTCCCAGATCATGGTGCGGTACTTGAGCGGCTTATTGACCGTCGAAGTGAGAAGAGCGCCCAGTATCTCGGCCGTAGCACGGTGTTGATGCTTGTCCGACCCATCAACCCAGGTTTCCTGAATCAATTCTTGGATATCAGCGTATTTCGCCGAAGTAAGGCCCGCGTACATGAGGTCAAATGTGTGGGCCAGCATTATAGCATTAGATACGCGGAATCGGTCGGCTCCTGAATCACGTGGTTCCTGTTTGAGAAAACCGAAGAAGGCAGAGAACCATGCCCGGTCAAGTAGCCTCCCAATTTGTGTACGGGCTTTGGTCTCGGTGTCGTCAAACTCTACATCGCCCTCGGGGCTCGCTTTGTAGGCAGGCATTGTCTTATCCCATACAAGCCAGCCTGGGTGGTCATGGTCGACATAGTACTCAGTGTCGGCTTTGGCAAAGCTGGCAAGGTAATCTGGCGTCCATTTTGGATCGTCTTGACGTGTGGCTACCTGAATCTTCGCTTGAATGTCCTGTTTATCAAGAAGATAATTTTCATAGCTGTGCTTTGCAGCCGCTCGAGTCTCTATCAATGAAAGCAGGGCGACGAAAGCTCCAGCGTACAGCCCTCTGAGACCCGGATGTGAGTCAATAGCTCCTTTAGCGATAAGATCGATCATGTTCTCAGAAGCAATACTGTCGAATCTCAGACCCAGGGTAATCACGATGGCAGCAGTACGACTAGCCTGCTTCCAATGTGACTTTCGAGCTAGATCTACAAGCTCATCAGATAGCGCAGCCTTTTTACTCTCAATATTTGCGCGCTTTTTGGAGAGCTTCTGCCTTTTCTCATCAATGGTGCCGCTGACATCTTCAATCGGCGCAACAGACTGGATGATGTCCTTGTCCAAAATAACCATACGTTCAAGTGGCCTTCCCATTTCCATTATGTAGATTGTCGCGGCAGCACAAAGCTTCTGAATGGACGGTTTGTCTGCTGCACTAGCTTCGATGTAAGCTTTTATCAAGTCTGGTGCGTAACGCCAGTTCCTGCCAATCGTTTTATTGAGACTGCCGAACAGCAAGGAGTACATAGCGCCTTTGATGCGGGAGAAGTCTTGGTCCCTTACTCCGGCTTTCATTGCTTCGAGCAACGGCGGTATCACTACTAACCGAGATCCTATGATTGCTTTCAAAGCCGCTTCGCCAGCACTCTGCGCGTGACGGCGAACCTCGCGATAGGCGGATACAGATGATTGTGCCAGATCTAGGAAGAGCTGCTTCGCCAAATCAGTTTTAGGCCGTGGGTAAGAATTGTGACGTAAACGCTGTAGATGGTAGACATTCGCCCTTCGAAGTAGTAGTGGCCTCGGGTATTCTTTCCGTAGGCCACTCACCTTGTAGGGATGTATGTCTGCTGAGAGGAGTCTCTGGACTCTATCCAAGACATGAGCGGATCTCTCAATTCCAACGTCAACGAACCAAGATCGATAGGCATTACACAAGGGCTCAAAGCAAGCAACATCGTCTTCCTGCTTTTCAATGAGGAATTGATGTACTTCATGTAGCACAGTACCGGTCCTTTTTCTGAAAGCATGCAGTTCGTTGTAGAGGTTATCGCCTTCCTTAAGCATGTAACCCGCAGGATAGAGGAAGGTAGGCCTAACCTCGCTCTCATCCGCGTTCCCAGGATAAGCATCGAAGTCCTCGTCCTGATCATCCTCGGACGCTCCAGGGTGAGCGTCGACCATTTCTGTGTCGGTGTCGAGGGTATCGGCCTTCGACTCCAACTTCGGATCGAATAGAACAGAGACGCCGGACAATAGTAGACGAATAAGTACCAGATTGCGTGACACTTCATCAGACCATTCCTTGCCAACACCGTCACGTTTGATGCTTGAGGTACCGGCGGTCAGTGCTTGAAGTTGATTGAGAGCATTCTCTCCTTGGGCCTTCAGCACGTCCACTGCAAATGCCATTTCCTCTTTATTGGGAACATGCCATTTGATGTTCAAATTCTGAAGGTCAGGTATCATGCCCCAGTCTTGCGGTCCAATTCCTCTGGCAAGGACATCTTCTTCGTATAGGGAATAGTCTACTGTATAGATACCCGTGAGATTGAGCAATAAATGGTGGATGAAGTTCGAAATGTGGGTAGTCGGGAGACCAATGCATTTCTGTTGCATGTAAAGAGCAATGTCGAACAATTCTTGTTTGTGCTGGAGTACAGCATCGCCAACGTGCACGACAGACATGCTGAGCATGCTGACATTCCACACAAGCCCACGATCCCGCGGTAGTACGTCGGTACCGGTATTTCGAGTCGATGCTGCGCCATTCTCGTCGATCTCCGTCCTTATCGACTGGATCAGCACTGGCAGCAAACGCTTCAAAGCCCTGGCGGGATCGATCTTGCAAAGGGCACTACATATGAAGGCCATAGCATCTCGGGCCTGATGAATGACATGATTACCCACAAAATCAGCAATCTTATTCAGGGCGAGCTCATATAGGTCAGGAGACAAAGAGGCAAGCATAGGTGTCAGTGCGGCTGGCAAAGTGTTCACGACATTCTCTTCAGGCGAGCCGGACCTAGGTCGTGAAGCATCCGGTAGATTCTCCAAAAGTGTGAATACCTTGCCAAGGAAAGAACTCAGGAACTCAGGAAATGAGGCCGTTGAGGAACGGAGTATCATCTCTTCGTCGACATCACTCAGACCATTCAGGTAGTCAAGCTGAATGTTGGCACCTTCCTCCTCCATCCGAGCAACCTCAGAAGTAATCCACTCAACTGCAAGCATACTACCACTAACGTCGTCTCTTCCTTCGGTAAGATCATGTAACGGGATGTTGTAACATACTGACTGGATATACGATAAGGTATACAATGTCTTGTCCAGATCATTTGCGTCTATTCCAGGAAGTGATAGGCCTAGCATCGTCGTAACATGGCAACGAAAGCCTTTGGTGCGTACCATGGTTTTTGACAGGACCTGCAAAGCTCTTAGAGAGGAGGTGGTACGGTGTACTTCAACAAGACCCTGCATAGAGGGGTAGATCCGCTGGAGAGCACCAGGGAGTATCAAGTCTGGCTCTAGATATGCCAGGCTCTGCAAGCTCGATAGAGAAAAATTCATCGCGGTGCCACTCTTAGCGTAAATACCCATGAATATGACATCTCTTAGACACAATACAAATCTCCGCTTCAATGCATTATTGAGTTTACGTTCTTCTGGCATTTCCAACTCCCCGCTTCTCTCACGATTCCATCGCATGACAAAGAAATCCGTGAGGTAGTAGACGAGCTGGGACAATGGTTTTGTCCATCCGCCTGAATTGGATGGATGGAAGAACGTTTCGACGGCCTGTATGAGGCCCTCAAGATTGGTCATGATGGAATCCGGCCGATCGAGACAAGCTGGCGAAAGCGACATTACTATCCATCGGGCAATATGATGCGCAATAGGATGCTTTTTAGGATCCCGTTCTACCATAATCGCAAGTCCTGCGGCAACGTCAATGGCTGGACTATAGGGTGAAGTTGCCTGCCCGACAGGTATTTCAAGGAGGCGAAGGACAGCTGTGAAGATCGACGAAGACTGCTCCTTCGTGAAGATACCAAACTCAGTGAATGGGACCTGTGATGCTACCAAAGAATCTCGCGCTAGCCGCGAGAAAAGATCTAAGAATGTTGTATCAAAGACCTTTGACCGGTTAACGAGTGACCATAGGTGGAAGAATGTCGGTAAGTAGTGCTGAGGTAGAAGCTCGTCCTCGCCTTCGGGAGGAGGCGCTGTTGGAAGAAGCAGATTAAGCAGACCAGTGACCACATAAGCGCCTTCCGTAAATGAAGTTGTGAAATAAGGTAAGATCTCTTCGAACATTGCTGGAATTTCCCGGGGATCGAAGTAGAGTTGTGCGAATGTGCACAATTTAGCAAGTGTTTTGTAATTTCGCTTTGCATTCTGAGCTTGGATCATGCCAGATTCTGTAGGTATCACGAATATCTTCCATTCCCGAAACAAGGGCCTCCAGTCCAGTATGAGGTCAGTACCAGGACGTAGGTAGTGCTTCCGCCTATGGAGCATTAGTAAATGGCCATTATGACTGGACATCACCCAATGAGCTCACTTTGTCAATACCATGAACATGCTCGAAAAGCGTTCTGCCGCCGTAATATCAATACCAGGCGCAAGAGCGAGCTCGTAGTATAGCTTGACCAGCCTGATCCTCTCATCCTTGGTTGGGTCGAATTTCAGGCCTAGCCAGTTCCTGAGCTCTCGTGTCCAATGAACGGCTCCTACTGCAAAGTCTCCGGCTTCTATTGCTACGTAAAGATGCTTCAGAATCTCTTTAAAATCTTCATGTCTCTTAGCCTCGCTTTCAACTTCGTAAGGTAGGTATCGAAAGTATGGAAAAGTTCTTGGTCGATTTCTCGTTATCTGTTTGTTGTCCTCGACTGGTTCCCTACACTCGCGAGGCCCAGCCCCTGGCGATGTAGCACGAGAACCGGTCGCTCCATCGTTGCCCTCCGATGATGTTATGAGCTCGACCAGCTGTGCTGCCTTGCCGTCCATGTCTTTGAGGAGTTCGAGAAGGAATTGATAGTTTGGTGGAGGAGGATCCTCGCTGGTAGCGCAGTTTATCAGATATTGCTGCACTAGTTGGATTGTCAGCAGATGACTCAGACGAGGGTTTGGAGAGGCGAATAGTTACACAGTCTATAACATCTTCGTATCCCGAGTAGATGTTGCTGCTTGGGTTTAAACAGCGATGGGCCCGGATCGTTGGGCTTGGCTAAAGAGATGCTGTTCTGCTATCTTAGGCAGGTACCCTTCCAGATGCTTGCAGCAACTAGTGGAGTGCTGTGCTGCAGAGCTCGGCGGTGGGTTTATCGACTGGTGAGCTACGCGTATCGAAGCGTTGGAAAGTATCGCGTGCCCACGCTAGTGGCGGTCTCCCACTTAAGAAGATGCGGGTAGCCCCGATGATATCTCCAATGTAGAAACTTCAAAATTTATGGCGTTGTATATTCGTTGGCTGATAGAAGATCTATTGTGTCTACAAGAAAGTAGGAGGGATATTTCACAGTGGGCTTGAATGGTATTTAATCATAGAGCTGACCAATGTCTCAGGCATCAGGCTGAACACGCACACTCGCCACCCCAGCCTTATATCATCCCCATGACACACCGCCCGGTGACACAGGTAAACTGAGCACTAATTAAGATACTTTCTTGAACATAAAGATCATGCAGGTGGAAGAAAGCTGGCGAACAGTCCTCCTTGCACCATAGCATAGATTACAATCCATCTCGTAATAATACTGGTATAATGGAACTTCATGCCCCAAAACGAAGACTTGCGATCCTCCAAAATTAATGATGCCAGCCACCAGTACCATACAGGATAGCCAGAAGATAGTCGATTGATGATTTGGACGTGATAGCTTGTCAAAGCCAAAATTGCGAGAACGATTTGAGGGATGGCGAAGCGGCGTGCAATAGCACTGTCGACATGTAAGTCAGGACCGGTTGCCGAAGTCCATGTGGCTTCCCCAGAATGACCCTTGGACTCTTGCTCTCCCGGGACTACTATCATGGATGTCTCAACTTTCCAAGCCCGGTAACTTGACTGCAATAGAATGTAGAGCATTGGCGCGGCGAGCAGGAATAATGGAAGGTTGGACAATGTCCAGTACTTAAAAAAACCGACACCCCTGTAGAATGTTAGTATATCCTGAGAATATATCAGAAGCCCAGCCCTACCAGTATTCTTTCTGCACCCACGCATAGATACTTGGAACCCAATTCGAGCACCATGGCCTCACAAGTGTTTCTGCGCTAGAATTGGTGCAGTATTCCTTATAAGCCAGACACTGAGGTATTATCGCAATACACGCCATCAAGACACCAGAAAGGCAGACGACAAATAGTTTGCGCACATTAGCTTGGATGTTAGCGGAGTGGACGATATTACGCATGCTAGAGACGGCGTCATAGATGAAGATCAAGCCGCTGAACAAGCCATTGCCACGAAAAGTGGTGCCTACGCCGAAAAGGATGCCCGAAAATATGATTAGAGCAACTCCCTTACTGTTTTGGGCTCTCGCAGACGTTTTGGCCTTAGCGTAGGAATAATATCCGGCGAAGTTCAAAAGCGAGAATGAGCTCTCAGCATAGGGTGCAGACAAAAAGATTCCAGCAGGCGAAATTATGTGAAGACAAGCGGCTAGGAAAGACAATTTGGAAAGCTGATGAACTGATGACCTCCGATATACGGTCAATGTGAGCTCATGCAGCATCAGAACAGAACAAAGGTGGGACACATGTGATATCAAGGTCCCAGCGATTGCTTCGGTGCCAATTGACCTCGGGTATCCACAGGACTTAAGACCTGAGACAATAAGTCGAAAGTTCTCCGGTTATGGATATCGAAGTACCTTTGCTAATCAATGCTATGAGCCTCGTGAAACCCCAGCCAAAAGCCCATTCTTGCTCCCAAATGTAACCATTTTGCGCTATATGAGTGAAGTAAATAGCGTCCCATCTGACCAAGCTTTCCCATTTCAGAGGAAAGACTAATCCAGATTTGGAGGTCAAGTTAGCAAGCTTGTCGTCCGACTGCAACAGTGTCGTCGATGTATCATATCCGGCGCTAGGGCTCACGATCGCTATGCAGAGCAGCAGCAACTTCCAGACCAGAAGAAACAGAAGTAGTGCTACTTTTGGACGGTCCAGAGGGTGGAGGAAAAGGTTTAGTATTGACATAACGAATCCGTTTCGCAGAGATCCAATGGGTGAGTAAACATCAGAATTTGTGTACCTACGGCGCCACTGGCGGCAAACGCGCTAAGGCTTCGGAACTCATTGACGTTCTGACCTGTTGACTCACTCAATCTTTGCCCCGAATTGAAGCTCAAACGGGTTACTTCAACCTAGAGGCGACAATGGCCGCCACATCCTATAGCAAACGTCCAACATTGGCTACGTTGCCACCAGAAATTTTGGTCCAGATCGTGACGCACTTCACCACAGCAAAGGAATTATGCTATTTGTCGTTGGTATGCAAAAGACTGCATACCTTCATTGAGAATGATGGCTTTCGAGTGTTTTCTCAGACGCTCTTTCCATATGTTCAATTTCCATCTACACATACTGCTTTATTTTGGAGGGACGCTCTCCATGGACTAATCACACAGGCCCGGAATTGGGATCGAAAAGCTTTCATTGCGTGGATCATTAGCTCTGAGACGGATGCAAATCAGAAAAATGGAAGAAATAGAAGACATACGCATAATGCGCCCCGCGGACAAACTATGGGCTTCATACCAGTCATTGACAGCTATGAAGCCTGGTATGGAGGCGACTGGTCTTCAAGAAAAGAGATAGTGGCTTGGGGAGCCGGTGCTGACCTGGTTGTTCGGACCAGGACGATGGGACGTAAGGCACAAGACATCTGGAATGCTGCTGGGAACAGGAGTCCAAAAGATTTCAATGCACACCATCATACACACAAGTGGGCTAACTACCATGAGCCCGGAGTAAATGAAGGTTTAGATGACATCACTTTCGTGAAATTGCTGCAACAAGCTAGCATTGATGACCTGGAGCAATTCATCATCGGCCGGGTCAGTGGTGCTCTCGAGCTTGTTAGCCTGAACAAAAATACCTCACAGAGTCAGGTCCGGTGTTCTTTTAC
This sequence comes from Cladonia rangiferina, assembly GCA_023065455.1. Classification (NCBI taxonomy): domain Eukaryota; kingdom Fungi; phylum Ascomycota; class Lecanoromycetes; order Lecanorales; family Cladoniaceae; genus Cladonia; species Cladonia rangiferina. Next base: position 1,181,728 of record JAJREH010000011.1, on the reverse strand, counting down.
AACCGAAGGACGTCCAGTGAGGTCCGCAACCACGAATGGTGTTCAAACCTTGCTCGCCGCTTGTTTATCTGACTCTTTCGTTTCTCTTTACTCTATCTCTTCTTTCACCAGCCACATTGCCCCTGAAATTGCTCCTGTCGCGGAGACATCTGCGAATCCGTTAGGCCAAGTGGGAAGAACATGGACATCTCGATTTTTGAGTAATGACCGGCTAGCGGTTGGATATGGGCCCGCCCGGCAAGCCATCCGTATCTACAAAATCGGCCGAGGCGAGCTTGCAAGCGAATCGACTGGGCTCTTCAATCCGGAGGCAGGCCGCCACGCCGACGATTCTACTTCGGTATATTCATTAAGCCCGATAGCCGCGTCATCTTCGGCTGGAGGAACAGGAGGGGACATATTCTTGAGTGGTGCCTATGATGGATTAGTTCGCCTTCATGACCTTCGTTCTGCAAACCCCACCGTCGCTATTTTCCGTGATCCCGTGGATGTCTCACCAATATATTCGCTCCTTCCCGTTGTCAACGAGCAATTCGTTGCTGGCGGCGGTCGTCACTCAATTATGAAAATTTTCGATCTCCGCATGCCCGGCAGCGAGTTATATTCTTCTACGAGCAATAGCCAGTCCACCGCTACCAGACGTGGCATGTGTGGTCAAAAAAAGCCCAAGGATCAAAAGAAGAGCCGTCCTAACTGGAACACTTTCTTACCCATAACCAGCAAGCCTTTCTCTCGCGGTACTAATGACTCTTCTGTGTATGCTTTGTCCAGACCATCACAATGTTCGCCAACCCTGTATGCAGGTCTTCAAAGCACCATCGTACAGATAGACATGGTGTCCATTATGGATCAATATCCAGATTCAATATTTAATTATGAGCCAACTATGACCGGAAATAGACTTGATGTCAAAGCGAAATGGGATGCAGAGGGAAAGGTTTCCTGTCTGCCCATGTATGAGCATAATGATGGAGCTATCACTTTAATGAGGCAAGAGCCAGTCGACTACTATGCGCAGTCCAGAATCGAGGGATGGGATGAGAGATGGCAGGGGAATCAACTTCCAAATAGAGAAAATTCACGAGTCATTTAAGGGAAAGTCTGTTAGTAAAGATACTAATGATGTCGAAACCAAAAGGTCTGGTTTAACCCAGATACAAGCAGCCGGGATTTACAGCGAGACTGCGGAAATGAACCCTATTCACATGATATTGACTGGATATATTTAAGTGTGTTGAGGACGTAGGATAAGTATTTACCCGGGGGAACTCGTAAGCCAAACTTCCATAGGACATAAAATAGGTCTAGATTCTGCTACGCTTCCTCGCCCTGAAGTGTTCTAGATGTCATTAACATTTGACATTACCTTAGCTTGTAAGATGAGAGACCAAGTAGATCAACCAGACAGATCTTGTTGACCTCGCACGAGCTCTATCAGCAACAATGCAACCATTTGAACACGATAACGATTGATGCTTGTCGACATTGTCGGGCAATTGTCGTCAAATCAGGAGGTGGCAATGGAAGGCATTTGGCTCGATTGAGCAATCTGGCAGAACTTCGGCCCCTATTTCGTTAGCATATGCAGGGATCACCCCAAAAAGATTCCTAGCTTGGGGGAGAGCTTTACGAGTCCCTTGCTCCACACGAAGTTGTTCAAAGGCCACCTGTTGTTATAACTAACGATTATCCCGTTTGAGAAACTGCAATTCGACATTCCTGCAACCCCTCTTCGATCCACTTTCACGCCCTCCCACTGCAGAACATACTCGAGCCATTATCTTAATTCGCTTACTCTTTCCTACCTTCTACGAGCTGAACGAAAGGGGGTTGTTCAACTCTCTTATTTACTGAAATCCAGTCTCCTCCCGTCATGAAGGGTAAGCTCTCTGGCTGTGTGTATCTAAGTAATAAGAGCAAGGCTTGCTAATACCTGGGCGCATGTAGCACTCATTCTCGTTGGAGGGTATGGCACCCGGCTACGACCTCTGGTACGACACCTACCTAGCAAAAAGCCAGCAATATGAAAGCTAGAAGTGGAAGATACTATTGTCCTCTGACTATTGCCAGACCCTTACACTTCCAAAGCCTCTGGTAGAATTCGCCAATAAGCCGATGATTGAGCACCAGGTCGAGAGTCTGGCAGCTGCTGGGGTGACTGACATCGTCTTGGCGGTCAATTATCGGCCAGAGATTATGTCCGCTGCATTGAAGAAGGTACGTAGGATTACTGATATGTGCGATGTGACCCGGCTCTCCGACTGATCTCCCGAAGTATGAGAAAGAGTACAACGTCAACATTGAATTCTCCATTGAGACTGAGCCTCTTGGGACCGCTGGTCCACTTAAGCTAGCAGAAAAGACGCTCGGCAAGGATGACTCACCGTTTTTCGTCTTAAATTCCGACGTCATTTGCGAATATCCTTTCCAAGACCTGGCAGACTTTCACAAGCAGCATGGCGAAGAAGGCACAATCGTTGTCACCAAGGTCGAGGAGCCATCAAAATATGGTGTCATCGTTCACAAGCCAGACCACCCTTCAAGGATTGATCGCTTTGTTGAGAAGCCAGTGGAGTTCGTTGGTAATCGAATCAATGCTGGTCTTTACATTCTTAATCCTAGCGTGCTGAGGCGTATCGAGCTTCGCCCAACGTCAATTGAGCAGGAGACATTCCCAGCCATTGTCAAGGATGGACAGCTACATTCATTCGATCTGGAAGGTTTCTGGATGGACGTGGGACAACCAAAGGACTTCCTAAGCGGTACATGCTTATACTTGTCTTCATTGACGAAGAGGGGTTCAAAGAAGTTGGAATCGCCTTCAAAACCCTACGTCTACGGAGGCAACGTTCTCGTTGACCCATCGGCAAGAATTGGAAAGAACTGCAGAATTGGGCCCAACGTCACAATCGGACCAAATGTCGTCGTTGGCGATGGTGTCCGACTGCAACGTTGCGTTTTGTTAGCTGGCAGCAAAGTCAAAGACCATGCCTGGATCAAGTCTACCATCGTGGGGTGGAATAGCTCGATCGGGAAATGGGCCAGATTGGAGAATGTATCTGTTCTTGGAGACGACGTTACCATCGGCGACGAGATCTACGTCAATGGTGGTTCAATATTACCGCATAAGTCAATCAAGGCCAATATCGATTGTAAGTCTACCTTTGCATCAGTCGGTACATTATACTAACTATGTATAGCTCCATCCATCATTATGTAGGGTCTGGTATTATCTGATTCAATTCGATTGGAACATTCCCATACTTAATTTAGGGGCTTGAGAATCTTTACTCGTCTCACTTAATTCAACAAAAAGTTCCTTTTTTTGCCAGTGCGAGAATAGAGACGCCAATTAAGCGCTTTATAGACCTAGATGGTTGGGACGGACGGCAGAGCGCCTAGGCGTTGCCTCTTCCAGGCTTTGCTTTACATAGATTACGGACAGAGCTGTCTTATAGCTTTACTTGGTATTTGCTGTGCGGATCATCGATATTCAATATATATTCTACTTCAAGAAAGTATTTTGCAGCGTAGAGGCTCAACAACACCCAATATGCTGTACACGTATCCCAGATGTACAAAATCTTTACTTCTCAGGATGCTCCAAGCCTCAGACTGATCACTAAAGCCACGAAGCCTGGTGTAATTGTTGATTCGACTGAAGACTTGGTGGCCGTGGAGCGCTGAGGCTCTTAATCCGCGCAACTAGCAAGACGTACCGAAGGACGCTGCAACACCAGCTCTCGAGATCAAGTCCAGCACAGCTCCCCGGAGGTGGCTTCAGGTGCAACACAACGAAGGTGACCTCCGATCTGAGCCCCTACATGATGCACAGCCTTCCACGTTCCTCCTCTACCCATGACCCGAATCCTGTCAAGCGAACATGGAAAACAGGTGCCAAGCGTCCTCTAAGCCACCGTCTAATCATTTCCCCTGTTTCCTGGGGGGCGAGATCCTTGGGTACAGCCTCATCAGATGGTAATTGATCGTGTTTTTTCTCTGTGCCTTCGGTCTCTGTTTTCCAACAACAAGATGATTAGCAAAATCATCATCCTCAGCCAACCCTGATATATCACTATCATAAATTGTGCGTCAAAGCATTAACATGTGAAGATTCCCACTCACCGGCTCATCCATACAAGCTCTCAACGACTGTTCCAACGCCGCACACCCTGCTGCTGCATTACCTGACGAGGCCCAACACCCTTTGCCTGATCAGCACTTCACCACATGAAGCCGTTGTATTCAACAGAAGAATCATACCGAGCACCGAGGTCATTATACCCACACATGGATTCGGTTGCGGAGCATTTGGGCGACGTACTCGAAGTTTAGGGAGAGGAGGGAGACGAGGAGGCGCGAGCTTCGTGCTACCGCCTTTGGGAGGCATATTCACAAGGAATCGCAAGCAGGATCGATATTACCGATAGTGCATAGCTTAAGTTGACTGATAATGGAGAGCTTTTCTGGACATGATATGCAGGCCAAGCCGCTAAGGAGCCGCACTCTTGGCATTGTTTACTTTTGTGTTCGCGCACTCGTCGCACTTGAAGCTTCAAACAATATCTATTCTTTTATTCTGCGGCAGCTTTGGCGAGCATCATTAATGATATGAATAGTAGCCCTTATCTGACATGCATCACGACTTTCTAGCGCAGCATTGAGCGGCTTTTTTACTTGTTTTGGCTTGCAGTACAGCCATGGCAGACCACACAGACGACTCTTCATGGTAAGTCTTCCTTTCCCACATATTGACTTAAAATTATGTCAACGCGAGTCTCACTCAGTACTAGGCTACCGACAGAAAATACAATCAGTTTTGAACCCAATGAAATCAATTACCGGCCACGGCCATGGGAGCGCGCCCCCAAATCCCCCATTGCGTCTCGTCACCATGGGCGTAAAATTTGGAAGCGCTTCGAAGCGCCGTCAAAAGGACAGGCTACACATCCGGATGCTTCTCGAGCTTCTGAGGAGTCCCTGGCAATATTAGGAGATGTCACAAATTCACCAAGACCTGTAAAGCGGATGCGCCTGCAGGATGCACCGCTGGGCCAAGTAGGAGGAAAGGAGAACAAGGCTGCTCGTTATCTCGCTACGTTGCATAGTGAAACTCCGAGCACTCCAAAAAGTCAGTGTGAAGAGTCACGCGACCCATCACATCATACCAAGGTAGAAGACTAATGATGAATAGGAAAACAACCCCACCGCAAATGCCTGAAACAAGATGACTCAGTGTTGGAGCCCAAGGAGAAAGATCCTGGTGCCTCAAACATCTGTAGAATCTTTGAGAGCGTTCAGGCCGAGACTCTGCGCGCTTCTCTTAGTCCCGCTGTGGAAGATGTTCGCAAACTGCTAAAGTCACCCGAAAACATGGAAGATACCGTTGAAACCGGGCCGAGAAGATCACCCGAAGAGCGCGTGACAGCTCATGAAGAGTCCATAGCTCATGCTGATGATGTTTCAAAGTCAATGGAAGACGCGGTGTCGTCGGTACAAGATGCTACAATCGACAACACTGCACTTCAACCTTTGTTGCCTCCCACGCAGGAGGTTGAAGCGAACATCCAAGATAACTTACCAGTAGCAGTCCACGCTATCCCGCCAGTACGCCAATATGAGACGGGATCACAGCCTTCAGAAGTTCCAATATCCGAAATCGAGAGTGCACCCGTTTCATCGCTACCCCCAACCCTTTCCCCCATCATGCAGGTTAATCCTGTGGAAATAGCCAGTGTGATCACACCAGAGACTGCAATTACATTACTAGAGTCACAGAATCCTCATGTCCAGACGGATTCATCAATCAAATCCAGCACGCCAAGGCTACCAAATCGAGCAGTCTTACAACAGGCAAATTCTCCCGGACAAAGTCCACAGATAGGCACAAGCTTGTTGAGGAGGGAGAGTTTGCGAAGAAAGGAAAGTCCCAGCAACAGGAAAAATTTGCGGAAGAGCAGGAGGGAAACTTTGCAGAGAAGGGATACTCTACAAGAAAGAGAGATTCTAAGAGGCGTCATTGCAGCGACAGACCTACAACAAAGCATTGACGATTTTGAAAATGGCATTAATGAGACCTCGCCGCCCCATGCAGAAGCTCCTTCTAAGGAAGCTATCCCACAAGATCTTGAGGTAGACCGTTGCGACATCGGAACAGTCGGCGTAAATGTCGCAAACGATGTGGAGGATGTGGAAGGTGTTGCGCCTAGCCCCAAGGAAAACATTTTGGAAAACAAAGACGTTCACAGGGCAATCGAAGCTGTTGAAGCCTACGAAAGCCCTAACAGGAGCCAGATTCGCAAATCCCCAATTGCTGTCTCATACGAGACCCAAACGAGCCAGGCCATCGATACTGCTAATGAAAGCATTGCTGAAATAGAGGTTCATGAAGCAATTCAGGCATTGGAGACCAATAAGATGGGGATAAATTCATCCAACAGAAAGACGCGATCTGGGACTCGCTTTAGTGACGACACCAGCATGCTTAAGGAATTCCTCAATCGCGCACAAGCTAAAAAGGCTGCCAAAACACCCGGCTTGACAGCTGTAGATCTTCCTAAACCCCAGATTTCCCCACGACGATCTCCGCGTAAAGCGCTCGGGTCTCGAACGGGCAATGATTCATCGCCGCAAAAACCACGAGACGTGCCAAATCGCCCGGGCACTCCACCAGGGAAGCCACAGGTCGATGCTCTCGATTCGGATGACGGCGAAGAGATCAGCGCAGAGGTTACGTCCTGTCGACGAAGTACAAGAACACGACTGCCGGCCCCAATAAAGGGTATTCCAGGCGCACCAAGCTTCATTCCTGTCAGACGAGCCGATGGTACCGACCCTGTGGTGCTCCAAAAATCTCAAGCTCAGGAACTGGCGATGATAACTCGCGCTAACACACGTCGTAACAAAGGCCAATCAAAGCCACCTCTTTTAGCATTGCAGGACATTCTAGCAGAAATTGCAGAGACTGCAAGTAACACTACCTTCAAGCGGCGGGCAGCAAGTTCGAAAACCGTAGGCTGGGCAGAGCAGCTCGCATCGTACCAAGACGCCAAAGAAGCAGAAGAGCCGGAGGAGATGCGGCATAAGGTACGCAGAATGAGAGGCCTAGGAGCAGCGAATAATGGAACACCGGCACCAAAAAGGACGACGGCGGTTGTAAGTACCTCGAATGGGACACCGGCGCCTAAACGTCGAGGGAAAGTCCGACGATGATGGGGAGATAGCGTGAGATATATAGCAGAGATCACAGAGGGTGTAACCAGTCCAAGCGTAGTGAGATGCGGAGAATGCAGCGAAGCTGGAATCGTCGGCCAGTCCCAAATTGGACTGTGACGAATGCTATGCGGTCCTATGGATTATGAGGGCCAACCGGATAGGCGATGAAGGTTTCTTCATAGCCTTCCTAGTTAGCCTCAATCTCCCCAGAATTGATGAAGCATGACACCTGCACAGAGAACGGTATTTCGTTCAAAGGTCTGAGCGAGCGGCTCTGCAGATATCCATATCCAGGAATGTCTGAGACGCGAAACGTGGTTGGATATATCTAGACACATGTAGTTTAGTGCTGAGTGCTGGTTGTTTAGGGCCAGGGGCAGGGGCAGGGGCAGGCTTATGGGCAGGTCAAGGGAACCGGCGGAGTTCGCCACATCGGTGCATCGGTGCGATGTCGCTTCTTTCCCCGCTGTTACCCGCACCTCCCAAATTCTCTTCCTCACTGAAATTGGGCATTGCGCGGCAACCTCATGCCTTGTCAATCTGCCCTTCTTATGACATGCTACCCAGCGCCACAACACCAGCCAGAGAGGCCAGCGCTCACAACAACGTGCCCAGTTATGCGGAAGAAGTCACTTCCACATCGACAAATTCACCTTGCCATCTCGTCGTATGGAAATAATGGCAGTGGCACGTGGTCGATGGAGGAGAAGACTTGGTCGACAGGCGTTGCTATTATGTCAAAATTGCAGATTTTGACACAGCAAAACCAGGCGAAGAGTCATACCGCCCCTCAATGATGCAACAGCCAATCATTCCGACTGGATATTGCAAAGCTTGTCTGCCAGCCTCACATCCGATGCCTTACGTTTTGGCCTGCAATAGATGGGTTACACCATCATGTATTTATTGTCACCTGCTCGTTGGTTCAGCATCTCCAATTTCACTGTTTACCCCTCAAACACTGAATTTTCTTTAATTCAACCGTCTCCAGTCTGTTCTTCAGTTCTTGTCTCTTTATTTCAAAGCATCACCGCGCCTCATCTTGCTGTCGTCGCGTCTTAATAATCTGCATCTCTAGATCTGATTGACGCCGGTTGTTAGCCAGCCGAGTCCAAGGATCTTCAAAGCTACATGGCCTCGATCCCATCTTCTTACCGCGAGACAAACCCGACAAGCTTGAGAGATGAGCATCGATATTCGCCATCAGGCATTCTCAAACTCACCAATCAGCCCTCGTCATCTCCGCCTTTTACCCCAGATTCTGCGCATGAGCCTCCTGCAGAATACACCAACAACGGCCGGACCCTTAACATAACCGACAAGCGCGCCACAGTTCACATCGTTGGTCCTCTTGAGCTCGACTCATTGCGTTACGTGCGTAGACTCCAGGGGTCACGTCAACAGGCCAGCACTCACAAAACCGCCGTGCAGGAAGCAGAAGGGGGTAAGCTACCATAAATCATCCGCCGACTCATGTTTTTACGTACACCCATGACTTTACGTACTTCTTACCTGAAGACATTACGCTGATCAGCAATTATGAGGTCAGGCATAGCACAATCCTTCCTCGAGTCTGTCACCACCACCGCCGCCGGCACATCTGCAGACGCAAACCATGATGCCGGTAGCCCTGCAGACAATGCCACGTGCGAGTGCTGCTGCCGTTGCGGGAGGAGCCCCAAGTGGCAGCCTGTGGGACCGGGTCGTAAGCGTAGAAGCAAGAGCTACTCTGCCGTAAGGACTGGCATCTCTGAGCTGTCAGGCTGGGACTTGGAGATTCCAAAGCTTCAGGAACCCGCGGAGATAGAAGTTACACAGTCTTTCGGCCCAGGACAAGCACCACTGGAAAGACTGCCGGCGGAAGTTCTGGGTGAGCGGGTCGCGGACGACATCTACACGCGTTTACTGACAAATATTCAGATGAAATAGTTTCATACCTCGCCGTTGATGCTCCAACGGCCCACTATGCGCCTCGAAACCAAGACCTTATGTCCTGTCGAAATCAGGACCTCATCTCCTGTCTCTTGACTTCCAAGACCATCCACGTTGCGACTATCAACACGCTATATTCCCAGGTCACCATCCTCCACTCTGCAGTCTTCGCCAAGTTCTCCGACCATCTCTCCAGTCAACCTAGTTTGGGAAGCCTGGTCAGGAGGTTGGACCTCTCCCAGCTCACTTCAGTTGGACTCGGCCGTAGCCGACAGGCGAACTCTGAAGTGCAGAACCTCACTTCCCAAACGCTGCTCAAGTGCCTTGAGCTTACACCTGTTGTTCAAGAAGTACTTCTGCAGGAGAATCTTGATGATGATCTCGATCGGAATGTCCTTCATAAGCTCTTTTTCGGTCTCTCTAACCTTAGAGCGGTGGACTTCTGCGCCTCGTCCTCCGCATCCTTCGTTGATGCCTTCACCTCCACCTTGACTACAGCAACCCAGACCCCATCATTAATGCTTAACATCCGTCGGCTTGGCCTTCACGAGTGCGGCACACTCCCTAGCTTAGCGTTCGAGACCCTCCTACCTCGCCTTCCCCACCTCACTCATCTCGACGCTTTACACACACGCATCACTGACAGAGCTCTACAAGCAATTCCTGCATCCGCGAGCCTGAGTCACCTCAATATTGGTCGCTGCACACAGCTCACAGGCGAGGGCATCGTGGACTTCCTGACCTCCCACCATGCCGCGAAAGAGCTCGTCTACCTCAATCTTTCCTCCGAAGTCTCACATTACCGACTTCTATACGAGGCCGACCTCGACCGCCTTCTGCCATCCCTACCCTCCACTCTCTGTTCCCTCAACCTCAACGGCGCACAAATTCAACCCCATCACGCTGTACAACTCCTCCCTCTCACTAAACACCTAGAGGAGCTCGGTCTCGCCTGTGCCAACCTGTCTCTCGCAGACATCAACTCTTTCTTCCGCCCCCCTCCAACCGCCAAGGACGGCGACAACGATGATGAAGATGAGAGCTCCCCTCTCACATGCGCTGAATCCCGAAAACACTGGCAACCCCCAACCCTCTACTACCTCGATCTCTCCTACATCGCCTCCATCACCCAATCCTCCCTCTTCACCACCCCGGCCCCCGAAAATATCCTCCTCACTCCCGCCACCCTCCCTCTCGATGTCATCGAACTGGGCGACAAAGCGATTTCCAGCCTGCGCGAATGCAAAAACACCAACAAGCGCCTTGGATGGGTGGTTAAGGAGTTGGGGAGACGCGGGTGGTATGTGAGGGAAAATGGGGGGTCGAGTTCTGGGAGGCGGGCGTGGAAGATGGGAGCCATGTGGAGGGGGATGAGGAAGGTGCCGGTTGCATGGGGGGAGGTTGCGGGATTGTACGGGCACTATATGTTCAAAAAGTGAGCGTGTTGGGATTTTGGTTTCTTATTGTTTTCACGGTCTGTGTGCTGGGGAAAAGGGAGGACAAAAGTTCGATACCCTTTACTATTTCATCTTGTTTTGTTGTTATCTCTGCTGCTGCACATAAAATCTTGGGCGGAACGTGTTACAAAAAGCGAATAGGCGAAAAAAGCGGAAAAAGAACTAAATGAGCGATTGCGGTTTTACATACAAAATTAGCTGTGCATTGAGCTTAGATCTCTAACCAAGTTTTGCTCGGAGCAAAAAGTGATTCTTGTGAGCGATTTATTTACATAGCAAAAGCGAGAACGAGAGCTGTTTTTGGTTGTATCATTTGTACTATAGCAATACATATATCTCACGATTACGAAAGAAAGACTCTGTGCATTTCGCTACCTACCTACATCAAATTCCCTTGTATCAAAAGAGCTTGTTATCAACCAATTACTACATCACTACATCACTACATCAATCCCCCATACTAGCCCTTCGAGAAAGTAAAATTTCGAACCTTCATTAACCACGTGGTCTGATCTGATCTGATTCGAGCTGAGCTGTTTCAAGAATACTTTATCGATTCTAGTACGCATGCAGATTTCCCTACCCTTAATCCACCTTCCCTTACCAGCCAGCATTCGCGAATTGAATCTCGCACCGCACCGCACCGCAACACACAGCCTTCCCCTACCCCCCCTTCTCAAGCCCGCCGCCCCCTCTTCCTCCGCCCTTGAGACTGCTTAATCGTGATAGGGATGCGGGATGACGTCTCGGTCTCGGTCTCGGGATCCGACTCTACGGTTGCGTGAGGGGGGCCGTTGGCGGTGAGGGTTTGGGAGTAGGAGAGAGGGGAGGGGGAGAGAGGTGGGGGTTGGCGTTGGTGGGGGGTGAGAAAGGGTTGTTAGTGCCGTGATTATTGGGAGTGGGTGAGGTATCAGGACGGGAAGGATGAGTGTCTCGGCGGTCGAATTCGCGCATGAAGTCATCCATGGTGGCTTGAAAGGAGTTGTTGGGGCCGTGATTATTGGGAGTGGATTCGGTATCTTGACGCGGAGGATGAGTGTCTGGGTGGGGGAATTCGCGCATGAATTCATCCCAGGCAGCGCGAGAGGGAGGGTCGGAATCATTGCGATCATGGCGATTTTCAGGGTCTGGGAAGTTTGTGTTCCGGGGATCGAAGATGGAAGGGGTTTGGATTTGGATGCTAGGGGCTTGATGATGGGAAGTTGTGGTGCTGGGATTTGCGGCGGTGTTGTTGCTGGGATTTGCTGCGGTAGGGGTACCGCTTGGGCTCCGCGTGCTGAAATCTCCAAAGATGTTGCGGCTGGGGCTGTAGAATTGACGGACTGTGTCTTCGCTGAGACGGCTGGGTGGGAGATGGGGTTCTGCCTCCAGGTTGCTGGGGCGGCGTGAGTGGCGGTTGGGACTGGCCCCCTTTGCTGTTCTGCTGGGCGCAGGTTCGCCGCCGAAGAGGCTGCCGGTTGGCTTCTTGGTGGGAGGATCGAAAAGAGAGAGGCCAGGAGGTGGCATGCCGGAATAGTGTTGAGATGGATTACCATTGTTCGCGCCTGGCGTAGGTTCGCCGCCGAAGAGACTGCCGTTTGGTTTCCTGGTAGAAGGCTCGAAGAGAGAGAGGCCAGGGGGTGGCATGCCGGAGTAGTGTTGAGGTGGATTACCATGGTTTGCGCCTGGGATGGTGTCGTTCTCGAATAATCTCTTGGCGTCTCTGTAGCCGGCAGGGAAGGTCCTGTCTTTATTGGCAGGATGACGGGCGTCGAAGATGCTGTATGGTGGTGAGTCTTCGAAAAGGGAGCTCTGGGGCCGAGAAGGGGTTCCGGCGGCACCACCAAACATGCTCGTAAATGGAAATGTGGTTGGTGGATTGGAGCTATTGCTGGTGTTGGGTGTGTGATGGGAATTGCCCATACGGCTGGTAAATCCTGTCTCATGAGGTGGATCTCGCACTTGACCCCAAGTGCCAGCGGTAGCATTGGTGGGGTTTCTGGGCAAGAGTTTTGGGAATGGGCGATACCTCGAAGGAGGGGCTTTTTCCGGGCTCTCTGGGTTGTCGAAGAGACTGCCTGTGGCGCCTGCTCCTACTGTGGGCATCTCATTGTTAACATTAGAGCGATCTTTCATGAGGTCATTGAAGCGGCTGAGCAGATCATCAGCCTCTGTGGCGAGCTTCTCATTGTTGACCTTGGGAAGATTATCGGGGTTAGCGCGAGGGTTGGAAAAAGGGCCTGCATTTTCCATGCAATTTGTGAAAATAGGACTATCCAAGCTGCTGCCGGGAACATTGACGCGATGGGGAGTCTGTTTTCTGTCGGTCTGGCCAGGAAGTCGAGTTTCCATGCGATTTTGCTCCTCTCCGAGCCACTTGAGCAGGTTCTTGTCTTTTGAAAGCTTGTGAATCTGATGTAGACTGAGTGACGCAGCAGAGTCTATCCAGACTTTCTCTGCTTCTCGGCGTATTTGGCTATCAATCAGTCCTGCGATGTAGCTCCTAACTGTTTTCTTGAGGGCATTGTGCTCCTGTTCGGTCAAAGGTGCTTCTGCCAAGTCTACACCATTTTTCTGGTACAGCCATATCAGAGTTCGCTGGTAGTAGGAGTCGAGATCCTCGTTCGGTGCTTGCTCCAAAACCGGGCTTGAGATGATCAAAGCTGGCCGGGATTGGCCAATTGTCACCTCAACTGGAGGGAAACGAGCGATGAGAGCTTTTTTGAACGTTTCCACGTCCGCTCTTGTAGCTTCTTTCAGACTACCGGCCCTTAGAATATGTTTGACACGCGGATGATGATCAGCCCAGGTGGCGGCATCACCCTCTAGCAAGCCATCGATAATTCCCAACCAATCACTTGGAGAAACCGTGGTAATGTGGGGATTCTCATAGCGCAGGGTACGTAGCCAGCGATGAGCGTTCTGGCCATTCGAGCCACTGAATTTGGTATGCATCATGACTGAGTAACAGATTCTGATCGAATGAAGGAAACGACGTGGAAGTGTTCTCTGCAGAGGTAACCTCTATAATTTCTTGAGTATGTGATGAACCACTTTTGCCTGTTAGGATGGAATGGACCTGGCCGTGTGTTGAGAGAATGAATGAAGATGTTTTGAAAACCTGGTGGAGAAGAAGAGTAAGCAATAACATATGGTAGGCGTATTGTGTTAATGTGGGGATCGACACATAGTAAACAAAGGAGCTATGTGATCACGCAACGTAGGTTGCTAGGCAGCTTCGAGAGTGTTGATGAGCTGTAATTTGCCAATTTCTTTAACTCAAACCTGATCACTGGGCACATCGTCAGCAGCACTAGGATGAGGAAAACTTAGTGATAACCCCCATGCGGGATGTAGTTGTGATTTGGCTAATGAGAGCATCAATGTGGTGCTGCGATACTGCTGAGAAAATGCAAAAGCTATATAGGCGAATGTTCACGCTTTACTAGTTTTTGATTTCGCTTCCCCAGGCTCCTTACGCTTTCTAAAACGAGTCATTCTCGTTCTTCATCTTCAAATACTCTTCCTCCCCCATTTCTAAAATGAGGCGCTCTTGTCCACGGATTATCTGGTAAGCTTGAAGCAGGCTACCGCCTCGAAATGACGTGTACGACCTGAGACACGAGCGCTGTAGTCCTGTGACATAGTTTAGAGTTACTCTGTTCAGAACAGATCTTTCGAACTGGCTCAATCGGAGAGGATCGATTTCGTCCTTACTGCCGTAGGCGTGAAGCAAGTCTTGTGCCCGCCGGTAGTAGTCTTCGAGGCTTTCCGTGGCATTCTGACTCAGAGTCTCTATCAGATGGTTCACCTCCTCCAGGCCCGAATCGGCCGGGGTAAAGCGATTGAGGAGGAGCGTCTTGAATGTGTCGACGTCACCATCTTTAGCCTGCATTAGGTACCCGTCTGACAAAATCATTTTGACATCAGGCCACGTGTCAGCCCAGCGAGCAGCTTTGCCATCAAGCAGACCATCGACGCATTCCAACCATTGACTTGCAGTGAACGTAGGTGGTAATTCATATTTAAGGGTACGCAGCCAACGAGCTGGACTTTGGCCATTGTCACCACTGAATCTGGTATACATAGCAGCCGGAGGCTGGTGAGATATCCTGGTCGAATAATTAGTAGACATATACGAAGAAAGGAGAGGGTCATTTCCCACATGCCTTGACGGAAGTACTGATCTTATTTCTTCTAATAACGAAGGTGCCTGCGATGAAAACACTATGGTACTGCAAGGCTTTGGATCGTGCTGGTGTCAGTTGCGGGAGCTTGGATAATGTTCAGTGAAATGGTGGCACTAACACTTTATGTCAGATCTCTTAATCCACGCTCTTGGGCAAGGTCGAGGCTTTGGCCAAAGAGCAAACTGGATCCAGTAGAAGCTGGGACTCCTTGAAGCTTAGAGCTGATGAATGGGACTAGTGATCGTGATTCTCATACTGAATAAACTTCGGCAAAAGTGTCACATTGCCGAACATAGGTTGGGGTTGAAGAACTTCACAGCAGGGAAAATGCGTCAAGGTCGAAGTACATGATAGGATTTGGTTTCGTGTCTAGTAGCCATTCCGTTCCGATGGCCATCCATCGGTAATCATATTGCCCGAGACAGCGAAATAGTAACAAGGCCTAGTGATAAGCTGCGGAAGCCGGTTTACTTCCTGCTCGTAAACCCTCGAAACAGGGCTTCATCGTCGAGCTCGGTTATGAGGTGGCTCAGCGCTCGAAAAGCTTACGTCTGGCATGTTATATGCCATCTGGAACAGCTATTTTGTCTTCAAAATCCAAGCGTTATAAGATTATACAACCTTATAATATTCTGCAAGTCAACGCTCATACTAGCGTTCTCATGTCACTGGTCTTGAAAAAGAGGATACATAGGTATCAGAGGCTTGACTACTTCTCTTAGACGTGAGAGTGATTTTGCAATAAGACCCACGCGATAAACTACCGAATCCTGCTATCCCTCGTCTATGTTACCAGGCTAAAGATGTCTCTCGTGCATAAGGTGAGACACTTTACAGTGTAATTTGGTACGCCTGTGGCTCGCTTCAGGAAAAATTCTCACTATACTTAGAGAGAGCTCTGGTAGATGCAGGAAGTGAGACGGGTGTCGTTAGAATCGAGGACTCGGAGGCAGTGGACGACCCAATTGGCGGATGAAAAGCTGTAAGGGACTTATTATTATTCAAATAGCTACTTCTATGATCACAGATTTTGAGATCAGTTAGCTACAGCATCAGTTTGGGGAGACTGAAGGAATTTTTCATTCCAACTGATGAAGGGATAGAAAAACGGGACGAGAGCAGCTAGCCGAACCTAGCTAGCTCTCTATCGGAACGAAAGCTCTCGGATTGGAGCTTCATGAACATGGCTGTACATGAAACGATGGTGTTGGATATGACAGGCTTCTCCGCAGCGGGAGACTAGAGTTCCACGCTCAGAAATGTCAGTTTTGACCAGGCGAGGGTGGTGGTGGACAGGCACTTGGGCAATCCTCAACATGACGCTGAAGTGACGCTCGAAACAGCGTCATGTCTTACAAATCCAGCCATTGTCATAGATGCTGCTGAGTGTTAGGCTCACATTGGGCGACATATCGTCTATCATTGCTAACTGTTCAGTGACCACCCTACTGCTCTATTATGGCATCCGAGCTCCTTCCCAAAACTCAGGACCGTCAAGCCTGGATTCAGCAATCCGACCCTGAGATCCGGATCTTTTACACGGAATGCCGCCCCGTCTCTAACAAGCCCAAGGGTACGATCCTTCTCATTCACGGCTTCCCTGAGACATCTTATCAGTTCCGCCACGTCATTGTTCCTCTCTCACAAGCAGGATACCACGTTCTCGCGCCAGATTATCGCGGCCATGGCTATTCCTCCAAGCCTCCCAGTGGCTATGCCAAAGATATTTTAGCCCAAGACCTATACAAGCTAGTCACCGAGCACGTCGGTATCAAGGACAAGGTCCATTTGGTTGGACATGACATTGGGGGCATGATTGCCCACGCATACGTCGCTCAATTCCCCGAGCACGTAGCCAGTATCAATTGGGGGAGTGTCCTCTCCCAGGGACGACCTTTTACGAAGAGTCAAAACACACAGCACCGCTGTGGCACTTCGACTTCCAAGCCCAGACAAATATCGCTGTGACACTTGTCACAGGCAAAGAAAAGCTCTACCTCAAACACTTCTATGACCGCCTGGCTCAGAACCAGGCAGCGTTCCCGAATGAGGTCGTTGACTTTTACACGATGCAATATTCTGCCGCTGGAGCCCTTCATGCTGCTTTCACCACTTATAGGATGTTTGAGGAAGACGCGAAGATGAACAGGGAGTGGAGGGAGAAGAACGGTAAAGTCGGGATAAGGGCTATGGTTATGTGCGGGGAGTATGTATTCATGACGGCCAAGGCGTTGGAGATGGCGAGTGAAATGTACGATAATGTAAAAAAGGGTGTCATCGAAGGGAGTGGGCATTATTTGGCAGAGGAAAACCCTGAGGAATTCGTGACGAAGGTCTTGGATTTCGTTGAGAAAAAGTGAAATAGATCTTATCGTTAGGGAGAATAATCATAACTGTCCAGCATGGTCAAATATAAGGCTTCCCCGTGATATATGGACAGTGACTGTAATATGTAGCATCTGTTTGATATTCGATCTATGCTCAGAACAAAGACGCCTCTCCACGAGCATCGTCGAAACGTTCTGCAGTTGTTTCTCAACCAATCATTGAAACTTCATTTTGATTCGTCCCACGCTGGCATCATATTGACCCTAGCTACACTAAGGGTCTCAGACGTACAATCTTAGCATACAAAGTACACAAATCGCAGGCATCGTCACCAAAAAGCCCAGCCTCAACCAAGAACATATGCATCCCCACGTCCTCCTCCACTCTCACTTCAACTCAAAAGCCTCCACCCGATCCTCATGGTCCTTGTGCCCCTCCTCACACTTCAACTCCCTCAACAACCCCGTCCCAACATCATAAACACACCCATGAACCTTCAAACCGTGGGCCTTTTCCGCCTCAATCACAACCGCATTCTCCCTCACCGTCCTAACCCCCGCATGCACATTCGCCTCCACAAGCTTCACCGCCCTCTCCGCCTGCTCAAGATGCGCCCAATGATGGGCATTCTCCTCCCTCAACTTCCTCACTGGCGCCAACCACGTATCCAATAGGCCCAAGGACCCATTCGCGAGCGCGGCATTAACACCTCCACAGCCAATATGTCCGCAAATGACTACGTGTTGCACTTTAAGGTGCTCGACGGCGTAATAGATGACGGATTGGGAGGAGAGGTCCGTGGCGGGGAGGACGTTGGCGATGTTGCGGTGGACGAAAACTTGACCGGGGTCGAGGTCGAGGAGCGTTGTTTCCGGGGCGCGGGAGTCGGAACAGCCGAGCCAGAGGATTTTGGGCTGTTGGCCCTTGGCTAGGGCTGGGAATAAGTCTGGTTTGGCTTCGGCGGTGCGGTGGGCCCAGGCTTTGTTGCGTTCGAGGTAAGGATGGAGGCCTTGTTCTGTGCCGAGGAGAAATACGTTAGCTTGAAAAGCATTGGGAATCTTGCGTAAGGTAATGGGTGGGGGGTTTGCAATGGGAAGGGAAATTGCTAACCCTTCATGGGCGAATGGGATAGTGAGAGGAATCGGGTTTGGTGGGCCGTAAACAAGGAAGAGCGAATGGCTACAGGCAACCTGAAGGCAATGGAACGTAGATACATACCATTGTGAGACATGGTGATGATGGTGTAGCAGTATCAGATCTTTTTTTTTTGTATCGGGGTTAAAATCGGAGGCCGGAGTTCTACCTTTGAGAAACCGGGCTGATTTGAGCAGATAAGAAAAGGGATAGAGAAGGAAGACCAGCTTTCAAACAAAAGCAGATACTCGGACAATACAATCGAGAAGGAGAAGGAAAAGAAGTGAAAGGAGATCAACTGGAGGTTTATATAGATACTTTAAAAGCGAAGGAAGTGACCGAGGAGAAGTCGTCCAGGACATCCGACAGGCACGATACTGCCGCAAGCTAGAGATAGGATCATAGTGGATGCAAACCCCGCAAAAGCAAGTACGATCTCAAGATGAATATGCGCTTTGTAGATGTAGGCTTGAGGTGTTTAGTAGTGGTGATGCACAAATATACATCGTCCATTGCAGGTCTGTACCTTGTGCAGGAAATTGTTTGGATCGCTAGTTACTCCCCCGCCATTACTAGGGAAACTCCAAGCGCAAGACGCCTGCGTATGCAAGCCGCTTCGGTACAGCATAACCAAATGTAAGTCACAAACACCCAGTTCTCTTCGATCCTCGCTTAGCTGACTTTTGGGCAGATTCGTCGACGGCACATACAAACGCTAAGTGTAAGTGGTATCCTAAGATCAGACTGCGCTTCAAAGCAAGATATCAGGTTATGGCATCGGTATCAGGACGGCCGAAGAAGCTTCTTTGTATCATCTATTGCAACCCTTGCCACCCGTTTCAACATGCCTCTCTCGTCCCCTTCTCTAAAACGATCGAATCGATCCAAGCCATCCATGACTGGCAGACTCAGTGTCTCATAACCTTGTCTGATAACCTTGCTCACTTCTCTCGGACTTAGATTGTTGCTTACGCGTCCTTTGCCCTTTTCAGCTCCGACTAGATCATGATAATGAACAGACACTTGGATCAGAATGTCGATAGGTGCAGTAGTAGGGCTATTGTGGTTGGAATTCAAGGCTTCAGGCTGTTTTGGATTGGCATTGAAGGTCTCTTTGAAACGAGCCAGATACTCGCCAGCTTCAACGAGTTTGTAGAAGAGATCATCATAGGCAGCAGCTTCGGGAAGGAATGACTCCCCAGAGATAACAGCGAGTGCGAGAGTGGCGAGGAACGGATTGATGAGTGAAGGTAAGTCAGGGTCCTGGACTGCCAGCGAGGCTGCATATGTAGTCATGAAGCGGAGGAAAGAAAGAAGAGTCTGCCATAGGAGTGACCAATGATAGGTAAGGCGTGTTCGGGTGAAAGTAAGGTAAGATAGTATGCGGTGTATGAGGCTGACAGTAGATATGTAAAGGGGTAGATCTAAGTGGCGTCGCAGGTTGTGGTTGATAGTGTCAACTAAGATGTCCAGGATTGATGCTATCGCCGGACGAGACTTTGTAGTTGCTGGGAGGAATGGTTGTCGTTGGCGGCAAAAGCGAACAGTGAGCAAGACTTCTGGATCACATAAAATCTTGCAGAGAACTAGATCTTCGATGATGATTCTCAGAATCAAGAGATTCAAAAGTCCGTAGAGCGTTGCTCTCGAGGAGCGATAGCCGTGGTGGAGAATGTAAGACGTCAAGGATAGGAAGGCGCTGAAAGGCGCTTCACCAGTCCCGGGTATGGGTGGACAAGTGACAAAATTGGAGCAGAAGATCTTATTGGCATTCGTGAAATCATAGATGCCCAGCAATACCGCTGCATTCGGGCTAGGTCTTGTATAGAGTCAGCGATAGAGCTACCCCAAAGGGTTCACAAAGCTTACAAGACTGCGAAACCCTCCTTCAGCTCCTCAGCACTCGGTGGTGGAGGTTTCGCTCCTTTCGCAGGAGCAAGCAAGCCAAGGCTAAGGTATGCGAGTGTGTTACTCAGGGTCCAGCCTTCTGCAATGTCCTTTTGAATCGCAACATAGCTGTCTCTTGATAGTGATAAGGCACTCCCTAAACCCCGAACTATCTTTTGGATGACGCCTTCGTTAACGAAGTCTTCAAGCCGTAATCGATAAGGGTTACGGAATTCGAACTTGTTGTAATTTGCTAGTAGGCCCAAGAGCAAGTACGGCTTGTATACCAATTCCGGGACATCCGAGTCTTGAATGAACTATTATGAGTAAGCAAACATCTTTTTCATGTCTGGTAATGAGACCTGAGACTAGAGAGGCCTGTCAAGAATGGCACTAGACCAGACTTATAGTGGGCAGCAGATACGTGGAATATAAGATCTAGAAGGAAGGAAGAAGAAAGGAAAGGATGAGTACCTTCATCAAAGCAGGGAATAGATCTCGATGTGTAAAGTACGAGACCAAGCTAGTTTGATATGCTCCTGAAGTTAAGGATAGAGCAACATCAATAGCTTTGTTACGAACCTCAACTATAATCCATTAACACCTGCTACGAAGCATAGAGTTGGTTTCAAGGACTTACGTGACCCTCCCGTGCGTATAATACCCTCAATAGCGTTCGCGAATTCAAAGAAAACAGCATCGACTTCGTCAAGCCCCGAAAGCACGGTGATAATATCAGCACTTGGATTCGTATACCGTTTCGTCAAAATAACACCTAAGAAGACCGTCAAAGTCTGAACTAGTAAGTTTCAGATTTGGGCGCATGGGATGGTCATTCAACATACATCTAGGGCGTGTTCATCTGTTGGTGATTTCCCCCCCTTAACCTGCTGGACTGCCCGTACAAAAAGCTGCTGTGTTTCATCTTGAAGCTGTAACAAATTTTCGGTAGTGAGAGCCTCTAATCGTCGTTGTAGCGAGGCTTTGTCGGGATTGAGAAGGAAGAACTCCCCCCAAAAGCCATCTGCGTCTGCATAGTCTTCATCATCCTGTTTGAAAAGATCTTCATACAGACGATCGATCTTCGGTTGGAAGGCGCTCGGCCGTGCTTGTAGAGTAAGAGGTGAGGCTTCCATCATTCAACGTCTAATAACATTGAAACCTAAGATTTGCTCTCTCGTCATATTACGCTCACGCAAGCCATCTCTGTGCTTTTTGTGGAATTACATTCCTCGGCTTGGAACTTATTGAAGCAGTCTTGGTCAATTAGCGAAGTGCTGTATGTTGAAGACAACACGTCTGCCCCTTGTACATCGAGTAGAATATTCTTATCTCAGCAGAAGTAGGTACGAATCGGAAGCACCAGCCCACAAATGGACTAAGGATCACAGCTTCGAAGCAATTTGAAAATGTTTGCTAAGCGAAGGGTAGGTGCTAGGAAGGTGACTTTGTTTTACGGTAGCGCCAAAAGGTTTGTTTGTGTTGAGTGAGGTTTTGATACAAAAATAATCATCTCGTCTCTGATTGGTCGGTCGGCGAACTAACCCCAGGAATTCCGTGATATCCAACCTGCGAGCCTGACAAAGCATACTTCTCTGGTTACCTTATCTACCACCTCGTACGGGCATAATTCATGCGTTTCCGCTGTATCCATTCATGCTCCCCTTTGCCGAATTATTCTTGTACAACATAGTCTCTTGTTAGGCTCTGCATCAGCACCATGTCCATACAACGGCCTTTGACATCATCGTACCAAAGCATCTTCAAATTTGCCTCCGGCCTTGCAAATACCACAACAAGATCGTACTCGTCCAGACCCTCCTCAGTATGCTTCAGATGTCAGATGCAGCAGGCCTACAAGCGCAGACTTTCCACCGCAACAGAATACCGACCACACTCTCTTGAACCCGCTCCTCCGCCACCCCGCAATACAAATATTCCCGACACGTCAATAGCAGGCTCATCGCCGGAAATCAACAATAGCAGACCACCTAGACTGACAGGCCAATATGATTCCGCAACCTTTACGCAACCAGAGAAGCAGTCAATCAGTATTCCCGAAGCCGAAGCTCAGAAACCAAAACCGGTGACCGAGCCTCCCTCCACAACATCAACAGAGAAACCAAAACGCCCTACCAAACTCCGCCCTCGTAAAGCAGCCATGACACTCACCTCCGCCGCCATAGACCATCTCCACGAACTCCTCACCCTTCCCGAACCGAAGTTCATACGAGTGGGAGTGAAGAACAGAGGTTGTTCGGGCCTGGCATATCATCTCGAATACGTGGATAAAGCAGGGAAATTCGATGAGGCGGTGGAACAGGACGGGGTCAAGGTATTGATTGATAGTAAGGCGCTGTTCAGCATTATCGGCAGCGAGATGGATTGGGTGGAGGATAAGCTGAATCAGAGATTCGTATTTAGGAATCCGAACATAAGTGAGTCTGCTCTACGTGCTAATTTTGCGGAGACTGGCATGCTAATGAATATTCAGAGGAGCAATGTGGTTGCGGTGAATCCTTCATGGTCTAGCATTGCTTTTCATCAGCATGTATTGGGTTGAGCGCTTTAGCGGCATTAGAATCAGGCGTAACGGGGCTTCCACGTTACGTAGCAACACGCAAATCGGAAAAGGCATGCTTTACAATTCCAATTCTACAAAACGTCGCAGCAAAAGCCCTCACCCTCCCCCATCAGAATACGCCAGGCTGATAATCGAAACATCCAACCTTCTCCACACATCCTTTCAAACCACTCTTGAACTCCACATGCGCCGGGTCCTTCTCCAGATAATACTTCCAGTCCTCCTCAGTCTCGAATTCTACCACAAATCCATACTGATATACCGCCTAAACAGCCCAGAACACTTTCGTTAGCCCAACCCCAATCTCCCACAGCACATATACAGAAGCTATAAGATGAAGGAAATATATACCGTTGGCTCAGGGTTACTTTGCTTGCCTCCGGAGGCGGATCTGATGTAAGGAGCTTTTGTCGTAGGATGGATGCAGCTATTCTTGAGCCCGAGCATGTTTGCGCATATCTGTGCTCGTTAATGCTTTGGAGATATTCTTGGGCTATACTGGAACAGGCAATGCACCTCTTCGATTTTCGCCTTCTCTACCGTCGGTTTGAACTGTAAAAATTTGTCAACAAATACGTGGGAAGAACGGGGAAGAGCTAAAATCTATACTTCGAACATAACGATGTGTATGACGGTCATGATTGCTGGGTATGAAGGTGTTTGGATCAGGGGATAAAGAGCTGGAGTTGGCAGGATATGAATGCAAGACTGAGCTTACTATAGGACTGAGCTTAAGGTACTGTTTACAAGACCGAGCTTACTGGAAGGAAGAGTGGCCGGTTACTCGCGGGGAAAATTACTTCTCTGGAAGTAGGTAGATTTGGATATCACCAAATGACGTATTCGCACATTAATAATACAGGTCCGGTGTCCGACACGGAGTTCCGCTTGGTCCTGTGGAAATATTATAGATGCACCTAGATCTAATGACCGAATGTAGAACAAGACATGTAGTCTTTTGATACCAGCTTCCGTGTAGTAGTATGTGATTCGTCACTCATCCCCAGCCTAGCCGCAGCCCAAAAACACCATGCTGACCCAAACCATTCCAAAACACCCGGAAACGACCCAGAAGCCCAAAATATCTAACTTTCCGTCCTGACATTCCTCTCTAATCTCTCTGCCACACTACTCGCCTGCACCTCCTCATACCCAGGCGGCGGCTCATCCGGCACCGCTCCCTCCCCCTCTCTCGTCCCCTGTCCCACATCCAACCCTACAACCCCATTATTCGCCGGCGGCGCCGGCCTAGGCCTTCTCACCCCATCGGTTCCAATAGGCGTAGGTCGCTGAATCTGCACCCCTCCCACCGCTGCACCTCCCCCAACCCCACTGACCCCCTGCGCACCCGGCCCTGCTCCTGGCTCATAAGCAGGCAACTCCTCCAAATCCTCTGCCTCCCCGGCCCGGCCATTCTCCCTCGCCAAACCCAGTACCTCTTTAATCCGTTCAAACGTACTACTGAAATCGAACGCGCCGCCCTCTTTGAATGTTAGTTTTAGGTTCACGAGGGCGTGGTGAGGTGGTATGCCGCCGCCGACGGTGGGGATGAGGATGCCTTCCCATGTGTTGGGGCCGAAGAAGGGGGCGGAGACGTGGGTGTCTTGGAGGGAGAGAAGGGGCGAGGAGAAAGATTGGAGGTGAGGAGTGGGGTTCGTTGGGAGGTAGATTAACTGTGGGAGTAAGTGTCTAGATTCATATAAACTCCAGGGCGAATAGTACGCACGCGCTGGTTTGTGATCATTGCTTTGCCGTCGGGACATTTGATGGAGAGGGGTTCTTTGCCTGGATAGGTGTTGGGTGTTGTGAGGGAGAGGGCGGTGCGGGCGGGGGAGGTGTAGAGGATTTTTTCGTTGGGGAGGCGAATGAAGGTTTGGGGGTTGGAAAGCATGACCCAGTTTATGGACATCGTGGCAGGTGGTTTGTAGCGTTTGGTGGGTTGTTAGAGAATGTAGGTATGGGAGGTGGATTTGTAAAATGATCTGGGGCGATGGAGCTAGTCGTAAGACTGATGGCGGAGATGGTCGGTAGGTGATGGTGACGCACTGGTCGATATTCTGGCTGCTGCCTAGGGGATCAGAAGCTTAATCGGCATTGTCGTTTATAAGCTCGAGGTATCAGACTGTACGGATGAAGAATGATTGTGAAAGTGAAGCTATTGCGGCTCATTGCAGATCACGAGGCTAGCTGATGACGCCTCGGTGGCGTTCTCGGCTGTGATTCGAGGTAGGAATGGCGAGGTACCTACCACTTGATACACAAACATTCTGAACCAAGCTTCTCTTTCTAATGCAACCTATCTCTAGATGTTCATCTTTCAAGCCAAGATTCGAATTCCTTCTTTCACCACGACCAGTGCTAATTCAGTAGAGAATTTTAGGCTCGTTGTCTGGTCTCAATATTTGGACGACAGCCAAGATTTCATATTGGAGGGCAGGAACGATTAAATTATATATGTAGCAGATCATCTATTCGGAGATGCCTAGAGATCTGTTGGCTAGACACCCCGGCCTCCGTCAGGGCATGCACAGTCGCATCGAGATTTCAATCGCGGCCAGAGGGTTTCACTTGAAAACGCAGCGACCTTCATTAATAGCCTTGGCAGAGTTCGAATTAAACTGAGATACCTGTAGAAGCCCTCTTGGTAAGAAAAAACCGTATGTAACTGGGAGTGATTGACATGAAGTCGAGCACGGGTGATGCAATGTAGGCTTCTTTGGTTGTCTGACCTACGATGAGGCGAATCGATTGGGTAGCTTCTGCCATCTATTCTGCTGTAAGGTCTCACATGGGCGCTCCCACTCTCAAAGCCGGCTTTGATTAAAAGCCCCTATATATATGAATGGTGAAAGATAGTGCAAGGTGGTGTCTATCGGGCTTGGGAAAGGAGTGGCCCGCTCAGCAAGTCAGAGAGCAGAATTTATTGGCGTTAGGCTGAGTCATCAAACAATGCTTGGCGGCTACCAAATTGAGACTTCCTTCACTGCTCTGTATCCGACAGGTTTCAGGTGAAAGTGAATAAATGCTCTTCAGCTATCATCCTTATCACCTATGGAGCACGATAGGCTCAGCAATAATCGCTCGCTGAAATGGATCATTGAGATGTAGGACAATCGTCCTCTATTCCTCCTGCCGGACGACCCCTCCTACTTCTGGCGAAAGACTGCTGGGTTTACAGCCAGCCTCTTCCCATAATCATGAACGGCAATGGAGTACGGAAGTCATCGTTCTCTTCAGATTATGACTCAAGATACGGCTCGGGGTTGCAGGTTCAGCCGTCCTCCAAGGTGCTCCTTGACGGCTACAATGGTTCATTCGAAAGCTCCGGAAATAGCGCGCCAGGACAAGATCGCTACAACTATGTGAGCAGCATGGCGTAACGGTGTGTGTGAAGGGAAGCTAACGCTACTTACAGACGAATGGATCATATGTACGAAGCTCAGACCTCTTAGATCCGAACGACCCTGTATCGATGCATCTGCTAATGGAAACGGCGATTGGCGACAGCCAGCACTATGGGGTCTTGTCGTTCGAGGAGGTTGACGAGTTGAAGAAAGAGCTTTCTGTGCTAGCTACGCGGATTGATGCAACCAAACGCAAGCTTGCTATTGAGAATAAACTACGCGATGCTGCAACCTCACTCAATCGATTATACACCCCCAACAGCCGCGAAAATGTAGACGCTTCGGGCAAGGGACAGTCTCAGAAACGACATCGTCGTAGCATGATGAGCAGAAGCAGTGGAAGCGATCTTCTAAGCAAGACGGATGACGAGCTGGCTGCCAGTATCAAAAAATGCGAGGATCTGTCGCAAGAGCTATGGAGGCTAGAAAAGCGATCACAAGACGTACAAAAAAGGCTTCTCGAACACACAGCTGGTGTGTTGCAAATGACGCACAAGGGTTTCCTGGAAAAGGACTTGCCGCCGCAGCACTCAAGTGGCATAAATGGTTATGCTGAAGGTCTCGGCAACGTACACGCTTTTGGTGATGGTATTGAGTTCGATGATCGCAGTTTCTATCAAGCTTTGGACACGCTCTTAGAGTCTGTCGACAGTCCGGCAGATAGCAAAATCGCCTCAGCTTTCGAACAACAGACCCTATCAATCCTCGCGACTGAACGGAAAATTTGGGACCTGAACCGGCGCTTGAGGGATTCAGTCTCGCAGTCCAGCGGAGGGGGTGAGGTTATGCCAGCACCCCCTGCTCCAGAGACTTCGGAGCGTGGGGACACAGAAGCTGCATTACAAGGGCAGATCGAGTATCTTGAGAAAGGCCTTGACGCCATGCAACAGAGCCGAGTGGAAACATTGCAAGGGTTGAAGGAATCAACTTGTGCGGCAGAGGAAAAGCTTGAGGATTTGAACACACAGCTTCGTGGTATCATTGTCCGAAGTAGTCAGGAACCGAATCCGCAATATCCCCTTCCGCCAGACGTTACTGGGCGGAGCCTACAAGAACAAATAGCTTTTCTAGAAGGTGGTCTAGAGGCATTGGAACAGCATGTCCAGCGGCTTAAGGACGATAGCCTGACGTCATCGTCGAGATCCGTTGCTCATGAGGAGAAGGTTGGCCAATACCAAAATGTGCTTCAAGGCGTATGGCAGAGTCTGTTTGTGGGGGAGGAGACTCCCGGACCTTTCTCGCTAGAGGCTTTTTCTACGAAAATTCAATCCCTGAGTTCAAGAGTAACAGGCTTGCAAGAGCAAAAGGATATTCTAGGCCGCCAGATCCAGCAGCAGAGGGAGATTAACAACAAGTCTGACTCTGAAAAAGATGCCCGTATGGTAGAGGTGACTACTGAGCTCGAGAATGCGAAGCGGGACCTCGAAATTAGGAGTAAAGAAGGCATGACTGAGAATAATGTGCTCAAAGCTCAGCTCGCTGCAGGAAATGATGCAAAGGAACAACTCCTAGCTGAGTTGCAGGAGAAGCACGGGGTGATATCGAACCTCGAAGCCCAAATCCAGATCGTGAAGGATGAGCAGCAAGTACTACAGAACACCGCCCAGGAGAAATCTGCAGAAAGCGAGAGAGTTCGCAATGAGCTGGCAAACTACGAAGGGGAGATGGTCCGATTGCAAACAGAGCTTACGGTCGCAAAAGCTGAGCTTGATGGAGCCTATGGTACTCGCGCACAGCGTGCCGCCGAAGTTGCATCTCATCCCGCCTTACTACAGGAAATCAACGAACTCAGAGACCAGAATCAAGCACTTTCTGAAGAGGTTGCTACTGGGAAGTCAAAGCAAGAAGCTGCAGGCAACGCTGAATTGCAACAACGCATCCAGACCTTACAAAAGGAGCTTTCTGAGACCATTGCCGAATACGAGGTTATGACTAAATCCAGCATTGAATATGAGAAGGAACGGGAGCAATTAGAGAACACCATTGATGGCTTACGAGATCGCTGTGAGACACTAGAGTCTCAACTGAGTGATGAAAAGGTGCAGTCATTGGGTGTGAAAAGCCCAGGACGTCCTGGTAGCAGAGAATCGCAGGGTGCAAGCAGCACAAGTACCACGGTACTCAAGAATGAGTTCAAGAAATTGATGAGAGAGACGAGACAAGAGAACATGAAGGCTTTGAGAGTAAGTTAGCCCCCCATATTATTCATGGAGTGTACTAAACTCTTCGTAGTTCGAGCAGAACGAACGCCGCAAACTCGAAGCCCAACTCCGCACATTCAGCAAGGATCAACCACCTGGAAAATCCTCTCTAAGCCAAAGCATGACGGCACACTGAGAACAAGCAAATGCACAGTACTCGTTTTAACAGCCCACGCACCTCGCCTTGGCAGGCGAGCATGGGATACGAATTCAGTGATGAAAGCTACGAAGATGAAGCATCCGCGTACAGCGAGCTCGGCTGAATCATGATACGACGTACATTCAAGCCCTGAGGCTATGAAATGTCGTTGCCGTTTGGAGGCATGTACTCAATTATACTATTGAGTTACACTAGGTTGTGATTTCAGTAATACTTGGGGGCTTGAGGCTTCATAGAGTTGCGTATGGAAGATGACGGGCCTCAATGTTCCCTCGGTCGCAACTTCCTGATTTGAGAACTCGGCGACAACAATAGCCAGGGACTCAAAATGCTCACCTGCATCCGGACTTGTTCTCTATCACCAACCTAAACCAGCATTCTACCGAGCATGAAAAAGGAAGCCGAAGGTCCATTTCTTAAATACAACTTCAACTGCGCTCCTGGCCATATTCATCATGTCTGCAGGATTAGACGGGGCCTCCTCGATCCGTATACCTCTTGACGAAACCACCAATGGATCAGTCTCACCGCCTCCCTCACCGACTTCAGCTACAGCAAAGACTGGGCCGGTTCCTCGGCGCAAGCCAGCACATCAAGGTCTCAATGCTACTTTCGACTCATCAGAGAGCTATCCCTCCCCGCATAGCTCAATCTACGAAGCTTCGCTGGTCCACTTACCAAGTACAGAGGAGCTCAAGCAAAAAGGAGGGGAACATGATGCTCCCGCTCACACGACTGATGGTGGTCCTGCATCGTGGGAAAACATCGTTGTGGACGCTTCAGGCCACCTTGTCCCCGCTTCCTTCCTACAACCACCCGCAACGAACAATGCCCATATACCTCATGAACTATATCCCATAACGGAAAGGAGCTCACTCGCCACGCTCAAGGCATCTCTGTCAGTTCAAGGCCAAGCATCATCATCCACACTGCGACCTCATAGTCCGGGTCTGAATGGCAAGAAACGCAAGTCTTTCTCTCTATCAAATCTTCCACCTACACCTGAACGAAGGTCTTCGCTCACACCTTCGCCGCTACCCATCCCAGCTCGACCCCAATTGCCACCACCGGAGCGAGTACCCACACCACCGGGACTTCCCACTTTCGGGGAGCCTGAAGCAATTAATTACCGCCTTCCTCCTCCAAAGACACGTTTCAGGGATCTTTTCCGTTCATCAAATATAGCAGAGCAGGAATATAACCGACAGAATGCTGGATTGCCCCGGGGAGTCGTCATGAGAGGTGAAAACGGAGCGATGGTCTGGGGCAAATTTACTCCGATTGTGAGCGGGCACCATCCACCACAACGCCAAGTTCACAGGCTCTTTCGAGCGCCAGATCCCGCAGATCTAACAGAGGCAGAACCGCTGGAGGAGCCAGGGCAGGCCAATGATGCCAGGGAACACGCAGCTCGTGCTCGAAATGGTGAAAACGCACCAATCCCTGCCAGAGAAAATATACCTCAGCGTAGGTTCCATTGGGAACCATTCAAGAGATACCATGAGAGAAAGAGAAAGTGGGCGCAGAACATTTGTTGGTTTCTGTTCTGTTGTGGGTGTTTTTGCTGTCTTGACGAGGATCCAAGACCAGATGGCCCTTCACCAGCTGTAGCTTATAGGAGTACTACTGAGAATAATGTGCAGCCACCGAGCATGGGGCCACGACTTACAATACCACCGCCAATGAGCGATTTGCTGGGAAGATGATACAGACTTCAGTAAGTTCTGGAACAATGAAAAGGAAGCCTTTCGGGTACTAAGACAGATTCCAACAGGAAGGATGGTTAGGCGGTGATCCACGCTCGAGCTACTGGTTGTTGCAGCTGCGAGCATTGGATCATTGTACGACTGAGCAAAGTATACTTTCACAGTATCGAAGCATTGGAATAGAACCACGACATTCCTACTTCTTATGCTCTCTACCATTGTAATTTAGGGTACATTCTATGCTATCGCAAACGTATAGGTACAGAATGCAAACACAATTTCTGGATACTGCGGACGGAAGTATAGCTGTACAAGGGAGCTTCATCTCCAAAACCCAATAGTTGCTATCGTAGTTTAGCTCAGTACCTGGCTGTAGCTACAGGTTCCAGGTGTCTTTACACAATCCCGGCGAGTCGTCCGGACCGTTCTACTTGAGCATGCGGAATAGCTTCGGTGCGGCGCACTGTGTTGCACAGTGTTGAAGATGGAAGACTATAGATTGAATCAATGCTCAGCTTCCTCTCGCTCTGAGCAATATGGGTAGATGACTGCACTCACATTCTTCAAGGCAATCTTCCTTTGGTCCCTTGTGTTGAGGGTTCTCATGCTGCCTGGTGACACGCTCGGCGCACTCATCGAAGTGGTGCTTGTAGCTGCTGCATTGGGCCGATCGGGCGCATTCTGTCGAGGGGGGAAAGCGTTAGCCGGTATGCAATCGAGCTTGGTGGGCTAGGGCGAGAAGACAAGAGAGCCCAAAGAAGCTGGGATTGAGAGCTCAGTTGGCGTCTCTGAAGGCATTGAGGCTCCTCGTCTCGATCCCGAACGCAGAACAACTAGCCCGTGCAACAGAGCAAAGCATGATATAGATATCCCTACCTTCTTCCAACTTCGGCTTCGGATCCTCGACCTCCTCCTCCTCCTCTTCTTCCTCCTCCTCACCACCCTCCTCTTCACCACCATCTTCCCCTCCCTCTCCCTCACCTTCGCCCTCCTCTTTCTCGTCCCCTCCCTCATCTTTCTCTTCTTCTTCTTCCTCCTCGGGGGTGCTTCGGCATGGATTTCCGCGATGCCGATCGCGGCGTAGAAATCGGAGAAGATGTCTGTGAGACCCATTGCTGCGGTTGGTGGGGAAGATGTCCGCAAGAATGGGTGTCTTTGTGTGGAGGTGTAGGGGTGTGGTGCAGTGGGCAGGTGTGAGAGATGGTGAGGTACGAGGTACTTATTAGAATAAGCTTTTTCTGGGCGAGCTCGGAATTGGTGGGTTGTGATTGGCTGTTTAGTGGGCGATGGTGATTGGTGGAATTGTCTATACATATGTTTGGGCTTCACTTTTGAAAGATACGGAAAGTCGTTTGAGACTTATTTCAACGGGGTTTATAGGGTGATCTAGATGGTCTTGCTATGGATTGTTTGGAAGTGCTAGTATTTGCTAATGGGACTCTTTTTAATGTCCGTGAAACAATCATGCATCACCAATTCGCCCAGGAGGCAGACGCCTTTAGCCAAATTGGTGGTACCATATCCGAAATCGTGGAAGTGTGTACAATAAAGCTGGGTGGGTTCATGGCACGGTTGCAATCCAATTCAGGCAGGTGATGACCGCCTATAGAGTGCAAGGATGGCTTCGTAAGCTTCTGATATGATGATGTGACAAGACACAGAAGATCGATGCCATAGAAGGAATCTGTCAATAGCAGAAACCATCAGGATGACATTACACATGCAAGACTCCAGGTGAGAATTGTAGACGAGCACAACATCGATTCCTTTGAAGTCTAGCGCGAAGCCGCGCGCTAGCATCTCGCGTTCCCTTCCAGCAAGTGAGGAAACCACTTCGATACTTTCTATACCATTATTCTCATAATACTCCCTTCATCCCGTCACTTCTCAGAGGATAAGACGACTGTCATGCCAGGCTGTCAATCTTCATCTTTAAAATTTTACACCTCATAGGCCATGGCCCCCTCAAATTTCCCCCAGTATAACAAAGACGAGAAAGTGCTCTGCTTCCACCATGAACTCCTTTACGAAGCCAAAGTGCTAGATTACAAGCATGCCATCGAGGGCGATAAGAAGAGCCCGTACCAGTATCGGGTGCATTACAAGGGATGGAAAAATACGTATGTGAATTTCTCCGTTTGGTTGCTATTGTCGTTGTTTCAGCTTTTGTCAAACCCTCCTCTATTGTCAAAAGATGTGAATTGCTATTGTCACCTCCCAATGGAGGATGGCAACCAGCCCCCTCTTTTTTTCAATATAGATAGCATCGACCCAGCATTTTTGTCTCTTCTTCCTAGAGCATACACCTTAGCACTTTTCCACTCTCAAGACCCACTTCCGAAACACTCCTCTTCCTCACGCTACATACCACTTCAGTTGTTATTTCATCAGCAACCTACCCTTCCGCGCTCTATGTTCTATCGTCCATCCTCTTCAGCACAAGCAATCTAGTCAAGCTTCCCACCACTTTGACGGTCGTTCCGCCGGCAACCTGCCCTATTACTCATCATCATCGCTCGTTATCTCTCACCAGAAAAAGCACAGTACTCAAGCTTTTTCCTTCACCGGCATTCTATCCTTCTACACAGCGTTCACCGTCTTCGTCTCCTATAGCATTGGCACCTCGATCAGGCTGGTTCCTAATCCTGGTGCAACATTGACTGACGGATCCCCATACTTGCTTAGCTGGGACGACTGGGTACCGCAAGACCGCATCCGCAAGATGAATGAAGACAACAAAGCGCTAGCTGCCAATCTCAAATTCGAAATGGACAAGCTTCTCAGACCAAAAGCTGTAGCTGCATCCAACAAGAAGAAAGCTGCCGGCTCTGATCTCAGCTCAAATCGAGGAAGCGAAGAGCGGCATGCTACTCCTATCACAGGGCGTGGGCAGAAGCGTGGAAGAGACTATGAGATCGAAAAGGTTCGTGAGAAACTTCCATCTGAACTCGGAGACCCTTCGTCATCTTTCCACGGATCTGATGGCAAATTTCCGGCCCTGGAAGACGAGGAATCCGGACTCCGTCGCAGTAAGCGCTTGAAAGCCAATCCAGCACGCGCTGCAAAGGAGTTGTTAGCATCGAGTTCAGAGTCAGCGAGTCCAACCATATCCCGTCCTAAATCACGTCCCTCCAAACCGAAATGCAGACGATCTAAAGCACCTACGCCACTACCAACAATTGCACCTCGCTATGCAACCAATGTTCCAAGGGTACAGTTGGTAACACAAGCGCAAATGAAACGATCATGGACCGCTTCCTGTCATCATACAGCTTCCTCCTGTTTCGATTGGGCCGGACTGTACTCGGATATCCCTTATTCGAAGTTGGACGAGGCGGAGCGAAAGGCTGGATTTCCGCCTCCTGGATACAGGTTACCCGACGAGGACGGCAACCCGAAGCCAAAGCTACCACCCAGGCGACTACCTCCCATTATCCCTCATGCACATTTTCCGCGCGAGAAGATCCATCTCTACTACACGATGAGGCGGTTAATTGGATTAGTCGGGGACGACGAACGACCTCCTCCACCCCCTCCCAAACGATTCGTTAGGGCCGGGATACCCCTGGAGGACAACACCCCTGAGGATCTTGTGGACCGTGTCAAGAAGCAGCGCGCTCACTTGATCAGAAAATCAAATAGACAAGTCCAATTTACTAACCGAGCAAATGATCTCTAGGAAGAAAATTTCAACCTGCGTCCCGCGGTGCGTATACATGTACCAGATCATCTCAAAGCGCTTCTCGTCGACGACTGGGAGAATGTTACCAAGAACATGTCTCTTGTACCTTTGCCCTCTGAACACCCTGTGAACGAGATTTTGACGACGTATTTTGAAGAGGAGAAGCACAAACGTCGTCTCGGATCCGCCGAAGCGGACCTTCTGGAGGAAGTGGTTGCTGGTTGTAAGGAGTATTTTGAGAAGTGTGTTGGTCGTATATTACTGTACCGCTTCGAGCGCCAGCAGTACCATGAAGTCAGAAAACTGTGGGAGGAGGGAAAAGGGGAGTGGGAGGGAAAAAACGCTGGTGATGTATATGGTGCAGAGCACTTGTGTCGTCTTTTTGGTCTGTACACCCCGCCCATCACACAATTCTTACTAACACAGCAATCAGTCTCTCTCCCCGAACTCATCGCCCAAACAAACATGGACCACCAATCCGTCAGCAAACTCCGTGACGAGATGGCCAAACTCACGCAATGGCTCGGCAAGAACTCCAATCGCTTCTTCACTGCTGAGTATGAGACAGCGAGCCAGGATTACGTGGAGAAGAGTAAGGGGTCTAATTAGTTTTGGGTAGCTAGCGTCTATGTACGATGTACAAGGTTTTCAAGTGGGATCGTCTGGCATAAAAGAAGTACTGGCTCAATATATTTTGGGACTTCATGACTATGCAACTACCTTCATGTCTCCTGATGGTCATGTAAATCATTCTCATCTTCACTATCATCATACCAAAGCTCACCGATACGTGCGTATCCGTCCTTCCCATGCGCCACTCCCCTCTCCCCTCTCCCCTCTCCCCTCTCCCCAATCACCTCCATCAAAACCCATCCCACTATCCCACCACCCCTCCCAAACCCCAAACGAAATCCACCAGCACTCCAACCATGAAGTCCCTGGCCATAGCCAAGCACTCCTCAAACCCGTAAACAGACCACCCTCTCCACTTACAGTAGAGCCATTGAATCTCAAGATCTTTTGTTTTTTGTTCTTTCGCAGGCCCTTTCTGCTAGCTAGCTTTGGAGATTCGAATTTGGTGATTTGATGGGGTAGTGAGGTGGGTTTAAGGGATGTGTTGTAATACGTTTTTTGGTGGGGTAGGGATGTGGTGAGTGGAGGGAATGAGGGAGGGTGTAGTGGTTTTGCTATAGATCTGCCAAACAGCAATTTGGGGTTTTGAGCTATATATATAATTGAACTTGATTGGTTGGGTGGAGGATAAGGTGATGAGGTCCAGTATAGTGGGTATGTATAATGTAAGATAGCGGTTCTGATTCCTAGAACTTTTGATAAAGAAGTAATGCTTGGAGGCATCTGAATGGCTCCCTATTCCATGATGATAATGATATACAAGAAACGCGCTAGCAACGTGTTTTGAGATATATATGTACACGTCCAGTCACCACCACTCACTCATTCTTATCCGCTTGTGAAATGCATGTGTTTGTAGGGATCTATTCTCCTTTCAGCTTATCCTGCGTGACCCCGTAAGCCATTTCTAGCATATCCATTTCCTCTTTTAGATGCGTTCCCTTCAACCCGGTTGCTACACTTGCACTTGGATTGCGGCCTGCGTACATGACGTGTTTCCGGTCATGGTGTTCGGTGTTGTTTAATAAGGTCTCAATCCTTGGCTGAGTGAAGCTCCAGGCGCCGGCATTCAGAGGCTCTTCCTGTGCCCAGACGATTGTCTTTGCGTTGGGATACATGTCGAGGTTTTCTTTCAGCTGGGCCCAGGGGAAGGGATTCAATTGCTCGATTCGGGTGATGGCGACGGAATTGAGTTTATGCTCGGCGCGGTGTTTGTGTAGGGCCACGTAAACCTGGCCAGTGCAGAGGATAACACGGTCAATTTGGTCGGGAGGAAGGATGGTATTGTCTTCGTGCGCGGGGTCAGGAAGAATCCATTGGAAATGTGATTCGCCAGTGAAGTCATCGAGCGAGGATCGGGCGAGTGGGTGGCGGAGGAGCGATTTAGAGAAGAAGAGGATCAGAGCTAGGATAGTAGTAAGTATACAAATTCAGTACGGATTGGGAAGGAGACATACGCTTTCGAAATTGGCGGTTCATTTGCCGCCTCAGGATGTGGAATAGGTTGGATGGTGTAGTCATGTAGGCAATTTGCATGTTGCAGTCCTGGTGCTGGCGATCCAGCTTGTCTGGGGATGGAAAAATCCTAGGATCTTCATTGCAGAGTTGGAGGTATCTCTCCATTCTTCCAGAAGAATGTTCAGGGCCTTGACCATCATAACCGTGTGGAAGGGACATGACGAGACCGGACCGTTGCAGCCATTTGACCTCGCCTGAAGCGATGAATTGATCAATGATACATTGGGCATTGTTGGCAAAGTCTCCAAATTGAGCCTCCCATATTACTAGAGCATTTGGTGACGAAAGGGAGTATCCATATTCAAAACCAAGCCTAAAAAGCATATTAGCTTATACTAATTCACAATGCTCGGAGGGATCCTACACTCCGAATTCGCTAAGCGATGAGTTGGTGATGACGAAGCTGCCTTGTTTAGAACTGACATGCTGCAGAGGCGTATATGTGGCTTCGCTCTCCTGGTCATGTAACACTGCATGGCGCTGGGAGAAGGTACCACGCTCTACATCTTGGCCAGATATTCTGACATGATGGCCTTCTTCGCATAGAGATCCAAATGCAAGTGCTTCTGCCGTGGACCAGTCGATGTTTTTGCCTTCAACAACGGTCTTCTTCCTGCCGGCTAGAATTCGTTTTAGATTTTTATGTACATTGAAGCCTTCCGGTGCACCACTCATTACGTCAGCGATATGAGTGAGCTTCTCAGCCGGTATACCAGTTGGTAAATGAGGGAGGATCTCGGTTGCAAGCTCTTTGGGTGACTTGAAGCCGTTCCAGGCTGATGTCAGCCACTCTTTGGATGTTGGCTGATACTCCTTGCTAGCTTCAAAGCTGTTGGTTAGCATACCCCAGACCCATTTCTTGTGCTCTTCAATGTCATCTTTCGTGAAAGACTTCTCCTTGAGAAGCTTCTCTTCATACTTCTGCACAGCAGGCTTTTGTGCATTGATTCTTTTGTACATTAGCGGCTGGGTGAAAGAGGGCTGATCGGTCTCATTATGTCCTTGCTTTCTATAGCATACGATATCTATAACGACGTCTTTCTTGAACTCGGCTCGCCAGTCAGCCGCCACCTGGCACACGAAGTTGACAGCCTCAACATCGTCGCCGTTTACATGGAAAACTGGGGCATCAATTGATTTTGCAATATCCGAGCAGTAAGGCGTGGAACGGGCGAATCGAGGGTCTGTAGTGAAACCGATCTGGTTATTGATGATGAGGTGTATCGTTCCTCCCGTCGAGTAGGCGGGCAAAGCATGAAAGCCCATGGTCTCGTAGACAATCCCTTGTGCTGCGAAAGCAGCGTCTCCGTGTAACAATACGCCCATGGCTGAAGTAAATTGTTTCTCGTCATTGTTGTAATGTTGGATCGCGCGAGTCTTACCCAGGACCACAGGGTCTTCAGCTTCGAGATGAGAAGGATTAGCGACCAGTGAAAGCTGGACACGTTTGCCAGATGGTGTGGGCCTCTCAAAATTCATGCCTAGATGGTATTTGACATCGCCCGAGCCTTCGTCGGAGGGCTCAGCGCTACCACCAAATTCACTGAAGATCGATTCGTTCGGCTTCCGAACGACGTTACTCAACACGTTTAGCCTACCACGATGAGGCATACCAATGATTATATCCTTCACGCCGTAGTCAACGCTCCGATCGATCAAAGCCTTCATTCCAGGAACAAGAGTCTCACCACCTTCTAATCCAAAACGCTTGTCGTTAGGATACTTGGTAGCGAGGAAGTTCTCAAAGCTGGAACTCCAAATCAGACGATCCAGAATCCTGCGTTTGTCATCGATAGAGTATTTGTACGGGGAGGGTATTTCCATGCGACTCCTGATCCAATCACATTGGTCTCGATCTGGGATGTGGATGAACTCTACACCGTATGAGCCACAATACAATCTTTCGCAAGTTGCAACAATTTCTCGTAGAGTCATCTTTTCCCGGCCCTCGGTCCTGAAACGAGGCAAAATTCCAGGACCCAGATTGAATTCCTTGTCGAGATCTTGTTGGGTGAATTGGTAATGGTCAAGCTCCAACTCTTTCGGCCTATGGTATCCAAATGCTTCAGCCTCACCACGAATGCCCAGTGGATCCGTCTTCGCTCTATGATGACCACGAGCTTGGTAGGCGCGTACTAATAGCTGTACCTTAAGATGGTTGGTCACATCTGGCGCCTCGCCTGTGGAGAGGCCAGCGCCGGGCATCGCTTGAGGCACGCCACCTGTGGGGCCGGGCACGATCGTTGGAGGGGGTTGAAAGGCTTGTGACGTGGGCATATTGCCGTCTTCCATGTTCCGAAAGTAAACCTGCCATGAGATGTGCACGCTCGCTGGGTCTTTCTTCCATGACATGTACATCTCATCTACATAATTGGCAGTGTTGCCTTGGAGGAAAGAGTCACTGGGATCCTGGAACAAATCGTTCAGTAACAAATCCCTCATTCTTGATCCCCAACTGAGAGCTTCTTACCACGCCTTTGTTGGTGTCCTCTGCAGCCACAGCATAGCTCCGTCTTTGCAGACGCTGATATAATATCGGAAGCTTGGAAGTCCGCGCCGCTGGCACAGACGACCCTCTGAGTGCGGTCGCCGTGCATGTGGTCATTCTAAAAGCACCAGCCCCTCTGGAGAGGCTGCTGGACTTGTGTAACGATGAACGCAACATAATGAGATGTCGAGATTGACTAGGTTAGAGGACTAAGAACTGAAGGATAGGTGAGCATACTTGTGGAGGGATGCTTTATTGTTTACGGCGGCAAGCTTCCAGGAGGAGAGATTCTCAGACTTAGACGTTGGCCAATGCTGTTGTCAAACAAACGGCGGCGACGGCAATATTTCCGCCTTGTCCGCTCACTAGCGCAGCCTTACCGGATAGTATGCCCTCTTTTTTCGGCTTCAAGGATGCCTTACCGAGTCATACATCAACATTCCTTCATAGCCTCCTCGCGGTTATGATATGGAGGTCTACCTGACATGGCACCAC
The DNA here is from genome assembly GCA_023065455.1 of Cladonia rangiferina. NCBI lineage: Eukaryota > Fungi > Ascomycota > Lecanoromycetes > Lecanorales > Cladoniaceae > Cladonia > Cladonia rangiferina. The sequence continues at coordinate 1,142,735 of JAJREH010000011.1, read as the reverse complement.
CTAGAGGCTCTGCCGCCTATAAGAAGAAAGATGGCACCCTCGCCCTCTCTAAGGACGGCCAGTCGGTGTCATGGACACCAGTGGCGCCCCCGGGTTCAAAACCAGCCTTGACTTTGCCTTTGCCAATTATTACCAGTGAGTCCGCCTACATGACATGACTCATGTACTATGGAATCTCACAAGTATATTAGATCTCCAGCAGACGCCAGCAAGTAACCCTAAGGTGATGCTGAAGATCTTTGCGCAGGCACCTGGTACTTCTACACCAGAGACCCATGTCTTTTCCTTCACTTCAGCCACAGCTGCGAGGACCGAAGCCGACGCGTTAAAGGATGCTCTCAGTAAGTCGATACAGACTGCGAAGTCTGGTAGTACGCTGCCAGGCACGCCAAGCGGAGCTGGAGCATCTTCCGCAGCCATGGCCATAGCAAGTGCTGTCTCTTCGGGTCGTAGTGCAAAGGGTGAATCGGACGCTTGGTATGATGATTCAAAGCTTAAGCAAGATGTGGAACTACAAAAATCACTGCTCATGGCGAGTCCTTCGCTTTCCAAGACCTTCATGGAATCGTTGCGGACAAAGCCCGAGTCAATTTCAAGCTCTCAATTCACATCTCAATTTTGGGCTTCACGAGTCCATCTTTTACGTGCACACGCCATCGAGAAGAACCAGACTAGAGGCGCATACAACGTATTATCGAGTATAAAGCCTACAACGGTGGACAACGAGATTAAGCTTAGCATAAGCAAGGAACAAATACAATTGATCTTTAATCAACATCCCCTAATCAATCGTGTCTATGATGAAAATGTTCCCAAGCTCAATGAAAAAGACTTTTGGGCGCGATTTTTCCAAAGCAGACTATTCAAGAAGTTGAAGGGCGAACGAATAACCGACGCTGATCCTACCGACAATATCCTGGATAAATACCTACAATATGATGATGATGCTGAAAGAGCCAAGCGTCTTATGGCAGCGCATGTTCCGCATATAATTGATGTTGAGGGGAATGAAGAGAACCATAGCCAACGGAAAGGCAACCAGCCGGACCTTACTATGAGACCTACATCCATCGACAGAGTACCAATTATTCGGACTCTGAATGCTCTTAGCGAGAAGATCTTGTCCCATGTGGCCCCGAATGACGTTGATCCGTCACTCCCTATAGGCGTCGATGAAGAGACCTTCAACGAACTCGTGCTTCGAGATCTACAGGGCGACGCCGAAGAAAACCGCGTTATACTCAACATCAAAGATCAAAGCCGTTTCTTTAACTCCGACAAAGAGAGTGGGCTCTCCGCCGATGCAATGCTCTACGCCCAGCAAGACCCAGCCAAAGTTCTCCAATCCGTCCAAGCCGACCTCGCCCGCGTCAGCTCAAGTACCAACCTCTCCACCGCGATTGGCGTCGACTCCGATAGCGACAGCTCTGATGATGACACTTCCAACCCCAAAAAACCCCACGTTGGGAGTAAATCCAGTCTCTCAGCCGCGACATCCCAAATGCTCTCCCTCATCAGTGCTCAACGTGCCCAACACGACGACCTCACCGTTTCCTCCTCGAGCTTCTCGACCTCCCAGTCATCATCCACATCCGGTCTATCCCCCTTGATCTTCGAACGTCTCTCCCTCACCCACGCCACCACCACCGAATTCCTCCAACACTTCTGGTCGGCCTTCCTCTCCGGTGATGCCACACGCGCCGCGGAAGTCTCCAAACTCATCGAAACTCTCAGTAGAGCAATGGATCGGATCAAAGCCGTTGCCGCGGACGCGGAAGCGGAGCGGAATAAGGAGGTAGAGGAGAGGAGAAAGAAGGTGCAGGAATTTTATGATAGGACGGGGAAGAAGAGGAAGGTGGATTGTGAGAGTATTAAAGGGGGGGCGGGGGCTGTAAATGGGTTGTTGGCGCCGACGGTGAGGGCGATTGGGGTTGCGAAGAAAGAGTATGAGAGGGCGTTAAGGGAGCAAGGGGGTGATGTTAATGGAGTATGAATTTTTATTTGGCGGGGAAATGGTGGCATAGCGATGGCGTAAATTGGATAAAGATGGGGCCCCAAGAGCTCGTGGGGAAAGACTAATAGATTATTAGATCGATGGTCTTTGTACAGGACTTTTCCCCGCTGAGGGGGAGGCCATCTATTAACCAGACTTTGCGATTAATGAAGACAGGACTCTGGTTCTATCAGGAGCCAGAATGTCCTTTAATTACAGTATTGATAACGTAAGTGAAAGTCAATGACTACCCAAAACCAATATAATATCTTCAAGTAAAGTCCTAAGTCATTGGACTACACTATAATACCTAAGATCCCAAAATATCATACACCACTCCCATTGCTCTTATCAACATCCAACCGCTTATTCTCTACCCTCCCGACCCTCCCCAGCAAAAATGCACATGGTACCACTCCTACAGCTACTACCGCCTGGAAAATCAACGCCTTAGTCATCGTAAACGGCGGACTCGCCCCCTCCCCCGCCTTTAACCCATCACTAATAACAATAAACAACCCCCCCAGCAACTGGCCCCCCGCCCAACAAATCGTACTCGACGCCTCCGGACCTACAGGCCACGTAACTTCGACAAGCCATTCCAGCGCTACGGGCACGAGGCTGAAACTCGCTGCGCCGAGGATAGCGAGGATGATGAATGGAGCGACGAGGGAGCGGGTGCCGGGGCCCAGATGAAAGCGAGGTAGGAAGCTGCGATGACGGGGACGAGAGTTTTTATGAAGGGGAGATAAGCTTTTGTGCGGTCGATGATGGGGGAGGTGATTGCTGCGGATACGAGACCGACGAGGATGAGGACGGCGCCTGCGATGCCGGATTCTGATTCGGAGAAAGAGTAGGGGGTGAGGATTTGGGTGAGGAGGGAGGAGAGGGAGTTGAAGAAGCCGACGTAGATGGAGAAGGGGAGGAGGATGAGGTAGAAGGTTGGGTTTTTGGAGAGGAGGGTGAGGGTTTGGCGGATGTTTGGGGGGTGTGGGTGGAGGAGGGGGAGACGGGGGTTGGGGGATGGGAGGGGATGAAGAAGGAAGGGATGGTGGCGATGGTGGAGATGAGGGCGACGTAGAGGGTCATGGAGGGGATTTGGGAGGCACGGGTAGCTAGGAAGGGGTTTATGAGTTGGCCGAGGGCGCCGCCGAAAGGGTTTGCGAGGGAGGCGATGGCAGTAGCGGAGACGCGGCCGGAAGGGGTGAACCAGATGTCTGAGTAGCGGGTTGGGGCGGAGAGGACGAAAGGTTGGGCGAAGCCGATGAGGATTTGGCCGAACAGGGTGAGGCCGAAGGAGGGGGGAGAGGTGCGTGTGCCGCCGTAGCGGATCCAGTTGCCGAGGAGGATGAGGAGGGAGGAGGTGATAATTGCGAGGCGGGGTCCACCGGTGTGTAGTGTCCAGATTGTTGCGGGGGAGGCGATTACGAAGGCGAAGAAGAAACCGGTGCTGAGCCAATTGATGATGCTGGGGTTTGTAGAGAAAAAATCGGCTGCTGTGTTGGCGACGGGGGCGTAAGAGAGCCACTGCAGAGGATGTGAGCCAAGGTTCTGGTAGTACACCACATGGGAGTGACAATTCGACTCACATCCCAGCTGACGATGATATTCAACAAAATCAATTGTGTGAGTCCAAACCACCTGATCTTGTACACGCGATACACGACATGTTGTCCATTTGCCAGTGCAGCCTCATCCCCTTCAGGTATTGAACGTGTGCGCGTAGCCTCAAGTTCTTCATCCGAATATGTTCTTTCTACATACGACTGTTGGCCCTCCTCTCCTGGTCTCTCATGTTCCAGCCCTGCCATTTCCATCCAGTCTTTGTCCTTATGTAGGAGATGTTCGGCCTCGCTATCGCTCGGGTTTTGTTCGACCTGGTTTTTTTGCATGTTCCAGGAACCCCAATGCCATAATGATCAGTACCAGGTCGCGCGTGCTTCGGCGGTGGTCATGCCACGCCCAATACAAGTGCAAAAGGACTGTAACGGTGCTCTGTTCAGCTCAGCTGAAGTCTTGGCGAAAACGAACCGAAGCCCGTGAGCCGGTGCTTTCTAACGCCAACCAGTAACCTATCAATCACAGTCTCATCCCTGGGGCTCCAGCGCGAAAGTCCCTGCTGCTGCCTAGGGAGAATGATATTCCGTGCTTTGTTGTCTTCGTCTACTATCGGTGCAGTATTAAATAGTGGGACGCGGACCTGCAAATCCTGGCATAGGAAGTCTTTATTAGGCCTCCCATTATTTAACACCAATTCGATGGTATATCCATGGGTGACTTTGCCCTCAGTAAGCTTCATGGCAAGAACCAGGTGCAAAGAAGATTATCAGACAGCAGGCGTAACCCAAATCTTCGACCCTAGTCCGTATTGTGGGGCTGGAAACATCAACTAAGCGAACTTCGAAAATCCTTGGTGCTTCAATACACCAGCTGGGTTCCGCAGCTGGCGCTGGTACGAGGCCATCATTGAGATGGTATCTGTTGGAATATATCTCTACGCGACATTCGTGTTGACGAACACGTAATTTCTCAACGCTGAAAAAGCTATTCAATATGCCATCGTTATCTCTAAGCATTATCAGACTTTTGACTACGTTATTCTGAACGATGAGAGAAGGAGAGTATGAATAGGTTTCCCCCAGCATCAGGTCCATATCGTAGGTTCTCGCTTGGTGCCAATTTCACGGCACAGGTTTCATTGGAGTGGAATTCAATGGATGACCCAGAAATGACCAGCTTTCGCTCGCTTAATGCAGGATGACCATAATGAAAGACGTCGCTTTTCCGGAGGGATTAGCTAGGATTCCGGTATTTCAGATAGCAATATCACTCTCATACAAATGGGCGACTGGTGCAGGTATGATGATTTCATACGTGGCTCACGAAATGTCAGAAGTCGTTCTGAATAAACCCTCTTTGCAATATTCTGGGGGTCTATCTTTATATTTGTGCTCTCATACAATCCAAACTCGAATGATTGGGCGATGGAAATTGTACGGAGTTGAGTTCGACGTTCGCTACTCAAGGACCACCAAGCCATCACTGCATAGTAATCTACCAAACCCAGAACATCTTCCAGGATTCTGATTGACTTTCAAGAAAGACTTTAGAGGACGGATTGAGCTGGATTTTCTCGTCTTACTGCGCACAGACCAATGGCATTCTGAGATGATCCTTTCTCCAAGCCAACTGTTAAGTCCGAAGGATTGTTTCGAAACACAGATCTTGAAAGATGTCATTTCAATAGAATTTTAAATTCTATGCCTCCATATCATAGTCACTGCCACACTCAGCATATTATTCCCATTCTCAAGCGTTCTGTTTCATCTTGCAACGCTCAACTTGTCACTTTACATTATTCTTGTTGCTGGGTTCGATTGGGGCTGGAATTTTGATGATGGGAGAGCGAATGTGACGACTTCTGAGATTACACTGATAGCTGACGAGGCAGTTTCGTCAAGACTAAATTGCTAGTTCGTCTAACCAACTTGCTAATAGTAATCGGAAAATCCAAAAACTGGGAGACGCCAACGGAGAGAGAGGTCTGAGCCTCTTGTGCTCATTTCTTTAGAAATCATCATCCTCGCCGTGACACTTTGACTTCCGGAAATCTTCCACCTCCATCATCATCACTCAACAGACTACTATTCTTCCCCGTCAAGATGTACTCCGCAAAAGCAGTCACATAGGCGACCATGATCTCCAAAGCTCTCAATCCATCCACCTTCCCTAATATTTCATCCCCCTTCCTCCCCAATCTCTTCCTCAATCCAATCACTTCTGCAAGTAGAGGTATGTCCGAGAAAGTCTCATGCGTCGATTCTTCCAGCTGCAACTCCAGCTTCCAACTCGACAGACGTTTCCACTCTCTATCTAGATCCTCACTTGAATCATTTCTCTCCCTTCCAAACTGAATGAATGGCTTCGAGAGCGTGGTATCCGGCTTCTCCATTGAGCCGAAGAGTGTTCCGTCGAAGTTCACACCGCCTTTGATCCGGGTGTCATTTAGCATCACCTCTGCTGTCGTGGCACCGCCAAGGGAATGGCCAAAAGCGATGGTATTATTGACGTAGATGTTGTATGGAGATAATAGAGATGACGAGACTAGCTCATCAAGCACGAATGAGACGTCTTGGGCGCGGACTCGGACCATTAGCTCGAGGGTGTAGCCGGAGTCTTTGCCGACGCCGTGGATTAGTCTGCCGTCGGGGAATTCGACGACAAGAGCATCGTATGAGTGATCTAGACAGGCGACTATGTACCCTTTGCGCGCAATCTCTTGAGCGATGGTTGTGTAGATGAAACGTGAGCCGCCTGCGCCTGGAGAAAACACTACGAGAGGATAGCTTGATAAATTCTTGGGAATTGGGGCGTTGGTTTGACAGCGGGTGAAGAACCGTGAGAAGGTGCCTTTGGCGACGCCGTACTCGGCTAAATGTTCGTCGTAGGTTGTGGCTGTTGCTGGTGGCATGTATGAAGTTACAGGATCTGCCTTTCCCGAATAGTAATTTGCTTGCTGGTCCACGAGGAGCTGGGAAGGGGGGTCATCAATAGGATAGAAAAGAGAAACCATGAGCTCTCGGTGCTGGGTATTATTGGTGAAAGGATCCAGACGGTTTTCATCAACCATAGCGATGTTCTTAACTCCCACATTATTGGTATTGTTGAGGGTTGGTAAGATTATAGATCTATCGGGGCGAGAAGTAATGCCGATTACAAAGGGGACCAAAAGTAGTCCAATGACTGAATTCGTCATGGTAACGGTGTTATATATGTAGAAATAAAAGGGGCGAATGTTACCATCAACAACTGTTACAATATAGCTAGAGCAGATGATTGTATATGCATAGACTGTGAAAATTCCAAACTTATTCAATGGGTTGCTGACGAGCAAGGCTCGGATCGTGGACAGCAAAGACGACGAATGCAGGCTGTCCCGCCTGCGGCTGTTGGAGACGATTGCCTTAGCAGCAGGGAAAAAGAACTTTACTTCCCTGCGAACCCATCTTCTTAGTGAGAGTTGCTCATTGGCATGGGTATCGAATGCTTCGGGACATTCGAATGATATATTGCCGTAGAAAGCCTGCTGCCTGAAAGTGACGCCTTGTGCTAAGTCTACTCAATGCTAGCCTAATTGGGAAGATGGCGATCGCCTGATCCCAAAACTGGCGACACTATTGTACCAGCGCCATTAGTAATCAAACCTTATACGAATAAACTCGGAACTACAAACATTCTGGATGGTACTTCTTTACGAGTATATCTTTATTTAGGACGTCAGACTTAAGCTATTGCTTCTGCCATGGCTACAGGTTTAAATAATTGGGCGCCAAACGTAGCATGAGCGAGCATTCAAGGTCGCCGGAAGCTTTTCAAGTGCCTTCGAGTCCATTGACCATAGGCCAAGGTCGACAACGGCTTATGAATTAATTCCTGCAGTATTGAAACGAAGCATGGGACTTCCTGGAAATGGCTTACGGACTGTGAAATGACAATACGAGCGGTAAAGATACACCTCGCGGAGTCAATGCTCCACTTTCTACACAGACAGCTCCAATTCTTCCCCAACTACACAATGCACCTGTATGACTAAGTATTAAATAGTGGGACACGCGCCCGCAATCTTGGCGTAGAAGTTCGTTCTTAGGCGTCCTATTACTTGCTACCAAGTCAATAGTAAATGCACGGACTGACAGGATCCACACGGCTGACCCGGTGACATGGTCATCCAGACTCGTACATTTTCATATGATTGACCGATATTGTCCCAGATTATGCGCAAGTTTCGCGGCAATTCCCTCGACTTATGATCCTTCTTTGCAAGCGGTGCGCAGAGCCTCTAATCGTCACGGCCACATCGCTCTATCTATCCTACGCCTTACAGTTCAATGAGTCTATTGAGAGAACAATCGCTTCCTGCAGCAATGGCAGATTTCGACTCTACTCGAGGTCTTGCTTCGAGTGATATGAACGCGGTTGATGATAGTTTCCAACCATATGGATCTAGACTGTTGCCCCAGGTCGTTGACAAGCTCTCACGATCTGACCCTAAAAGGGTCTATGCAACATTTCAACTTTCCTCCGACCTCTCACGCGGTTTCTGCGATGTCACCATGCTTGAAGTTGCGCAGGCTATCAACAAACTAGCCTGGTGGATTGAGATGAACCTAGGACGAAGCACAGTGTTCGAAACTATTGCATACATAGGACCCTCCGATCTACGTTATGCAATTGTGTTCCTAGCCGCTGTCAAATGCGGTTACAAGGTCAGCAAAGCTCTTTGTTACCATAGGAGCCTGCTGAACCGGACAAATATCTGTAGCTCCTTTTACCGTCCGTGAGGAATTCATCTTGGATGAATATATCTTTGTTAGAACAGACTAACTGCACGAAGTTTTTGTACCCTAGCGAGATGTCACAAAAGGTCCAAGATCTGCAAGGGGAGAAAAGTGGTCTTCAAATTTTTCTGGTTGAGTCGTTAGATGAGATGCTTCTCGGAGATGCCAAATACTACCCGTATGAATGCAATTACACAGACGTGCGTTGGGATCCAGTCCTCGTCCTTCTTTCTTCTGGATCTACAGGTACAAGATACTCTAGGACGCAAATAGATGTGAAGAGCTTATGCAAGGCTTCTAGGGCTCCCTAAACCTATCGTAACAAACCATGCAACCTGGGCTGTTGCGGACAACGATCGTAACCTACCGGCGGTCAAGGGTAGAGAAAATGCGAACCATGCATTATGGAACTTTCCGGGTAGCGGTGGTCGATACTTCGCTGGCTTCCCACCATTCCATGTAAGCTCAGGAGCAAAACGAAGAAGTCGATGTTTGCTGAACAAACATGCTGTAGCTCGGTGGATTTATGGCCTTAGTGGTTCTACCAATCTACTCTACAACGGCAACATTGGTCTTAGGGCCTGCAGATAGGCCTCCCACTGGACGTATGGTCAGCCAAATTATGCAACTTTACCATCTAAGGGCTCTAGTCTGTCCTCCAATTATATTCGAGCAGCTAGTGCAGGAGCCAGAAGCACTGGAACATGCGAATGGACTCGACTTCCTTCTTTACGCTGGTGGACCGCTGTCTTCTGAGACAGGAAATCTTCTTGGTCAAGTGACGAACGTCTGTTCACTTTATGGCTCAACAGAGACAGGTATGGCCCAAACACTTGTACCGCTACGCGAAGACTGGGCGTTTCTGGAGTGGCATCCTAGCTGGGGTGCAGATATGCAGCCGTCTGAAGACGAAGCGTACGAAATGGTTCTACATCGGGACCCAAGTCTCGAAGGGGTTCGCAGCTTCTCTTGCAATTTCCCAAATGTCGAAGAATGGCATACCAAAGATCTCTTTCGGCCTCATCCTAACAAGCCTAATCTATGGAAATTCCACGGTAGAATAGATGATATCATTGTATTGTCCAATGGAGAAAAGTTTAATCCCGTTCCGAGCGAGGCCATCATTTCAGGACATCCTCTCGTTTCGGGAGCTGTCATTGTTGGACAAGGCCGATTTCAGGCAGCATTGATAGTAGAACCAAAAGAAGAAAGCGAAAACCAAAAAGGCTCTCTTGTCGAAGCTATCTGGCCAACTGTTGAACAAGCCAACGCACAGGCGCCTGGTCATGCTAGAGTAACTCGTTCGATGGTTACAGTAGCTGACACCAACAAGCGCTTTGAAAGAGCCGGCAAGGGTACGGTCATGCGTAAGCTGACCACAGAAAAATTTGCTGCCGAGGTGGAGGCTCTCTATTCAGGAATCAATCTGGGAGAATGTGGACCACGCCTAGCTGCGACAAACAACATGGCAGCCATTCAGAGCTATGTACGATCTTGCATAAAACTTTCTTTCCCTATACCAAATCTTGAAGAAAGCGAGGATCTCTATGTCCTAGGTCTCGACTCCCTTAAAAGCATAGAAATCGCAACTTTACTAAAGGGTGGCCTTGGGCTTTGCTACACTCCAGAGCTTTCAGCCCAAACAATATACACCAACCCCACCATTCACAAATTGTCCAACGTTATCTTCAATGGACTTAACTCCCAGAGCTTGGTCCTAGGAGCAAGCAGTGATCCGAAGCAGTCCCGGATGGCAAGAATGGCGTCTCTGGCTGAGAAATTCACTCAGGATCTACCTCCCGAGCTACCAGGGAGGAACCATCTGCTCGATAAATCTAAGCTGAATGTTCTGCTCACCGGTTCCACAGGATCCTTGGGGCTACATCTACTGCGAGTTCTCTTGGATGATCCAAAAGTCTCGAAAATCTTTTGCCTGAACCGTTCTACAAACGGTAAAGAGCTCCAGCAGAGCCGTTTTGCAAGTCTTGGACTTGACGAAAATATCAATACGCCAAGAGTGGACTTCATCAAGGCTAATTACGGTCAAAGCCATTTAGGCCTCGCAGATGCGCAATACCACGAGCTAACCTCTACCGTGGATATCATCATCCATAATGCATGGAAAGTCGATTTCAACCATTCTCTTGAATCCTACGAGCCCATACATCTCCAAGGTGTACGGAATCTCATCGACTGGAGCCTATACAGCATCCGCCATCCGCCTATCATCTTCATCTCATCGACATCCTCTGTTGGAAACTGGACAACTATACATCCAGACGAAACCGTTCCTGAGAGACCAATCTATGATCATCAAGTCGCCCAGACAATGGGCTATGGCGAGTCAAAGCACGTAGCGGAATATATTCTCGGCACCGCGAGCGAACGAGCCGGCGTGCCAGTGAGTATCCTTCGCATAGGCCAAATAGCAGGGCCAGTAGCAACAACGGGCATCTGGAACAAAAACGAATGGGTATATTCCCTAATAAAGACGTCGCAGTCACTCGGCTACTTCCCTCGGAATATTCCTGACGTTGATTGGATCCCCGTCGACACGCTAGCTTCTATAATCCTCGATATCACCCACTTCACCACCAAAACGGCCGAGAATTTGACATACAACATAGTGAATCCTCAACGTACCCCCTGGGCCTCGCTCATCAGTCCCGTTCTCCAGCGCCTGGGCTCCAAAACTAGTATCGTCGAATTAAGTGAATGGATACGCCTGTTGGAACAAATCGACCGAACTGATACCCGCCAGCTGACGTCCAAGCCTGCTGCGAAGATTCTAGATTTCTTCCGAGATTTGGAAAACGAGATGAAGGAGGGGAAAAGGGCAACACTTAGTACTGAGCATGGGGTTTCTGCTAGTAAGACGATGGCGAATTTGAAACCAGTGGGACCGGAGTGGATGGAAGTGTGGCTGCGCCAGTGGGGGCACTAGACTCGCTTTGATTGCAAGTCTTTTTCGCAGAAGGTAATTTAATCGGAGACTCTCGCTACAGCGATGTTATTTCATGAAAGCTATCATAGCTGGACCATTGTTGGCTGGCCCTCTATATGTACGTGTACCTCAATATCCAAGATCCCACCACTATTACAACGCATGACTTTGAAGAACAATACTTCCAATTTGTGATTCAACCTGCAAGATTAACCGTAATAACGCAGGACAAGAAACAATAATTCTTTCCATTTTGCTTCCACGTTCAAATTAAACGTAATAACGCAAACCCTTCCTTTTCGAATAAGGCTAGCCAATCAATCGTGTGTCCAGTTCTGGCTGATCAATGCCAGAGATTGCGACTTCCTTACAAGTCTCCATCCTCGCATTGAAAGTCTGCTTTACTTTTCGATTTGGTTTCGGAATGTCGCACTGCACATTTGCTGTGTGATGGATTAGAAATGATGGAAGAAGAACGTCAATGCTATGTAGGGATAGATGGATGATCTTCATCGGCTTGCATATATATATCAGGGTGAGCAATATTTATATATTATTCACTTTTCTGTCCCAGCTCGCCCTTACATGGTCGTAGTAGAAAATAATGAATAAATGGAGGGACTCAAGTATGTTCGTTCGTCTGTGCTGACTACTCAACTTTACCTCGTGGGTGGTGAATTCCCAGAATTTAAGTAACGGTGCAAGTATGCGATCTCAGATCTCGTTTGAGTGTGTATTGTAGTGCTACATCATTGGCTAGGTAGGGCATACACCCTTCTTGCCGCAAGCCTGTTGTCCCACCAGAGTACGCTGCTCGAATACATCGTATCATCACAACATTACAATCGACCCCTCCCCTACTCTCATCTTTACAAACCCAAAAGCATGCCCAATTGCCCCATTCGCCCCCAACACCCCGCTATGCAAGAAGATCCCTCCCTACCCCATACATATATAATGATTAACGTATCCAACTTACACGTCCTTCCTCCCCTCCACCTCCGCCCCACTCTCCGTCTCCGGCGTCGCACTCCCCGTCTCACTGCCCACAAAGTCCCACCCTCCACTACCCTCCTCACTCTTCCTCCTCCTCTTCCCCCTCTCCTGCATCGCCCCTCTTATTCTCTTACTAACCTCATCAAACGACTCCTTCGAATTCAGTGTACTGAATGCCTTCACCGGGAACCCCGCTCCGCCAGCTAACCCGCCTTGAGAGCTACTACGGCTGCGACTGCGACTGCGACTGGGAGGTCGAGAGGCAAAGAGGCCGATGTTGCCGAGGTTCTTGAAAGATTCGTTGCGGGGGAGGTAGCCTTGGGTGGAGGAACCGCCGGCGAGGTCAGCGTGGGGGGCGTTTGCGTTGCTTGGGGGTGGAGTGCCGAAGCCGAAGCCGGAGTGTGTTCGGGTGTGGAGTGGAGAGCGGGGGGATTGGGGCTCATGGGCTATGCCGTCGCGGAAGGGGTCGGCGATAATACGGCTGGAGTCGAAGTCGGGGAACATTTCTGGACCAAGGGTGTTGATTACTTCGGTGACTTCTTGGGAAAGGGTGGCGCGCGTTTCGCGGAGCTTGTGGAGCGTGTTGGCGGAGGTTGGGTTGAGCGAGAGGAGGAGGGGGCGGAGGGACTTGAATATGTCCATGCCTGTTTCTCCGAAGCGGAGGGCGGCGAATGTGATTGAGGGGAAGATTATCCAGCCAACAATAAAGACCATCCATAGCGGGACCCACTCAGGTACGTAGCCTTGGACTCGATTTTTGTAAGTCCACCAGGTCAGGAGAATAGTGTAAAGCCAATAAAGGGCTGGCGCAAAGCCCATAGCGACCAGAAGCTTCCAGGTAGCCATGACGTCCCGTCCCTGCAGTTTTACGGTCGAGGCTGCGAGGGCCTCGCGGGACTTCCTGATTGAAATGAGCTTAGTAGCAATGAAGACTGGCGCAAAGAGAATGAGGCCCGGAAGAGTTCCAATGGCCAAGACACCAAGTTTTCCTAGCCTGTAGATGAGTGTGAAGACGACCTTAATGGCCGAGAATTTCGCGTATTCAACTTGGTGGTCTCGCACGTTTAGAAGACGAAGTTGCTTGTTGTATGCGGCGACATTTCTTTTGAGGCCCACAATTCTGGGGTCGTCTTTGTAGTACGTGTATCCCTTTACGAGCCGTCGGTTGAGCTCCACAATGATAGGTAGAGGAAGCTTCTTGTGGGTAGGATTGTATAGCCGACGAGCGGCTTGAATCAACTGCCACGTCGTTAATGTAATCTGACGAAAACTAACAGCACTTGTACTCACCATGAGAGTGTCATAGTCGGGACTGGTAACCGTCACTGCTACTAAAGCCTGATAGATAGTCTCCAACAATTGGCGGGTAGCCTCACGTCTTTCATTCTTCTTGTACAATTCGACAAGTTCTTTTGGGATTTCTATAGGCGGCCCAAATTCCACGACCGCTCGTGACCTAAATTTGTGGGCATGAAAGTAATTCATGCCGCACGGCACAATCTTCAAATCACAATCTGGATTAACTGCTAAGGTTCCAAGAGCCATAATGGCAACGCCGGCTACATATGCGTGAGCATATTCTGTATTTCTCTTCGGGAGGGGGACATTGGACGTACCCTTTAGGGGAAGAAGTTCTGTTCTGTCATGACTGCCGCCCTCTGGGAAGATACCGACACAGCCACCCAAACGAAGCCTCTGAAAGACAGCGTCGTAGACCTTAGACTGATCTACCTTGGGAGCCGTTTTGTACGTCGTTCCCTGAAAATCCTGCACTTTCTCAACATCGGCGTTGTCCCCTTGAGCATCTCCATTCTCTCCTCTTTTTCCAGTGAGCTGCTGGATTGCTACATCGCCCTTGAACTCCTTCTTCAACTTTATTTCCTCATTTCCATGAATTTCGAGAACATCCGCGCTTGCCGCAATTCCATTGACATTGGGTAGAACGAGCAATCCCCCAACCTCACACTCGGTTTCAAACCGTGTACCAACACCCCGAACCAAGAGAGGATCATTTTTCGGATCTGGCATATATATCCTGCCAGTGCCAGGCTTCGTGCTATCCAAAGCTCTTCCCACGGGCACGGAGCCCGCCCACTTTGCCAAACCCCCAATGAACCTTCTTCGCATGGATTTTTCTGCAATAAGCCAGGCGATACGTCGGCCTGCTTCCATTTTGATCACACGCATGAGAATCAGGGGGTCCACGAACTGTGATAATCAGCCTCAGATAGCTTTTGTGAGAGGCTAATTGCAAGGCTACTCGCCTGGTTTGCATGAGGAGCTACAACGAATATGACTGGGCCTCTTCTGGGTATTTTCCATGATCCTCGTGGGTGCACTTCTCTGAAGAAAAGATCTATCAATATCGACAAAGTCCATAGTATGAGATCATAGATCCAGGGGACCATAGGTATGATTTCCTTTTCTTTTTCCTCTTCTTCTTTTTGGCTTGGCATTTTGGCCAGGCTTTTCTCCATCCACGGCCTCAGCCTCCTTCGAAGATCCTTTTCTTTTCAAGCCAGGGTGTCTTATGCAACGATATCTTGTCTAAATGGGCCTTAGCCCGGGAGAGTATAGTCACTGTAAGGGATCGGTGATTGCGCTGTTGGAAGGTGAAGATTGTCTCTGGTAGACAGGCTTGCGCTTCCAGGTTTAGTGATGGAGTGGTAGAGACCTAGGATGGACGGCAGAGGGTTCTAAACAGGATGACAAAGAGTTAAGGTCCTGGAGTGTGGCCTAAGCTCTGGTGCCTCAGAGACGCATGAGTGGGCAGTGAGCTTGTCAAATAGTCAGGCTCTCGCTGACATTCCCGTACATTAGCGGATAAAGTCCGGTTATTTCCTGGTGTTGAAACCCTAGGATAGGTGAACAGAAGCTGGCGTAGTGGAAAGACCAGGTGGTAGAGTTATGATGAGAATTCCCCGTGGGGAATTCCTTAGTTCTAGACCCGCACGTCACATCGTAAAGTCCGTGCCAAGGGGCACACGACAAGCCCACGAGCTCAAATCTTCACATCGCCCTCGAGTGAAGAACCTCTACAAACGTGACAAAAGGAGAACAGATGTTATACGACAATATGGTATTCTATAGCTACAAACATTTCAGCAACGCTGAGTCCATTAACCTTCATCGTCCCAATCCTCCAGCAGTTGTTTGAAAGAGAAGGGTTCAAATGGAATCCCATCTCCAATGAAATGCTTGCTCATGGCTTCCACCCAGTGTAATCGCAAGCTATGCAACATAGCGCTTGTCCCCTCCATGACGCAGAGGATAGCAATGGTCAGGAAGAACCAGACGTAGAAAAAGACCACAACCATAAATACTCCCTGTACACCCGTACTTCCGAATGCAATACCAATTGTCATCTGCCAGAGGACGACAGAAAGTTGTTGATGTGCAAGTGACAAGGCCCAAAGCCGGAGGTAGGAGGCTGTGTGCGAGACACAGTTCAGGCAGAATTCGATGGTGTGGATCGTTTGGTGGATCATAACCTCTGAAAACTCGAACTCTTCGTGTTCTTCGTTACCAATGTCCTCGGTAATCATCGCATTCGCCTCATTATCAGAGCCCATACTGTCTCGTGCTCCATTCAAAGTTGTACCATCCTCGTCGTCTCCATCAAGCGCGCTGAACCTTGATGTTTCGCCAATGCCTCGATAACCTAATGCGCGAGCCTTATTGTTTTCGTACCGCAAGTATAGTGGCTTTAGGAGCAGCAGGACTGGCACACAGACCACGGCAATCAGTAGAAGGATGACCTGGACAACCCCTTGCCCTCGGTAGAGCTGCTCACTCGGATCGACCTTGCCGGGCTGAAGGAACATGTTGATCAACATGTTCAATAGTCCTGGAGGTGGCTTGTCAATTGCATACCAGTCTACGCACCATTTGTAAATTATGGTAAAGACCAGGTATCCAAATATCGATTGGAAGAAGACCATACCCGGAACAAAGTTGCCCCACACGTCGATAGGTGATTTGAAGTGACGAGCGTTGATGTAGGAGAGGCACAAAGAGTAAGTCATGTGAGTCCAGCCCATCAATATACTCAGCTTCATCTTGAAACTGTTCGAGAAAAGTAAATCATTGTCAGACCCATGCCAGGCCCAGTCCAGTCCAAATGGATACCTGTAACTACCTTTCAGGTGAGCCTCGACCGTTTCCCCTTCCTTGAAATCAGAAGGGTATTCCCATTGGCTAGGAAACAGCGTCAAAGATTTCGAGAAAGCATCGTTGTAGATAAGGCCCGTGTAGATCGAGAACATACCCATCATAAGCATGATATAGCGTCCATAGAAAGCCATTGCGACAAGCTCATTTAATTTCGTTTTCGACATGGTGTTTTCGAAGTAGATCATGGCGAGAGCGGCACAGAATATGATAATACCGTGCCCGAAGTCTCCAAACATAACCGCAAAAAGGAAAGGGAAGGTAACTATGGTTGGCAGACCTGGATTGACTTCGGTATATTTGGCAGTCCCATACGCATCGATAATCGTCTGGAAAGCCTCCGTGAACTTGTTCTTGACATTGTAAGTAGGTGGTGTTTTTGAGGTCTTAATCTGGTTGACGATGGTTGGCACGGACATGCCTGCACGATCGTTGACGTCTTGCAATGTCGATTTAATGAGGGATAATGAGTTCGTTGGACACCAGGCTTCCGCGACCAAGGTTTTCCGGGCTTGATCGTATGAGCAGCGATTCAATGTTTCATATACAGCCTTCTCCTTCTTTATGACAATCATCCACGCTACCAAACTCCTAGCGATCTGTGTGAGCTCGGCGTCCAGGGTACGTTTGGTGTTATTCAAAACGCTTGCCAAATCGCTCAGCCGGGTATTGACTTCATGGATTTGCTCCCGACGAAGTCCACTATTCTCATCGACACTGTACAAGTCCGCCCCCAGCGATTCTGATATCTTACGAATCTTAGCAATAACTTCCTTCCCGTGAGCAAAGATGACGAAAACGTTCTTGTGGATCTCCTCGTTGTCTGTGGGGTCGATGATTGGCTTCGGTATCTCAGATTGGTTCATGTACAGATTACCACGTAGAGTCCTCCAAAGGATCCGTTCGAAGGCTGCGATTCGTCCTCGAGGTATGACCCCAGCTACGAAGCCAATGTTCATGACCGAAAGCGATTGTGGCCCTGAGGCATCTCCATTTTGACCTCTGGCTTGCTGTTCGACATCCTGTAACAGTGGTGCCTCATCATTGTCATCCGTCGATCGGCGAATCTCGTCGACATCTCCATGAGCCTTGAAAGCCTATCAGCCTAAGCAAAAGCTTGGATGATAATCTCCAAGGGTACTCACCCTGTCGAAGAAGCCCCCCGCTTCTGTCAAGACCCATCGCCACTCTGTAAGTTCGACCTCTCTTTTCCTTAATGTCTCGTAGCTGTCGTTGAGCGATGCGATTCGCTGCTCCAGGCTTTCGCTCTTTTCGGCCAACTCATCGATCTCGGCAGCGGAGGGTGCGGCAAGCATGTTGGAGAACTCATGTCGCGACCTCATAGGAATTGACTCTTTGTTAATTTGAGATTGGAAGTAGCCTAGAATTCATCAGTTCCAATTCTGCCAGTATAAATGTATGATTCATGCTTACGGAGCTGTCTTTCGACATTGTCGAGCCTCCTAATCTCCTGTGTAAATGTCCGTTGGAAAGCTGAGGTCTCCGAGTTCAACTATAGAAGCCCTTGTATTAGCGAAGCTCATGAAGTTATATGTTGGCAAGAATGAAGAGATTTAGACTCTTGCCACAGAAGGAGAGGCTTGAGCTTGCTGCCTGGCTTCGAAGGTCCATGCTTAAGTAACAATACAATACGTACGTCTCGAAATTGCACCTCGCCGATCTCACCCAGGGCACTCACAACCTCCCTGCCAATCTCATTTGCAATGTAGAGTTGGGTCAAGGACATGTCCGCCGAGCGGAAGAGAGTGTTCTTGGGGACCCCCATCGCTGCGGCTAGTCAGCCCTCGCCGGTGCTCGACTCAGGATTCCGAGCTCAAGCAGTCGACTAAGCGCTCCTACGAGCCTCCGGTGGTCAGTCTCGACAGCTTAAATGAAAAATGGTGGCTCTGCGAAGCCTGAAGTATAGACTTTGCGTTGCAGCATCGAGACACAATTGATGAGCTAAGGTAGAGACAGGCGCTAGGCTAGCGCGCCAAGACGGGCGTGCATCACCTGCAAACTAGCTTACCTTAGGATTAGATCTCTATCATCATCGTCACCCCTTTGGAAGTCATGGAGAAAAGAGGGGGCAAGCTCAGATGCGAAGTACTCGAAAAGGAGTAACAATGCGACTTAGGAGCCATTTGAGTATGAGGAACCATGGTAAAAACAGTAACCAGTGGTGTGGATGATGAACGGGAAATGCTAGGACTGCCATGGACTTCATGGTGGCGTCCGATGGAACTTTCCACACGTAGGTATCATGAGCGGTGCCATGTTCCAGCTACGATCTGATTTCAAAGCGCGAATACTCTATGTTGAGGAAACAATTGTCTCTATCATTGTGCGATACACATTGCTCTCAGCGATACAAACCCCATTTACGCTGCCATGTTTGCATTCCTCCACGATCACATCTTGCAATCCTATCCGCTTAAATTATCTCGCTTTAACAGATACCGTTGCCGTACAAAGTTAGTCGAATATTGCATTCGGTGCTCCGTCCAGCTCCATTCTCACATTTCATGCGGGTACATGGTTCTTTTGCAAAACGTGGTAGCACATCTTATATAAGGTCCCTTCATACGAGGGTCCGCATAGCATCCATTGCCGATTCTAGCGAGGTCCGTAGTCGGCTCAAAGCATGAGATCTCTCCTGGAGTGATTGATTTTCGTGAATAGTCACGCTCTCGAAATCATCCGGCGGTTGGAAACCGATTGCTGGTGAGGGAACCATTTGGTTGGTTGTGTGGAAGTCTACCGGCACTGCCAGATGTCAGAAATGATGCATTTCATCTCTAAAGTGGAATAATCCACATACCTTTGGTGCCTGTCACAACCTCCTGGATGATTCGGACCCTTTCCTTCTCGGTAACATTGTCTGCTACCTCCTTCCAGAGCGCAAGGAAGTAGTCTTTTAGTGCCTCCAGGTCGTCTAGAGCCTTATTTTCTTCAGGCCCTAGATAGCATGGAGTGTAAGAGTAGGGATTAATGTCGTCGAGTACATCCAGACCCGACGATTCGGTTCCCCCAAAAGACCAGGAAGCTAGAGATGGACATTGTTCGGGTGTTGTATTACAGGAAGGCGACGAAGAATCCTCTACTGATGAATTAGTGATGCCGCAGACAGTATAAAACAACAATTACTCACCCCTTATCCTCTCAGGGTTCACAGCAAAGTGCACGATGTATTCGTCAGCTCTTGAACATGTCCAAGCCTTCGACAAGCTTGAAGAATTTTGCTCTTTCTCGCAACTCCAGCACTTGCCGGTCTTCTCCAACTCTTCATCGTTACAAATATCATGAATGAAACGTCCGCAGCATGGGGTTGTCATAGCTGGAATCTCGTCCGAGTCCTCGATCTGACAAATTGGACAAACCTCCGTCAAAGGCATCTGTGATCTGGGAAAGTCCAATCTAGCCGGGGTGTAAGGAAGTTCGCCATGAATTCGAGACCCATTTAGTAACCATTGCTTGTCTATGTCACTGCCTATGGACTCGGATGTCGATGAACAGCATGCGTCCATTGAGGATATTGAGATAGTGTCTTCATCATTCGACTCGTCATCTGCATCGTCTGACTCTAGTGAAGAGTGTTGACCGTAGCCCGGTACACTAGCCGTCGCTGCTCCGTCGGTGGCAGCGAGACTGTGAAGCTGGTGGTTGTCAGTGCATGTGAACTGTAAGATTGGAGGCTGGAACTGACTTGATCATAGTATAGAGTATGCGTAAACAATGCGTTTCTCTCATTCTGAGCGATGTCTTCTCGCGACAGGGAGTTCTTTATCCTCCCAGCCTCGACTGCAATCATCAGTACTCTTCAAATTAGGAGTCAGCTGGAAGTATGGATAATTTTACCTCTCTGGTCTAGAAGTGAAAGTTCGATTTGCAGAATACTGGCCTCACGCTCATCCTCATCCTCGAAAACCGACTTAGACTGGGCGTCAACACCGCAATATTTATCCAGGCGCGCAGCTTGAGCGTTTACCAGCTTTGCTATTAGATCGGCTCTTACTGGTGGCATATTGACCTTCGGCAACCCTGGTGAGTGGAGATGGGAGCCGTCCTGCATTTTTAGCTGGAGGAATCAGCCACTACAGCAAGAGAGGCAGCACAGCGTACAACACCTTTTTTACCATATGATGCTCAGTCATGCAGACGTCTTAGTTGTTGGGATGACAACTGGGCTTTCTGTTCTCAAGGATGAAGTTGGTTAATGTGAGGTGAGGTTAGGCAGTGGGTGGGATTGGACGTTTAAAACAAATACTCGCTTAATTGATGTCGGAAGGAGCACCCTGACAATAGCTATTGACAGGTCAAAAGGGCAGATTCCCCTATTGTTCAGTGCCCGCTTTGCGATCACTTCTTCATTTTCTGTGATTTGTCACAGGAGGCAGACGATACCCTCGAAGTATCAAGATCACTTCATGTGTTTCACGAACGTACGAAATGAGTTTAGTGTTTGTTTCAACTTCCATCCAAGCCTTTGGCAAAACGTGCATGCAGAAGTTCGACACAAATGCCATCCTCATGCATTTATTGCTTGCTATTCTTTCACCCTTGTGGGCCGCCCCACTATCGCGAGAATCGCATGCAAGGACGTAAAATTTTTGTGATGTTCAAAGCAGCGCCAATGTCATACTGACAGCCCATAGCCGTAGTTGCATCGTGGAACTGCCTTGACATTTTCAACACAGGCTTATTTGACTCAAAACCTGACCATTTGTTGAGCAAGCTGCCCCAATTCCATTCTCTCTGATTGCGCTCTCAAGTCTCAATCACACTGGTTAGGGGAGAAAGCCGAAGACCTGACCTGGCCCAAGAACCACATGATGAGGTGGAGCATGTGGATTAGGTTAGAACCTATTGCGATGTTACATAGAGTTTGAAGAAGCTCAGTCCTCGGTAGATAGCACGAAGCCGTGATATCAGAAGGACTCGTCTTTTAGAGGTCCACTTGTGTATCGGGGCAGCGTATCCGCTTCCGGTGCAGTGCTACTCGCAAGTATAACTCGGTTTAAAGTAATCTGAAAGGATCAGAAATCCCTCAGCCTTGCAGTCGATGAGAATTGCTTTGGTCAACTCTGTGGGTATACAATCAAAATGCCTCGGAAGAGCGGAATTTGGGGAACTATGCCAACGTGCATCGTAAAAGAATGGAGCATAAGTCATGCATACAAGGCTGATACCTGCCAAATTGACAACCCCCTGATATACATTACTTATGCTCCATTCTCTTACGTCGGATCGCTGGCACGCTGGGATACACTTGGTATATTAAAAGATACTCGCCCCCTCACGTACCTCAAAAAATATCGAGGTAGTGTGCTACCGGAGGGAGGTGTACATCTACCTATTTTGATGTGCAGCTGAGGCGCACGCACTTCAGGTTGCATCAGCGACAAACGCGGCTCCCTGATTGGCTTTTACTTGTCCTATTTTTGGATTGCCGCCTAGACTCTCTATTACATAGTACAGGCTTCGTTCCGGATCACGCATTACAGCAATAATGCTTCTTATCAATTGCAACGTATATTGATTGAAAGACCTTCCCACTGACCAGCTTTCTCCCAAGACGATTTACAAAACGGTGCGTTCCTCGGGTCATTTGAAACTCAGCGTCTGCCACACCTAGGTTCTGTTGGCGAGGATTTGATCCCAGCTTCGCGCTCTCTGTGCACCGCAATCCTCTATTTCTGCTCTGGAGATCCTCCAATGCTTGCAAAAAGGTCTATAAGAGCTTTAGATAATGCTCAATCCAATGGCCGGCAGAAATCTAAATTCATGAGTTCCAGCGAACCATGCCATCAGCAACAACCACCCGAGACGCATTTCCACGGCCACAACCTTCGTAGTAGACAACAAACTCCTTCAGACGCTCAGCAGATAACGCGCAAAGACCAGGCAGTTATCCAAAAAGAACCTGAGGTTAAGTGCCAACAAGCAGGTACGTCGCGCAAAGACTGGACAGATATCCGAAAAGATCCCAAAGAAAAGTGCGAAGAAGCACATACGTCGCGCAAAGATCGGGCGATTATTCGAAAACGCTCTCGAGGAAAGCGGGAAACACCGCATACTATTGAGCCTGCTCCAAAACCTCCTTCAATTTCAGATTCGCCTGTCCCGTTGACGAAGGAAGCGCTTCGTTTGCTTAATCGCTATACAGAGAATTCGAAGTCTTCAAATATGGTCTCGGGAGACAGTGAAAGTGCTACTTCAGAGGCCCAATCTGGGTCGATAAATGCATACGATCCTGAGTACCGAAATGCTCTAGAAGATCGCGATATTTTCTTTGCGGATGGCAAAGATCCTCCACTCAACTTCCATGAGCTATGGGAAGCGATGATACGACCTAGAGAGAGTCCTAGACCCGACGACATAGAAGGAGAAAACTTCCGAGCACAGCTTACCGATGCTAACAATGAAAGTGCGAGTGTGAAGGATATACTTCCGCAGCTTGTGCCCCTCATGTCATTGCAGTTAGAAAAGGATACCGCCTACGTCAAAGATCAGCTCTGGCACCGCGATGTAGCCCTTCAGCCTGAACTCAAGCCTACATTGACAACTCCAAAACCAGATGTTACGATCGGCTGGAAACCCGAAGTCTTCAAGTCCAGATACAAAAAGGCTTACAAGTCCCTCCAAGCATTCATAAGCCCAATTGCTAGATTCAGGTGTGTGGCATGGCCCATACTTACCATTGAAGCAAGGGGAGATAGATGGTCTATGAGAGTGGCGAGGCTCCAAAACCTGCACAACGGAGCGATTATGTTATCGAACTTGTTTGAGCTAAAACGGAAATGCGGGAATGAAGAAGACTTCTTCAATAGTTCCACGTCATTGGGGTAGAGCTCACTGCAGAGTCTGTCCAATTGTCTTGCTACTGGTCGTGTCGAAATAATGTTGGCGGTGTTGAATGCTTTGGAAAAAGGCTACAATGCTGGAGCCTCTTTGATGAAACCGGAGACTCCTTGAGGAATGCGCGGCGCGGTATCCGCAACGTAGTCTAATGGATAAAGCCCCGGACCCTCGAGTGGACTCAATCAGACATGGCAGCTTTTGAGATTAGGAACGAACAGATACTGCGTCAGCAGATCACCCCAGCTCGTACTCTCGCGTCCCAGTATGGGGTCAAGAAGCGGCGCAGTACAAAGGCTGGTACTGTCAAACCTCAATCGTCGCTCTCACCAAGCCATATCTCGAAGTCATCTAAGTCAAAATTGAAGAAGGGAGCGAGAAAGATTTAGTATTCCGATGCAAGTCGTGTTTTCAGAGGGCAAGATTTGCAAAATTACGAGTGCTTTCCGTTGATGCTGGATGATGGTGTTGAAGGGGTTATGGCAGAGCAAGCCATCATCATGCATGGTCATTTCTCGATCCTCTAGTGTTCGCTAGGATGTCACTTACTGCATTATTTCGTGCTCCTTAGACGCGAATAGAAACTTCCAACGACCTTCTATTCGATATAGAGTGATCCAATCAGCCTTGAATAAATTTGCCAATCAGAAGGCTTTCGACTGAGATTGGGAAGGACTCCTTGCACAGTAAGCTAAAGTCGCCAATCGTTCCTTGCGCTGAAACGTGGATTAAGCGGCAGTCGGCTCATTGCTAACTTTGAGAAATTTAAGCACGTATAAAGCGACATGGCTACGCGCTGAGAATTAACTTCGAGTACTAAAAGAGTAGATGGATCTTTAGCTCACCTATGCTAAAAGATCCGTCTTCAATTTAGGATGTTGAGTGCTATAGTCGCCAATCTCCTCGTCGTGCTCCAGATTTCCACGTTCGCTCTCGCAGCCTCGCTACCAGCACCTCCAATAACTTTATTCAATCATCTAGAAATCAACGTAACGCTACCGCAAAATTTGTCCGCGGTCTCTACTCCTAAGTAAGTCATTCCACGCCCCCCTGATTCCACACAAGCACCGAGTTTCAATCGCCAATACCATTCTCAGCGACCTTCCACCAGACCTTTGGAACTACAGCATCCCTGGCCCAGGCAACAGACAAGTCACATTCTACAACTACGGCTCTTCCCTGAATTCCCAAGGTTTAGACGATGTTATTGGCTTGGCGTACGGGGATGCCATCGGTCATCACCATGCTTCGGAGAAAATAACCTCTCCACTGGAATATGTGCAACGTGGATCAGGGACGCGCGTGATCCTCTCGTGGTTTGTGGGTCCACGGACAACTTGGGGTGAGTGGGCGGACACCGTCGTAGCATTGGAGGATTTCTCTTTCAGGTGGGATAATGTTGCAATGAACTTCGTCCTGAGAATTATTGGTGACTCTGGCCCAGCGTTAGGGGTAGGCAGTGTGAGAAATACCGTAGTCTCTTAATAATTGTTGGCCAAGACCTTCTCCTACTCGAGGTCCTCCTGCCCCACAGATGCGTGCTGTATCTCCGTTGGTTACCAAAAATCTTGAACAGCTTCTTGACTCTGCCCGCTCTCTCAAGCACCAAACAAATTTGAGAAAACACTGAGAGTCGTCAGTGTATTGGACTTTATTCGTTTAGCCGGCTACTGCGTCATATGGTCAGACGCTTGCTCTTGTAACAGGACCTATTAACATTCAGCGCAGAGATCCGTTTCACGGCATTATGAAACGCGAATTACCCGTCCTATGCAGAACCAAAGTCAGCGATGTTCACCCATTTCCTCTATTCGTTCAAGGCTCAGAATTAAGTATCCTGTACACATACACTTGATTCAACCTTGGTGTTCTCTCAAAAAGACAAAAAAAACACAAAAAAAAACACAGAAAAACCACGAGCGACACAGACTACATTACATCCAACGCACCTCACCTCTCACCTGCTATACCGAGAATCCTCATTACAAACGCAAGAGCGGCACCACGACCTATCGCCTCATCCCCTCCAAACTATCACCAATAAACCCCCCTGCAAAGCCGCTGCAACGATCACTATCCAGCCCAACGGATTATAAATCGCCTCAATAACATGTCTCCATATCCCATACCATCAAAATCCACATCTTGGCCCAAGCAAGCTGTTAGAAGAATAAGTACGTTTATAGTAACATGGGTGGCTGTGCTCGGGATGGATTTATAACGGATCACCTACCTACATGTTTCTGCCTAGAAAAAAGAGTGATCGTTCAGCCCATGTGTGTATGTCGATGCCTGACTTGTTTGGAAATACTTTTGGATAGCGGAAGGGTGTTGCTTCGTTCCGCACTCTCGAGAAAGTTTATATACTGTGGAAGGACGTAATGGGAGGTAACGGAATTAGGTTCGTTATACCATTGGAATGACTTCGGTCTTTGTGAAGATGCTGGATGTTTGGATCATTGCAACGGAGCTTTCTCAATTCCTCGATCTCATGGATCGTTATATAAATATGCGAGACATAATACATCATTCTTAAGTCTATCTATTTGTCTACCACCCCACCCCCTCGCTCCCCTCCCTGCGCCCCCCCCCTTGCCTCTCCCCTACACGCCATCCCACTCATCGCATCTCGAAAAACATCGGACTATTCACCAACTCACAAGTCCCTTTGTTCTATCAAACCCACCCCTCAACTGACTCTGGGGCTTCACAACCTTCCCCTGCAATAGCGTAAATTTGACAATCCCCTCACAGTCCTCCGGCCTAACCCTGGCAAGCCAGATACACTGCGCCGCCTCGCCCATTGCCCGATCATCTTGCTCCAGCCCCTTTTCATCATTTCTCTTTCCACTATCGCCGTTAGCTTGAGGCTCCTCCGTTGTGGCCACGGCATCACCCCGTCGATACACCATTATATTCGCACTAAACTTATGGCCCCCGACATGGCTTATAAAGTGTATCCCGCAGCCCCCTGGCCGTTCATCATGCGCATCTCTAAATAACCCCAGGGGGCGGAGGTGCCTTTCGAATTCGCGTTTGAGCAGGGGGGCGGATTGCCCGCAGCGGGCGTCGCGGGTACGTTGAGAGCACATTAAGATGAGGTATTTGTGGGGACAGGGGCGGGTTGGGAAATCATGGGTAGAAGAAGGAAAGCCGGAGGGGATTTGGGGTTGGAGCGGTGTTGTGGTCGTGGGGGCTCGGTTTATATAATGGGTTATGAGGTTGGGGACGGAGGCCGGGGTGACGTTGTCGATGTAGGTGAAGGCGGGGAGGAGGAGAATGTTTGTCGGTTGTTTGGAGGGTGGATCTGATGTGTTGTGGTTGGTTGGGAGTGGCATGTTGGAGGCTGAGAGCATGAGCTTCTATAAGGGCAACGGGTTAGCATGTAAACTCTATACAGAAATATTAGCAGGGAGACGTATTCCAATTGACATACCCCATTACTAGGCTCCACCCCACAATCCCGCACCGCCTGCATCACACTCCCCTTCTCATCCGCCACATCCTTTACCCAATCCGTCTTGCCTGTAGCGACAAGCATATGCGTCGCCCAGCCATTGACACGTCCATATAATTTTTCTTCAGTGTCAATTTTCCAACCTTTGGGCAACTTGACTTCGCAGGTTTCACAGTCGTGGTCGCAGTCTTCGCCGTCGATGGCGGGATCAACCGTGGGGAAGATGTAACTTTTTATTTGATTGATGGAATCTGATGAGTTTCTAGGTGTTAGAAAAGCTTTGCCCTTCTGTAAGACGGATTGAAGAGACATTTTCTTCCTGTTCAGTGGGACTGGAAGAGGAGTGTTGAAGGAGCGTGAGATGGTTGAAGCCGATGTCGTAGCGCGGGGTGGCGCGGACATTGTCGACTTCTGCCTGGAAAATCGCCGACATTGCGGTGAGATGGCGGGCCACCCATCTTATATGCGTCTCTGGTCCCAATTGCTGTGGCCTAAAATCTGAATGAGGGAAAGCCGTGGTTGGCTGGAAAAATTGTATAATTGGAAGGTAGCTGCTCCCATGGCTGAGGCGCTTTTACAGCTGCCTAATCTTATCAGATCATATTTCGGTACGGAGTTTCATTAACGCTGACTCGGACCTGAGACCGTTGAACTTTTCGCCGAGCTCTATATAATTGTCCCTATGCTTCGCAGCTGTTATTACATGTTCTAATGCCTGATTGGACTTGTATTTCCCTGTACTCCTGCTCTATTTTCTTGCTTAATATGCCGGAGTGTTGCCGACGGTCGTTTAGGTCTGATCTTGCATGGGCACAATATGTATCATCTCTCATTACCTTGATAGCCATTCGTAGAATTTCACGTCTCAATTAGAACATTTATACGGCAAGGCTACGTCGAGCTAGAGAAGAAGACGCGACGTTCTCGCGAAAACGCTTGTTCTTCGACAGAAGGTTTTGCCAAGACCTGGATAATGCAATTGTTTGTAACCGTAATAGAGATAGCTCTCCGTCCTGATTTTTGAATCCAGAATGGGTATATTCATATATCCTTTTTCCTGAACGCCTCGCTGAACCGCTGAATATCAAATTTCCTTTCTTGATCATTGAATCGCTCATAGCCTTTATGCGGTGTCACCAGTATGAATTGTATACGGCAAATCCAACGGCCCCGCCGCCTCCGCCAATCGAATCACACTTCCAGCCCCAGTACTATCGGTACCCGTTCTCACTCTCCTTAGTGAACCAAGACTCGGCGTCTTGATACCCCTCTGTCGACTCCCCCTCGTTAACCGCGAGAGACTCGAAATATTTCTACTTGCGACAGGCCGCGATGGAGCAGTATGAATGGTCTTATGGGTACTCCCACTGCTAGATGTACTTGCAGAGCAAGACGCAGAATGCCACGTATCTGGCTGTGGTGTGCGCTGCACGGTCTCGTTGGTAGCGAGGCTAGCTTTGCTGGAGACACTTGAGCTGCTACTGCTCATCTCGTCTTCGAACTCGGCGTGGAGGGAAACAAGTGTTGCAGGATCGACGGGTTTCATATTACGGAGAACTTCGGCGAAGACGGCCATTAGGTCCCTGAACTCGGGTTCCGTTAGAGGAGTCTCTGAGAAGCGGGCGGTTTCGTAGAGGGTGAGGAAGGTGGTGCCGAGGGAAGCGGGAGAGATCATCTCGAGAGCTGTGAGGTGGGTAATGTAGTCTCGGAGGCCCGTTGTGGCGGGTCTCTTCAGTAATGAGATAGCGAGAGGGTCGAGTTGGGGAGGCTCGTCGGAGTCGGGGGCTGTTGAGAGATCGTAGGAAGGGTCTATAGGGGCTAGAGAGACGGCTTTCGCTTCGATCAGATTGGAGAGTTCGAGAATGACGGTTTCATAATGGAGATTTGGTAGATCGGGGGAAGAAGGCGACGACCATCCTGGATGCGATATTGGACCCCAGACTGGCTCGAAGCTCTGTCGAGAGTCCTGAGACTGCCTCCCTGTAGATGACCTCCCTAACCTGCTCTGTTCCTCAATGCCCCTTCCGGCTTTGTCATCACGTAGATCCCGAGGATGAGACTCGTACGCGATCATGGCACTCCGCTTCAATCCCGCCTGTACCTCCCTTCCCACTTTTCCTCCAACCTCCGGCACCCCATCTCTTGGTATACCTGCTAAACTAGCTCTGTTCTTGTATAATCTTCCTCCATATATTAATATAGAGATTAAGAATGTGAGAAGGTAGAAGCCGCCGATTATGAAGATGTGGAAGACTTGACGGGATCGGAAGGATTGATATATGTGGTCCCCCGGGGTGATGAGCAGGGCGGCGGCGAGGATGAGGGTGAGGAGAGTGAATGTTGTGGAGTAGAAGATGCGAAAGAATGGGACGCGAGTGCGTTTTATATGCATGCTGGGAACATGGGACGCATCATGCTAATTAATACTATCTTATAGTGGCATGTGGAGAGGGAATGACGAATGGTTGTTAATGGGGTCGGCTACCTGGGTAAGGCTTGCTTGCGGGCGGAAGCGGTCCGATTCGGCGCTTTTGGTAATCTTACCTTAGTGGCCGCCACTATCATTGTGCATTTACTCTTAATACTCTCACTCGTTCGAGTCCTGACAGAGACCTTGAAGTGTTACATGACGCGTTCGGCGCGTCTTCTTACTTCTATTTTTGGTGAATAACTACATGAACGTGTTATGCATAATTATTTGATACATTACCGAACAAATTGGTGTGTCAGAGGCTTGAAGCCTGCTCTGTAATGGTCGAGAATTGTAGAAAAGTCTTATTCTTGACAGGAGCTCCATCGCTCAGTTCGCTGACATGGGAAGAAGACAAGCTGTGTGCTGTCCTACAGCCATGCTTTTTCGATTCTTCTGAGCACCCTTGCCAGACTATTGCAAGCGCTGCGACTGTAGCGCCGGCATGGCGGTCGCTGCCATTTGTGCAGCCGCATTTACCAACAGGCCTTACGCAGCTGGACAGAGGCGGTCGGCCCTTCAGTGTCCAGGAAGAGGGCGAGAACGAAACGTCGTTCCTCTCGACAAGCAACTTGTCCTTCGTATCAGCCAAATTGGATGTGGACCAGAGCCAAGCATCTTGGGCCTCGGAAAGGAACAATGAGGAAATCCTGTCCCAGTACTATGAGCACTCTTTCGCCCTTCACGAGGATGTGCCCTTGTCGCGAATTGTCGGTTCCACGTCGGCCATCGCAGATGAGTCATTCGTCACAGAATCTGAAGAGCTCTCTGTCGCACTTACTGTCGACAGTGACCTTGAAACAGATGACCAATTGGCCAGATTAAATCTTACATCCAGCCACCTAAGCGATCTGAAAGATTTGCCGAACGCGGCTTTTCTATACTCTATCACTCCTCAAACTATGACAGTCGATCTTGTGGTAGGAGTCATCTCCATATCTCAACCACGTATGGTTAAGACGCGTCGAGGCGGGAGGGAAGTCGAACTTGTGGAGATTCTGGTTGGGGACGATTCTCGAGCCGGATTTGGCATCAACATCTGGCTTTCGCCGGCGCAGGAAAGAAGCAATTTTGAACCAAGGAATGAGCATCTTCGGAATGATACTCTGCAGTTGCGTCCAAGGGACGTTGTACTTGCAAGACAGGTTGCTCTCTGCTCATTCAGAGGCAAGGTGTATGGCCAGAGCCTGAGGAGAGGGATGACGTCGTTGGATTTGTTATATCGCAATGTCGTCGATAAGAATGACAGAAGGGGTGCTTTTAGAGCCGAAGACTTCCGGGACGAGGGCATAAGAGATTGCCAGATGACGAAGGTTCAGAAGGTCAAGGACTGGGTCTTGCAATTTGTCGGTTCTAACGCAGGACCGCCGGCTTTGGCGAATATCTCGACCTCCAAATTCAAAAAGCAAGCGCAGCTTGAACCGCTACCAAACGACACTCCTTAAGGCGGTTTGCCTTGCCTTTTCTTTTCCGTACCCTATCTGAAGTGTTGTAAATGCATCGAATATGGCTGGTCTACATTTCTCGCCAAAAAAAAAGGAACATGGGAGCGCTGTGGACTAGTAAAATGTGGTCACCACGTCACCAGGTTGAAACTCAACTTCTCGGTTTTCAAATCGCTGCAATAGAGCTGGAAAATAGCATCGCTCCCTGGCAGAGGTTTGTACATCAAGTAGAAAACAATCTCAAATAGAAAACCTCGACACAAAACCTTTTCAGTTGACCCATGTGAACCACGGAGACAGGTTATGCTTTCGAGAAGACATGCAATGCCCCACAAGCCTCGAGATCAATGGATAACTTTCTTAAAATACGGCGAAAGCCGAACCGGTGGGTTCTGTCATAGATAGAGTTCTTGGCAAAGCGGAGATAATAACGTTAAGTCCGGGTAGAATTATCGCGTAGAACATAGTCGAGTGGATGAGAACAAGCTGACCTGTTGTGGCAAAAGATCATATTGACAGTAACTCGGAGTTACATGAGTCTATTCTATTATGTGTCTCTACAGCCAAAGATCCGACGGCCTCAATTTCCCAAAGCGCCAGTGAAGCCGTCCAAATCCACGTTACACAGATATGTTTCCGTCTTTCACAGGCAACGCCCGTTCACGCCGCCAAGTGAACCTGTCAGGTCGTACCAATAATCCTTTTACATCGACGCAGAACGCCCTTGCTCAGGCGCAGCAGGAGCGAATATTGAGACAGCAAGAAAGGGAACGACCGCCTGCAGCTACTCGAATCCAGAAGACATGGCGAGGTCACAAGGGACGTAGAGAAGCTAGGGCACGCTGGAGACAAGAGTGGGACCACATAGAAGGATGGGAGTCACAGAAATTGCCAGCGGGCGGAGAACAAATCAAGTGGAACACAGCGTCTTCATGGACACCGTATGTTTCAGAGGAGGAGTGCTTGGGCTCACTCAGGCTACTAGTACAGTTTGCGTCTCCACAACATGACCAGGATGTGCTGCGCCTGTATCAATTTGTTTCGAGATATTTTCGCTCTATACCACTGCAGCCATCGAATTGTCAGCCTGATCTATGGACCCAGCCTTTCCTGCGACTAGCGAGACTTTCCATTGCTACATTAAACACCAAACGAAAAGATCCGCTACCCTACAGTATCATCGACGCCCTTTTAGCTCTCCTTCCCGACCTCACCACGAAGATTCCTAAACAGTTGGCTCCATATTCTGCCGATTATTTCAAGACTTTAGCCGACGTCACTCTTGGGCATCAAACTGAAAACTTGGGGTTGATCAAGACTGCCGTTATTGGATTATTACAGGCTGATATATCGAGAGCCGCGTCGGTGTATGAAGGGTTCACACACGAGCTTTTGACGGTTCCCAACCTCCCTGCGATGTTTGGTAGTTTCGAAGATATCGCCCGTGCTATAAAGTACGACATACTTGCGAGGACGTTGGATCAGCTTCTTTCCGCATCTTCGCAGACGAACATACTACATCTGAAAAGTCATGAAAGCCTATTATGGCTTCTAGCTTACTTTATATATTTCCGTCGTTGGGCGTATGCCCAGAAGCAAAAAATTGCAGACCCACCTGATGTGCAGTATGTCAATATCGTCTCAAGGCTTGTTTCATTCCTCGCAAATGACGTTAGCGTTCGGATAGATGCTTTAGGCAACCAGCCTGAGGCTGCCAGTAACATCCTCGCTACCGCTGAGCGGCCTGTCCGACCGTTGCCCGCTTTTGTTCGCTATGAGCTCTTAACTCTCATAAGCCAGAAGAACGTTAGCGGGCTTCTCGCCGATATGGATGTGACATCTGGTTCAGACAGTATCGCCACAGGGGCGCACAAAGAGGCTTCTATTCTTGCAAGTTATGCTTTGACTCTGCTGAGGGCTTTCCCACGTCGTGGTGACGAAATTCGCATGTGGCTGTATCGGGGCTCAACGTCAAGACAGGCTCGGACAGGAGGAGTCGAGATGCCAGCGATCAAGTTCTTCTACCTGGCCACAAGTCGAACTAATATATTTGAGAGCATCAGCAAGGATCCTCATGCGACTGTGGGCATGCTAAGGCCCGACAAGATCCAGGGCCAATCCAACGGTATATCTTCATCCATCACCCCAGAGTCTAGAGATCAGCAGTGGCGCGTCATTCTTCTCTTCTTGGAACTCTACAAGTTTGTACTCATATTCATGGATGACGAAGAATTCTTATCGGGTTCCACAGAGTCCAATAGTCAGTGGTCATACACCAGACAAAGCGCTTTACCGCTTGAGCAAGTGAGGCAATTGACCATCTTTCTCAAGAATCTCGCCTTTTCCATGCACTGGAATGCCGCCGAGATTGCTGGGATTGAGGAAACAGAAGCGAAGATTAGTCTCGCTGAATACTTTGGGGGTAGCAGGGCGGCGCAGCCTGAAAAGGGTCACGAAGAAGCGCCTGAGAAGTCTGCGGAGATGTCCGTGGCTGGAGTAAGTGGCATGACCCTAGCTTACATGAAGGGAATGGTGACGGGTGTGCTTCGTATGATATACGAGCGAGAGTAAGTGATGGCGGAGTGAACTCAGTATGATTTGTTTAGCTAACGGCGTGAAAGCTCACGACGAAACTTCATGCCTCGAGATCATTGGTTAATGACAAAGTACTTCGAAATGGATCGTTTCATAGCTGCTGT
Source organism: Cladonia rangiferina (assembly GCA_023065455.1). Lineage (NCBI taxonomy): Eukaryota > Fungi > Ascomycota > Lecanoromycetes > Lecanorales > Cladoniaceae > Cladonia > Cladonia rangiferina. Next base: position 1,109,365 of record JAJREH010000011.1, on the reverse strand, counting down.
TGTTGCGGAAGAAGAAGAGAAGCATAAGATCGAAGAGTCATACGGAGCTGATGGCGAAAGCAGAGTTGATGGCCTGGATGACGACGATGATGATGACAGCGATGAGCGTTATCTTGTCGGCACCCAACACACGCAGCAAATCCGTAATGCAGCACGTTTAAGACGTCAACAACAGAGGGCCTCGCGAAGAAAGTATCTAGAGTCCGTAACACCGCGGTTGGAAATCCTCCAGAACATGCCATTCTTTATACCGTTTGCGACCCGCGTACAGATATTCCGTCAATTCGTCCTCCTAGACCAGATAAGGAGAAGAGGAACCTCGGATCCTGACGAGTGGAGGTTCGCAATGATGAATTCCCCCACGCCGGCAGCTATCAGCAGACATCGTGCCAAAGTGCGAAGAGAACATGTGTTCGAGGATGCTTTTGACCAGTTTTATGAATTGGGTGAGGGGCTCAAAGAACCAATTCAGATCAGATTCGTAGACAAATTTGACACAGTTGAGGAGGGTATTGATGGAGGAGGCGTGACGAAAGAGTTCCTTACCAGTATTACCAATGAAGCCTTCGGCGCCGGCAATGGGTTGGAGTCACTCTTTATTGAAAATGATCAGCACCTGCTTTATCCAAATCCGACTTCCGTTGAAGAGCGAAAGTATGCTCTCCGACAAGTCGGTTTCAAAGAAGGCTCTCCCGACTGGAACGAGAATATTAGGGATCTTCTGCGGAGATACGAGTTTTTGGGGCGGATTATCGGTAAATGTCTATATGAAGGCATTCTCGTTGACATACATTTCGCTCCCTTCTTTCTCCTCAAATGGGCCCTTTTCGGAGGCTCCGGGTCAGCACCAAAAGAGTCAGGCTACCGCGCCAACCTCAACGACTTACGGGATCTTGACGAAGGTCTGTACCAAGGCTTGGTAAGCATTCCACTATTGACTCAGAGTGTATCCCTTTGCCTTTAGCTAACGCGGACTCCTAGCTCCAATTAAAAAATTACGCGGGAAATGTGGAGGATTTCTCCCTAAATTTCGAGGTCACCGATACCATCCGTATATCGCCAACAGAAACCAAATCCATCACTAGAGAACTCTGTCCCAACGGTGCCTCCATGTCCGTGACCAACGAAAACCGTCTTGTCTACATCTTGAATATGGCCCGTCACAGACTTCAAATTCAGCCGCATCTACAGACTTCTTATTTCTTACGTGGCCTTAGCGAAATCATCTCGACTTCATGGCTGACCATGTTCAATCAATCAGAGCTACAGACCCTCGTAGGCGGCTCAACCACCGAAATATCTGTCTCAGACTTAAGAGCCAATACTCAATACGGCGGCATCTATGCCATCGGCGATGACGGCATGGAACATCCCTGCGTGCAAATGTTCTGGAAAGTCATGGAGTGTTTGGACGACGCGGACAGGAAGAAGGTGCTTAAATTCGTCACAAGTACGCCAAGAGCACCATTACTGGGCTTCGGCAACTTGAATCCAAGATTCAGTATCAGGGACAGCGGATATGATCAGACAAGGTTGCCGAGTACGAGCACGTGTGTGAACCTGTTGAAGTTACCGGTCTATAGGGATGAGAAGGTACTTAAGGAGAGGTTGCTCTATAGTGTGAATGCTGGGGCTGGGTTCAACCTCAGCTAGAAGGATCCAAGGGACGGCTTTGCTGGGACGAGGTGACAGGAAGGATAGGTCGATCTGGTTACTTAACGTGTCATGAGTTGTACTTTTAGCGGCATCAGCTCAGGCTTGGGGCATACATGATCGTGGATGCAACTGGGATGGAGCTGTGGAGAACCAACTTAGCGGACACCGTAATCCTTTCGATTTCCATATAATGATCATTCACTTAAACAGAGCCTGCTGAGGCATCGTGCAAATTTGCCTCCGAAATCAGATCTATCTAGAATGAAGTCGTTATGAGATCTCCATAACTGAAATAATGACCCACCCAGTCTACCTGTTGCAATGCCTCTACAGAGCCCAAGTATCGTACATTCGTACACAGTCATGTTCATTCCTTGACCCAAACAGCAGCCATACCCATCCCAGTACCCACACACATACTTGTAACACCAATCTTCTTGCCCGTACGCCCCAACTCATTAAACAGCGTAGCCACCTGTCTCGCCCCCGTACACCCCAACGGATGTCCAAAAGCAATAGCCCCTCCATTCGGATTAACCTAGAAGAACAACAACCATTAGCACTCCCATCACACTTCAAGAGTCAAAGGGGTAACAAACCTTCCCCTCATCTAACCCCAACTCCCTTACACACCACAAACATTGGCTAGCAAACGCCTCATTGATTTCCCACACATCCACCTCCTCTTTCGCAATTCCCGCCTTTTGCAATGCAACAGGAATAGCCTTCCAAGGTCCAATACCCATAAGCAGCGGCTTGACCCCCACAACACTGCTGGCTACAAATTTCCCCACAATCGTCTGCCCGAGGCGCTCCGCCGTACTCCGCTTCATCAACAACACCGCTGCCGCCCCATCCGAAATCTGACTCGCATTCCCCGCATGGATACTCCCATCCTTCGCAAACGCAGGTTTGATCTTCGCCAAGCTCTCAGCCGTGATACCATCCCTGATCCCATCATCTTTATCAACAGGGATAGTTCTCTCCTCATCAGTCTTCGGATCCACAAACTTCACCCCCGTCAACGGCGCAATCTCCTCATCGAATTTACCCGCCTGCTGCGCTCTCAGTGCTTTCTGATAACTTGACGCCGCAAAAGCATCCTGATCCTTCCTCGAGATCGACCGGTCTTTAGCCATCTTCTCACTCAAAACACCCATCGGCACTTTGCAATTCTTCGCTTCGGGATGGGATTCCAGCAATTCCGAGAACTCCGTCACAGCCCCAGGTCCGTACTGCGAAGACATGCTTTCCACGCCCGCCCCAACACCCACATCAATCATCCCCACACGGATCGCATTCGCAATATCAACACAAGCCTGCAACCCACTCGAGCATTGCCTATTTAAACTCTTCACCGCCGTGCTCTCCGGGAACCCCGCCACAAGTGCAGCGGCTCTGAATTCCGTAGCCCCACCACCGGGCGGTAGGACGGAACCGACGGCCACATCTTCGACGAGAGCGGGGTCAATGTTGGAGCGGGAAAGCAGGGATTTGAAGGCATGGACGAGGAGGTCGGCGGCAGGGACGTCTTTGAGACCGCCGCGGCCGCCTTTGGTGAAGGGGGTGCGGAGGGCGCAGGTTATGACTATATCGTCTGGGGACTTTGCGAGGATGGATTCGCGGCCGCGGGGGATATCGGCTTCGGAGGAGGAGAGGTGGGATTGGAACTGGGAGAGGCGTTGTTGTGCTGATGGATGTCGTGTGTTAGCTGGGATGGACGGGAGGTATTGTTAGGTAGGGATTTCCTCACCTTTTGACATCGTGGAGGTAGCTATGATACTGCAATTTAGGACTTTAGAAGTGCTGATTTCGGGCACAGGAGATGTTGGTGAATGGTGCTTGAGGCATGCCCGACGTGCCCGAGTATGTTATACCTCGTGAACAGTACCTAGGTAACAATGGACCGAGGGACGGGGGTTGTTAACCCCGAGCCTCGGCTGGCTGCTTTTAGCTAGCATAATTGTTATGCACACACGCTTTGTGAACTGGCTGTGACCGTCAGAAATATAGAAGAGGACCTTAGGCCGATCATAAGAGACCCGCCAATTCGAAGCTCGGAATGAATCTATCAGTAATGGCAATAGGCGTTAATTCTGACAACGTTATCGCTTGGTACAGTGAATGATGAAACTTATCATCCCGTACTACATGGATCATAGTCATCTCACAAGACAGTGGACTTGGATGAGTTTGTAGTATTCAATTCAATGAAAAGTGTAAACCCTCAGAACTTGATCATAAACTTTGATGCTAATGGCTACTGCCCAGTAAAGCTCCCAAAACCGCCGTTCTCATATTTAAGCGACTAGCTTCACTTGAAACAAACTTGCACCATCCATGTGCCTGAGCTTCTCGCCAACACCAAGTGTTACTCGTTGCTGACTCCAAAATGCCGTACCATTCATGATGACAATCTCGCACAGAATACCAGGTTCCTTGTCCACACATATTTCGCCAGCGTCAAAACTTTTTCAGTGAGGCCCACTTGCTGCGCCATTCGCCGTAACATCGGTTGTAGCGTCTGCTGTAGCATCCGAAGTAGCAGCTGCCGTGCCACTTGCCGCACACGTAACCGTATCATCTGCGGTAGCAGGTGTCGTAATCTGTGCTGTATTCCCCGCCGTAGCCGTTGTCGTACCATTCGTCGTGCCATTCATATGCCCAAGCTCGACGGCCCCATCAAGGCCGGTAAGTTGCCACCATCCATGTCCGGCAGGTATCCTGCGATTTGATAGCCATTGTTGCCATGATTGATCAACATCCTCCCTAGGCTTGCTAGCAACCCAATAGGTAACTCCAACCAATCCTGCTGCAAAGACAAGAGCGACAGATAGTCCGACAGTAAGGCTTTTATCGGTGACCGGCATTTTCGCTTTCCAATTGGTGGCTAAAGAGATGGGATAGGAGGGTATGGTCCCAACTCTGATGGGTTTGAGGTCGACGAGCGCGTTCGACGGTCAATTCTGGTATTTGGAGACAGTCGAGAGGAGACCCTGTCACCAGAGACTGTCGACGGAGGACGTGTGCGTTGTATAACAGAAAAGACTGCAAACTCTATCTTGGTTTGATAGCAGATGACACGTTCGACAAAATCTATCTGGAACTATGCAAAGTGTTGATGGGCAAGGATATTGGTGGTTGGTGATATTATTTTGTTTGGAATTTGAGGACAAGGACATAAACGCTGAAAGTCCAAGGGAAGGATCGAACCATAGGTTCGCGGTAAGAGCAAAGGTGCTGCAATTGCTGGCTGCAATATTGCTTTCCTAAAGCGGAAGGAGTAGTCAAGTAGACAAACTCTCCACTTCAATCACGGCTGTGACGGGGGCCAATTCGAGTTGCACTGTCATGCATAACATATCTGGATTGCTAAAGTCAATACCGTACACCGGACACATAGTTAACCCATGCGTATAGTTTCTAGCTCGTCAAAACATATGACCACTCGAACATCAGCATTCTCAAGAAATCTAGTGTCAAGATATACTAGAGATCTGTACCCGACTTTTCATCCTGGTTGCAAGACCAAGGAGGCCTCAATAGCTCAACAGCAGTCGTTCTGCATTATCACTACTCATATACACCAGAAGTTCAGTTGCGATGCTGTACATTTTACCAGGTTCTGCCACTTACTTCAGGGTCTTGCAAAGTTTTTGCCCATGATTCCGGTCCGAGTATTCGTCGAAGTAATTCTCTCTTTTTGGCTCTCAGATGTTCAACGTAGGTACTTTCCGCGTACACTGATTGGCTAACAGAAGTGACGCACACAATCCCTCTAAGATCTTTGATAAACCGACCGCTAGCCTCATGCGACGGCCTTTGATTCGGCCTAGGCTGTGGCATGTATCTTCAACAAACCTTCCGAGGGAGCCGCGAATCCGCCAATCAAATTAAATATTAAGCATAGAAGGTCTGGACGGTCAACGAAATGTTCGCTACTCGAATTATCAAGAGACGCCCGCAGTAACAAATGAGTGAATGATAAGCGTGTAGACGATATGGTTCTTTTTGATCCACTTGACAAGTTCCCTCGGAACAGTCCTTATGGCAGTCCTTATTCAATCAAGCGATATTCTGTCATTGCGTTATTCTGTACACAAACTTTCGAGGATTGACCGTCAAATTTGAAGGTCATGCCTCGATGGTAACCTCTGCTGTACAAGAATCAAGCTGAAGATCTGTGGTCTCTCGTTCGGACAGTTCAAAAGGAAGCAAGCAATAAGGTTCTCGAATTTCTGTTGAATCTCTGTGGTCAAAGGTTTCAAGCAAAGAAGAATGAAATCCAGTGGAAATAGCGTATTGATTAAGGTGGAACTAATGGTATGTCTTGATGATCTTTCATTTATAGGAGTATCAGACTTGTAGGTAGCAAAGATCATGAGGATGCTCCATCAGTGAGACATCCAGAATGTACGGCAATATGATTAAATTTGTTGAGTCTATAATGATGTTGCTCCATAAAATTAGCCATAACATAACGTACACATACTAGTATTGATTTAATGTTTTAAGTGCAGCTGTGAATAGTCGAAGTTTTTGACGAGATGAATTGATGCCTTGCCTGTTCGGGATAAGGCGCTACCTGGAATTGAACGGGCTTGGCGTGGCCATATCAAGTCAACCATGTGCCAGTAACTTCGAAATTTCAATTTCAATTTCAAAATTCGACTGATCCGTCTAACAATTCCCTTCGTTACCCAAATTGTCGAAACGCTGAACCCTAGATGTGGCCAGATTCAATCATCTGTCTTTTCCGTAATAGAGAATCGTACGTGCGTTGCTCGGCCCCGTAGACTGGAATGTACGCTACAACGTTGCTGGCCACTCTCTCCCTAAATAAAACTCTCGTCGTCCCGGCATCGGAATAGTACATTGTGTTCTACTGTGCGTACAAATCTGTCAAGATCTGTCATCCATATACCTTCGCTGCCGTTGCCTGTCCTACAAAGAATTCTCTTCGTATTTCGTCGTTGTCCTCAAGAAGCTTCAAGTGGTCATTCTCTTCTTTCTATAAGAATAATCTCATGAAAATTTAACAAATACTTCGCGCAGCGCATATAACTGCATACAACGTACCAAGCCCGATCATTGCAATAGATCTGATCGACAGCGAACTCTCAATTTCTTTAAAAGCATAACACCGCATCTCTTCGATTGGACCTTCAGAACAGACTGAACAAGTTGAACAAGAGCTCATAAATACGTTCCCCAACCCTTTTGCTTCTGTCTTATACATGGAGACAAATGTACATTGCGTGTTCCTTGTACTCATACTAATGATTTTCCAGGAGATTCATGCCGCGATTTATACCACGGGTTATGAAACACCGCATGGTGCTCGGCATGCAACCAATGAGACTACGACAGCAATATCAAGTGTTTCTGCCGTTAATACTCAGTTCCCTCCCACGACGATTGCACCAGATAAGGTGCCTGGTACCGTTGGAGTAAGTCAATCGCGGTTTGGTCTTTGTCCAGTGAAGGATTGACGTAACTGCCAGATAATCAATACAGGCCTTGAAACCGAAGGAAGGCCATCAATCCAACCATTTCCAACTGCTTTTGTGGCCCCCCCGATACTGCTAACGTCATCTTCATCCTCATACATCTCATCCTTCATTAGCATCTCAAATACTCTGTCCGCATCACCTTCAAAGGACTCCAACGGAACCATGGCACATTGGCTGCCAACAGGTCACCGTCATGCGCATTTGCGCAAACGAGATACTACTGATTGCTTTCAGCCAGTCGCTACAGAGTCATTGCCAAGACAAATAACGTCGAGAAGTGATCATCCTGTGCCTCGGCTTGGAATAGTAAGTGGAGGAAACCATCTCTTGGTCTAGGCTGGATGGCTAATGAATATTACAATAGACGCCTCAGAGTAACCCTGTCTCTACCAATAAATTTTATGCGAACCTTTTCCTCGGCTCTCAAAGTCAAGGGGTTTGGACGCATCCCTACTCTGTAGCATGGAGCAAAGGCGGTGGCAACACTGGTAGCTGGGGAATGTCTGTATCTCATATTGACGCCAATCAGAGAGCAGACGGACCACAAAACTTTGCATTGCCAGGGGCTCCCATTCAGTACTTCATCAATCCAGTCGGCATCCAATCGATCATTTTGTCAGCAATTGAACTAGGTCCGCCGACGGCTCTAACCACCAGCAATCTCGAAGCCTTCTCTGTCAATGCTATCTTGTCGCCCCAGCCAGGCTCTTCATCCAGCATTACTTTTCCACTTGTGCAAGGCATGAGCTGCGTTACTGCCAGATATAATAATCTGATGCCTGCAATCCAAAGTAGCGTCTTCTTTAGAACCGTTGCTCAAGTCGCTTCTCCACGTGCTGGAGTCTTCAAATATCGCATCACCCTAGAAGATAGCAAAGATTGGCTGCTCTACGCTACACCAAACGATGGTCAAGATCCCCACTTACAGCTTGTGTCAAATACACAGCTACAAGGTATGCGGGGATGGTATGGTACAATTCAAGTGGCTAAGAATCCGGCTGGCTCTGGCGGCGAAGCGACCTATGATGGGTCAGCTGGAGTCTACCCGACTACAGCTACCGTTAATGGTTCTGTATCTGGTACGACGGGTACCTACCAGCTTCAATGGACGAAATCCGGTCTAACAAGTCTGCCCTTGACTATGTACGCATTACCGCATCATATACAATCATTTGACGGCACAACGGGTCAAGGAAAAACATCGATGAAGCTTCAGACTACTACCAAAGGTATGGCGACTGCCGTCGTTGGCGATAGCTGGACTCTAGTAGAGCAGAACCTGCCAACAGACATGGGGTTCGCACCTTGGACGCCCTCAACGCGGAGCAGATCAGCACTCTCCTCTGCAGCGGCACAGATCATCAAACAAGTCGCGCGCTCTGAGATCAATCAAGACTACAATAACCAGACCAACCTTGACAGTATGTATTTCAGCGGGAAAGCTCTTGCCAAATTTGCGATGATAATATACACTACGCATGACCTTCTGCACGAACCTGATCTCGCCCTTCAGGGGCTTAATGAACTGAAAGGAGCGTTTGCTCGATTTGCGACCAATCAGCAGATATACCCTTTAGTCTACGATACTGTCTGGAATGGCGTGGTCTCTGTAGGTAGTTACATCACTGGTGATTCAGGCCTAGATTTTGGAAACACTTACTACAATGATCACCATTTCCACTACGGTATGTCCGCTTTCAGCCCATAATCTACTCAAATGTTCAAACCATGCTAGGCTATTTCATCTACACCGCCGCCGTGATCGCCTACCTCGAGCCCAACTGGCTTGACCTCAACAAAGATTGGGTCAACACCCTCGTCCGGGACGCTGCAAATCCAAGCTTACAAGACAACATGTTCCCCTTCTCCCGGATGATGGATTGGTACCATGGTCATTCATTCGCCAAAGGTCTCTTCGAATCAGCCGACAGCAAAGATGAAGAATCGTCTTCAGAAGACGCATTCTTCAGCTACGCGATTAAGATGTGGGGCCAAGTCATCGGAGATGACTCCATGGAAGCAAGAGGAAACTTGATGCTAGCAATTCAGGCTAGGACGTTAATCAATTACTTCTTGCTGCAGAGTGACAACGTCAATCAACCAGCAAACTTCATTGGGAATAAGGTCACTGGTATTGTATGTTCACCGACGAAACCCTTTTCATTTTCTGAGTATTCCAACTTCGCTAACCCCATTATACAGCTCTTCGAGAACAAGATTGACCACACAACCTACTTCGGCGCTAACCCCGAATACATCCAAGGGCACGTCCGCCCCTTCCCCTCCTCCACCAATCACCACCCTCACTAACCTATTCACAGTATCCACATGCTCCCACTCTCTCCTGCCACCCCCTTTACCCGCCCTTCATCCTTCATCCTCGAAGAATGGAACACCTTTTTCAACACCACATCCCCCTACCCCGTCTCCACCATCATCGGAGGCTGGAAGGGGATTCTGTATGGGAACCTAGCGTGTATTGATCCAAGAACAGCGTGGCAGTTTTTTAGCCAGGAGGGATTTGACGGCAGTTGGGTGGACGGGGGGGCGAGTCGGACCTGGTATTTGGCTTTTGCTGCGGCGCTGGGCGGTGCTTGATGCGGGAGGCAGAACCGTAGGTGATTTTGGTGCGGAGGATGTAGATATAGGTAGGTCTCTCTAGTCCATAGGTAAGTATCAAGGTCGGGTTTGGACAAATGAGATGGTGGGCGTTGGAGATGATTGGATGTTTGCAGGATAGACGAGACGTTCTAGCAAGGGGCATTTGATGAAATAGAATGCGCGTTCTTTGTCGAATTCCTATCTCATATCAAGAACAAATTTTTATTTCTAAAAAAAAGAAACGTTTCTGTACCCGACTTACGCGCCCAAAGTCCATGTGCCTGTTCCCTACATTTCCTATGCAGCGCCTAAACACCATCTCTTCCCTCCCCTAGAACTTCGGAATGAACATCGGCGTCTCCCTCTTCCACTTCTTATAATCCTCCCTGTCCCCATATCTCTTATCATACTTCCCCTCACTCATCGGCACCCCACTAACCTTCAGCAACAGAAAGCTCACAAACGCAGGACTAACCCCACACATCCCCAGCGCAATCGCCTTGCCCGCAATACCCCACGCCCCCAATCCCATCCCCACTTGTCCAACATTACTCATCAGCACGCCCGCCGCCGTAGTCGCAATCCCCGTCCACAACGTACTCTCCCCAAAGTAATTGGGATGCCGACTCTTACTCCACAACCCTCTCGTCAAGAAATCCTCCTCGTGTTTCTTCTGCTTTTTCTCTTGCACCCAAGCATCTTTCTGCCTATCAGCTGTTACTTCGAAGGATAGACCGCCGACGTAAAGGAGTAGGCCGATGATGTCAGTAATTCCGACTGCGGCGGGGAGAGCGGAGAAAACGGAGGCGGGTAGGGAATTGATTGCCAGGACGGGCATGAGACAGAGGGAAACCCATGTTGCTTGGGCGAAGAAGGCGACAGCGAAGGAGGGGGGTGAGGTACGGATCTTGTCGAAACGGGAGTCGGAGCCGTCGGCGGAGATGCGTTGGAAGAGGTAAGTTCCCACTGTCCATGTGTCAATTGTGTACCTAACCACCAATCCCTTGGAATTGGGAACTAGGTAGGTAATGGTGCGTACATCTAGTCGCCCACAACCCCACCGCCGCACTCAGAGCCACCTGTCTCCAATTCAACCCCGCACCCTGCACACCCCTCAGTGCCCCCAGCACGCTCGGCCACGCGGGCTTCACGGAGCCCATTGCTGCTGCTGCATATCTTGCCCTGATACTAGGCAAATATAGACTCAACGCTGTGCAAGAGAGATATGTAAGCGAGCCGGAGAGGTCGTAGAAGCGTTCGCTTTGAGCGATTACTGAGGGGACTGCGACGGCTGCTTGGATGGCGTAGGCGAGACCGATGGAGGGGACGAGGGTGGAGAGGAAGGGTGATTTGAAGGCTGTAGCGTGGAGGAGGGTGGAGAGGACAGGCATTTTGGGGGAATGTGGAAGCAATTGCTGGATAGCGAAAGGGGGATTGTGTGTTTACTTTATAGGTAGCTTTGAATGCGGGATGGAAGCTTCGTAGTGACGACATTGAGGACGGAGTCGGCGATTGAATTTCGCCGAAGGTCCGATGATAAGATACGAATACGGGTTTTGGGAAAATGGTTGCCTTGGGAGGGGAGGTCTTTGACTTGAACGTCTATCGCCTACGGTGATGATCTACATGCGCAGAATTCAAGTAGGTGAGATTTGGTTTGATCTGAGGAAATGCACTCATTCCCACCTAATGCCGTTAATTTCACTCTGTGCTGCTCTTCACCGCAGCAAAAAAATCTCTATGCACATCTCCATCTTTGAAAGAGATCATCAGCAGAAGACCCCTTGTGAACCTAACGAGGTATTACAAGCCATTTTGCTTTCAGAATTCGCAATCAGCCTGGCCAAGACATAGCCCCGAAAAATCTTAGGCATTTCTCGAGCCTCGAAGCTGAATCTCGTAGATAAGGCTGACACCGCCCGGATCCATTCGTAAGGCCCTTGTCAGCCTTGATTCAAGCCCCCTCTATCTGTTATTTAAATCTACAACACCGCCCACGATATGTGGGTTATGGTCGGCCATAAGTTACCGAACATTTCACCATTATAGTCCTATTGACCAAACTACAAGGTCTTCAACAATGTCTAGCCCGCTGGAAGAGGTCCCGGAAGATAGGAAGAAAGCTTCTTTGGTTAGAAATAGGTATGTATTATCCGCTGCTGAGATTGAGGAACAGGGGAAACGAAGAGTGCACAGGGTCTCAGCTCCACCTCATGTCGCTGGCCGAGAGGTGGCAGACTCCAGCAGCACCACTACTTCAGCTCCCCTTCATCCAGATAGACATACGGTGGCGGTGGAGACGAGGAGGGAGATGTTATGGGGGGAAGGTGGGGTCAGCGAGCATCCTCATTGGTGTACTACATGCGTGCACCCTAGGAAGATTTCTACTTGCGACGGCTGGAAAGGACACATGAGAGAACACGAGCAAGCTGAGCAAGTTTGGCTGTGCCACATCTGTGCAAAAAACCCCTTTACTAGTCAAGGTAGTATGGCGCGACATCTGATAGAGGTCCATGATTTTTCTGCGGAGGTAGCTGACATGTTGGCCGATATGTTGAACCGCGCTGGAACAAAGAAGGCTTGGGCTTGCGGGTTTTGCATTCAGATGTTCGGGACCCATATAGATCAGCTTAATCATATTGATCATGAGCATTGGAGGCGTGGTCAAGATATCAGCGACTGGGACTTGAACAAAGTCATCCAAGGACTTTTGCTACAGCCAGAACTACAATCGAGCTGGCTTAATCGACTTGGGGACACCTCTTCAGCAATTCAAGATCTTACATGGAATCCTTCGGAGGCACAAGACCTCATACTACGACTTGGATTAAGGGAGGAATCTGCAGATGACCTTGCTGTTGCAGCCATCGCCCGTCTTATGCCCGTGCATCTGGATCCCATTTCACATAGCTATCGGAACGCGAAGGACAGCATGAATAGGCACCGGGTTGAGAATATTCAAAGAATAACCGATATCGCGTCTGATAGCTCTTCAGATGCCGAGTCTGTGGAGTCGGGCGTAGACTCTGTGGCATCTTCGAGGACATCAGTGGTTTCGGACAGATTCTCCCTTCTCGCAGCGGACGAATTGGTAACGTGTCTCCTGCAAAATGCCGAACTTGGTATTGTCTACAGAAGAGCACTTGAAAGCCGCCAAATGGGTGCGGACAGGTTTGAGAGGAATTTCCGCCGCATCTTGAATCAGTATTCGCGGGATCTGAAGAAAGAGGCTCGAAATAGCGGGCAAACATCCGCTGCCGTACTTGTCCGTCATCGGTCTAGATACATCGCAAATACACTTCGGCAAAGACTTGAGGGCCCAAGAAGAGGTCACAGACACGACCAGACACTGCATGGGAAAGATAGTGGCAATCTGAGGGGCCTGAAAATTGAGCAGTATTTTAGATCAATGAAAGGATCGTTATCATCATCGTCAGATGAGCCTCGCATTAAGGATGAGCCACTGGAAGAATTGTCAAACTCGGATACCGACACCTCAGATGACGATTTTGATGATAAGCTACCTGAGCTATCTCAAGTCAAAGACTTCATGTTTACAAGCGCAGCCTTTTTAGCCCTTCGTGCCACTGTTTGGCAACTTGTTGACCGTTCATTACAGCTCAAGCTAGGAAGACTTTCAGCAGAAATAGCATGCCGTCCTGCGACTCCCATCGATGTATCCTACGAGGCTATCGAAAGCATCTCCAATCGAGTTAAGGGTGTTATAGAGGACTTCACGAGGGTATCATGGGATTGGTGGCCTTTAGAGCCACGAATGGGGCATATCCCGGCTGGCTATGCGCGCATTCGCTGGTACTGCGTAAGTGCCATTACATGTCATGTAGCTCGTGCTAACAGGTCTAGTCTTGTGACGAGGAGCGTTGCGAAAATGTGCCAATCTTTTTTGCAGAGCAGGTCGCTCGGACTTCCACCAGTGCCTCTAATGCTGCAGCTCAACAGTATGCCGTCAAAGGAGCTGGTCAAGGTCAGCCTACTAGTAATGATCCACCCAGTCACTCTACAGCATCATTTACAACGTCTAACAGCCGGCAATCGAGCCAGTACACGAACCATCTTACCAAAAGTGGTCCTTCTCTCAAGCAGAAGAATCGTGTAGTTGGTTACAGTACTGCTACCAATGATTGTACGCTAGTCTCCAATCCCCTCTTTGTATTTCTAGGAATTGGACTTGGTGATGAAAATCGGTTAGCTCAAATCGAAATCATTGACAAGAAGGATGACACCTTCTATGAAGAACTCAAAAGAAGCTATAACACAACCAAGGGCATTTTGAGACGAGTCCTTGGTATATGGAAATATGCACATTGTGAATTTTTCAAGGTATCTTTCCTATTACCTCCTAGGTCCCCAGCTGAAGATCGCAGTTCGAAAAATTCGACGATAATGACATCGCACCCCGAACAGTCGGCGTTCCCCCTCCGGAGAATTTAGAGTACGAGTATGCGCCGAAACCCGTTGATAGCATGCCACCTATAACTCCCCATGAATTTCGCCGTCGTTACTACTCCTGCCACGGAAATTGTCCCGTCTCCCGCTCCTCGCTCTTATGCTACTTCCACAGATGCAAGAAGCCTTGCCGGCTAAGACTCGACGCTGTCGACCGGATACCCAAACGGACGAGTCGGCTTGAAATGGAGGGCGATGCTCGATCGTCCTTTTGGGGGCTGTATGCCGTTGAGCGTATCTCATTTTTAAAAATTGCGGTGTATCATTCCATCATCATAATTCCATCATTAATTTTCATGTTCCTCTGGCTTTCCTATTGGGGCCATTCTGGCGACCTGCAAAATGCTTCTGTGCCTCTTCTCTGCGGGTTGGCATTGTTGTCCCTTCTGTGGTTTTCTGCGATCAGTATCAGAGGCCTACAGCCCTCGGAGCAGTTGAAGACTCTATGATTCATGGTTATGTGTTGTTAAGCGCTTACGTATCATATACCGCTCATTTCCCATGTCTGCGCTGCTTGAATAATTTCTGCGGTTATGAGTCTACGGAAAACTAGGTGTAATTTGCTAGTTGATATATCAATTTTGGAATGAGAACATTGTGTGAACAAGAAGTACTAGGAATTTATCTTATCAAACAACTATAGTCTCTTTCTCTCTGGAGAAATATTGGTGAAGGTACGAGGAAGTATACATTTCATGGGAGACGTGGAAGCCCGTTTGTCGCTCAGCCTTGTCAAAATTTCAACTCCTGCTTAAGAGCCTAGTATGAGGCAGCCATTACCGAATTTGCGCATGGCAGAGAGGATCGAATACCGATTCGAGTTGGCTTTTAAACTGCGAGCCACAGGAGGTGAATGAAACAACTGGCGTTTTACGTTTCCCGGAAATCCAATGGTGAAACCCGAATACCAAGCATGTGGAAAGCGCTAGCATTATGGTTGCATTTCGCAGCCAGCTTCTCAAGTCGGGCTCTAAGGTAGGATTAAGCCTATGTTAAAGAGGCTATTTGTAGTCCGCTTGACCCTTTGTGCAGTTTTCTCGAACTTGTCAAGCATCTTTGTGACGTATACCTTTTGCTGCTCTCCTTCGTGTCCGTGTGGAGTGGATTTTGGCGAATTCCTTCTTGAACGGATAAGTCAACCTCTGAATATGCCTCACAGCTCTAGTGGAACCAGAACAGGACATAGCGCAGACAACCGCCTTGCCGCTACTCAAGTCGATAAGGCTACGGCTTCAGCTAAGATAGTCCTGCAGGTCACCAGGCAACAATGACGTAGCGTCTTTGGGCCATTTTACGTCAGGCTGGGACATTCCGGCCATGCTTTCCAGTCAGCTCTCGGAATATGAATGATAGCGCTCTCTTAGTTGAATACATAATTCAAGGACTTTGAGGCTGACAGCTTGAAAGGTGGCTCGTCAGCTTCATGATGTCACCCCAATTTCTATGCGTGTTACTCAGTATTTCGGAATGTGTATCCCAATCAGATGAATGTTTCTTCTATCAGAGCATGCAATCTTCTAATGAACGATATGAGACGCAAACCTTAGGTGTGGATAAAATAAGTTTGCTTGACAAATCTTGATGGAAGTCACTCAATTGGAAGAGTTCACCCATTAACCGTATAGTAGCTGAGATAGCCCCTAAAGAGACCCCTAGAGCTGGTCGCCTAGGACACAAGAACCCCCCCGGGGCATCGCGGCTTTACAAGGTAGGGGCGCAAGAGACCGGCTCTGGGCGCCAACCTGGTCACCAGCCCTACCTTAGGGTCTTTTAGAGGGGCGTGGCATCAGCCCTACCGGGTTCTACGGTTGAAGGGTGAACTCTTCTTGTAGCAGTCCTTACTCTTTACATTACCTGAGACCAGATATGGGATCGTCACAATCGTGCAGAATTCCACTACGAGCAACAGCACGCGTAAACGGGGACTGTAACCTTGCTTCAATCCATAAGCACGTGGGAATTGCTGTTCCAGTTCAATGGCAGGGTTCGGGTATTTCCTTCTGCAGCAGCGGCTCCGCACCCCGCTCCTGGACCTATCAACGCCCACGTCAGCCCTGACAGGTCATACCACAGCCCTAGATCAGTCAAAATGCTTGGTCTTCCTGGATTCCGTTCCGCCTACCTGGTGACAGAGCTGTGAATTTGCTTTTCCTTATCCTCACATGCACAGCCCATCAGCTACCATCGGTATCTCGCCACCAGCTTGCTTGCTTTTCGTCTTATTCTCCTCTCAACCCACCCATCATGAGCGGAATGGAGGTCGTGGCAGTGATTAGCTGTGTAGCCGCGGTTGTATCGGCTTACAAGGATGGTGGGAATATCGTCAAGCAGATCAAAGCGAAGCGCGCAGCCAAAAGGGCACCAGCGCCCACAGAATCTCTCGAGACATCTCTTCAAAGAGGTCCACCTGCTGTGGAAGGGGCTAAGGATCAGGGAATTGAGAAATATGGGCCTAGATATGCTTATTCCCGCGATCGTGAGTGCGAAGCGTCACGCGATTTGTTCAGCTTGCTAACATCTAATCCAGCAATTGCTGTCGAGGCTCTTCGAGACATCCTTATCCATCTCCAAGGAACCCTCCTCAAACATTTGTGGTTAGCGCAAGAGGATGACAATATCCAGGATTTCAACATCGTGGTGGAAACTTCGGACCATGGGAGGATCAAATCCGTTATGGTGCTTAACGAGCTATACATGCGGATGGCGCAAGCTGCTCCTCTGCAGAGGGAACTCTCAGGGCCTAGTCGGGTACAGACATTGGATTCCGTCGAAGACTCGAGACTGCCCTGGGACCGGCAGGACCACCCTTCTTATGACGCGCAAAGCCTTCCCATATCTTCAGTTGGCTTACAGACTCAGAGTCATTCAAGCACACACAGCACGCCTTCGCCGCAAGACCATATTATTGATTCTGGTACCGGAGTAGAAGGGAAGCCCGCCAGAAGGTGGTTCCATGCTTCAAGAACAGGAAAAGGACATGAAAATAGCATTCATTCAAACTCCAATACTTCTGGACACCATGGCACTGCAAGCACGATCAATATGAGTGATAATTCATTAAGGATGCGACCGAACGGCATTACATCCCCGAGGCGGAGCACTTCTCTTGGAGAGACCGAAGGAACGCCACATATTCAACAACATCATTCTGCTGATGCATTTCTGCCACTGACGTGGCAGCAATCACCAGAATTGTCGAGCAATCCGTGGGCGTTAGAAGAGTCGGCGTCATCGACCGTTGACTCTGCAGCATTCCCTTCATCGCCGAACCTGAACCAAGGTGTACAGCATTTACAGTCAAGTACGGGTACAGTGGTCGAAGTAAGTCGTTCATTGGTTCACGGCTCGACTATTTCAACCCCTGACATGCAGTCGAAGACAGGCGCGGTTAGCTCGAGGGACAATAAGCATCCTGCCAGGGACGCGAAAACCACGAAGATGCGGATACCCACTTGGCCTCGAAAGCGATCGAACACAGAAGCAACCCAACTTTCAGAGAACAGAAGCTTATCTCAAGGCTCTGACCGTAACGAAAGCGTTTCGCCCCCCAACCCCCAGGCTCGTCCACCGTTGAAATCATCAACCACGGCAACTCAAAATCTATACGACGGCTTCTGCCTGGGAGCGTACAAGTTACAGGTGGGCTTTTCGGATGAAGGCTTTAAGCTCCGGAACCAGTCCGTCGCTTTGACGGGCCAGTCTCAGTATTGGGCATGTGCAAATCCACACTGCGTATTTGACGGCCCCGCTCGTAAGATGAACAAAGGTTGGGGCTTCAGCACTGTTATCAAAGTCGCATTTGGTGTCCAATACCGCTGGACATTCCTGGCCAAGTCGCACGTCGCTATGCCCAAAAGCAAGAACCGAGAATTTGACTATCAGTGTCCCTTCTGTGTTGCGCAGCGTCAACCGCCAGGACCATATCGAACGGTGCACGCGTTCATGGAACATGTTTCGACGCACCGAGGCCAGGAACCGGAGAGTTCTATATCTGATAAGATACTCTGCATTTTTGGCCGAGTAGCGCAGACAGATGAGGCTTTCGATATTAATCTAACGCCTTATGGGATAGCACACGCTACCAATGCCAGGGTATTAGAGCAGTCTTTCGCCACTTCCCTGTCTCTATGAGAAACTACACTGGTACAATAACGGTGCTGAATGGTAATATGGAATTCCAGGGGTGCTTTTGAACGGAAGCGAGGCCAAACCCCACGAACAATGATCATGTCGACTACTGTTTATACCCTTTTTGGTGAGATTGTCGTGTGGGATTGAGGGCTACTTCCCTCTCTGAGACACCAATCTTCTCTTTTGTTTCCACTCTTGCGATCTTTTCGCGCAGGTTTATATATTCTCTGCGCATGTAAATCTCTGAGGCGACGAGCTTGAACATTTCCGACCAAATCAACGATTACTACTGGAGAGCCGCTGCTCAATTAGTAAAGTCACGGCCGCATATCCTCTGAGTACTAATTCAATCTTCAGTGTTGCTGTTCATGGGACTTTCCACTATCTAAAGCCATCTACGTGCGTATACTGGAAAGTCGACCGTCGGAGTAATGCGGGCGATCGTTAGGTTTACATTATGTTACCTTCTACTCCGCGTTTCCCTTATATTCGCCGCCGCCGCCGCTCTCCTCCCTTCCACCGTCTTCGCGATACAGTCAAATCAATCTCTCGATCTCGAGACTCCCAGTCTCACCAGCGCTCTCTCCGCGCCCCCTTTCCCACCCAAGCCTCCCTTTCCCCCGGCCCCAACCGAGACCCCACGCATACATTGCTTCGACCCCCCCAAAGATTGGCCCTACCACCCAACCTCAAAGACTGCGACAGCACCATCGAGGTTCTCCTCCACGAATCTCCCGGTCCTATGATACCCCAGAATTTCTCCCGTAGCAGCGCCCCAGACTCCTACAAAATTCCTGTGAAATGGGAGATTGGAAACTGTCAGATAATGGTATCCTCGAAAAAGTTAACGGATAAATGGGATATGTTCCGGTATGTGGATATTGCGGTGGCGGCGCGGGATGTGCTGAATATTTGTGTGCCACGAAGTAAGTTGGCATGGGGGGGAGTTGAAGAGATAGGGTATGAGGGGTTTTATGTGTGTGTAAATGGGATACAACGGAAGATTATGGGGAACGTGACTGAAGACGGGAATGGGACAAATGCAACGTCGATGGGGATGGGCACGGCCATGGAAATTGCGTTGCCGACGGCCGTGAGCGCGTTGGTGCAAGGGGATGAGCGGGATGAGGATGTGACATTGAGTGTGATGCGAGTGTGAAGGAGAAGATGGCTATGCGCATATTTTGAGAATGCCTACGGAGACTTTTCGAGACGTTCCTTAAGCCGGTCATATTTGTAAATGTCTACCATTTCCTGTTAAAATTGAAAATGCATGTTCATACATCCAGCAAAATGTTCCTCTCCGGGTATCATAACATGCCATGCTTTGTCTGCAGAAATTCGTCCATTCTATTCTCATGGACAAGTCCTCGGGAGTCTTAGTAGTACGAGTGTTTCATCGTTCTTTTGTCAAGTGCCTAGTTCAATCTGTATCCGTTTGTGATAGAGCTAGTCCAGAAGCGGCCACCTCGCCACCGCAGTGAAGCTGGCTTTTCATTCCGATCGAGCCTAGCGCCGCAGTTGTTTTGTCCTACCTCGCAGCTGCGTGCATCATACGTAGTTCTACGTGGATAGATTCTCTTACATTATGGCACAACACAAATCAATCATATTTGGTCCCTGACACGACCAATAGTTAGTAGATTTCGATCTTCTTTCCTCTGTTGTCTTCTAAGGCCTAGCAATCGAAGAGTCAAAGATGGTACGAACTCACGATACCGAGCACGTCTGGGACAAACCCGTAGACGTACCCGAGAAGTGGATCCAGAACGTCGATCCAAGTGTGGTGAGAAGTAAGTTATCTTTCATGATCAGCTTCATATCCTTCAGCATGTGATCGAACCACTAATAGGGACAGAATTGCCAGAGAACTCCCAAATCGAGGGCATTGACCCATGTGGATTCAGCTACTGGACTCGTACAGCAAAGATCCAGACAAAGCAAGCAGATGGAAGCCCCAAGTCATTCTTCTTGAAGGTCGGATGGCCTCATTCGCAACGACTCGACATGACAACTGATTGTTG
Source organism: Cladonia rangiferina (assembly GCA_023065455.1). Classification (NCBI taxonomy): domain Eukaryota; kingdom Fungi; phylum Ascomycota; class Lecanoromycetes; order Lecanorales; family Cladoniaceae; genus Cladonia; species Cladonia rangiferina. The sequence continues at coordinate 1,088,973 of JAJREH010000011.1, read as the reverse complement.
GAAAATCTATAGGTGACACAGAACGAGATTGGCAAGACTATGGTTTCAGGGGAATTTGTGTCCATGAAGACTCTTCACGATACACTACCAAACCTCACACCAACTCCCATAGCTTGGGGCACCTACACTGCAGATCCAAACATCCACTTCTACCTCTGCGAATTCGTAGAAATGGAGGACCATGACCTCCCAGACGCTAACGCATTGGCATCATCCCTCGCCGAGCTTCACAAACAAGCTGTATCCCCCAACGGTAAATACGGCTTCCCCGTGCCCACCCTTCAAGGCACAATACCTCAGTACACCGATTGGACTGATTCTTGGGAGGAATTTTTCACCAATTCCCTGAAGTTGGTAATGGACAACGAGGAGAGATCACAAGGTCCTGATCCAGAAGTTCAGAGACTATATCGGGAGACTCTCGATAAAGTCGTTCCCCGACTGCTTAGACCTTTAGAAACAGGAGGCAGGTGCATCGAGCCGAGGCTCGTTCATGGGGATATTTGGGACGGTAATGTGTCGACGAGTCTGGAAACTAGGATGCCTATTATTTTTGATGCTACTTGCATCTATGGGCACAATGAGAGTAAGCAAATGATGGTGGCTTAATAAACAAATCGAGACTAACGGAATCAGTTGAACTCGCACCGCTCCGTCCAGCTCGACATAGAATGGGAAAATCCTATGTTGAAGCTTACTTCGAGCACTTTCCCGTCTCCGACCCGGTGGAGGATCAAGATGATCGGAATGCATTGTACTGTCTGTGAGTAGCTCATTCGATCGCTGTTGGAAATCTTGAGGAGGCTGCTGGTGGCTATGGATGCTGATATAAGACAGTCGATGGAATATGAATTGCTCGACGTTGTATCCTGGCAATCTCCGATACAGAAAGATGTAAGTGGATTCTGAAGAGGGTACCGCTGCGAGTCTCGTGTTCTGACAGCGATGATAGGTGTGTTGATGTCATGCAAAGGCTGATAGCAAAATATCCAGATGGATATGAAGGTTGGGCGAAGGCGAGGGGCGAAGAAATCTTTAAAAAATGAGTATTTTCGAGCAGGCTACTAGGTTACTTTATGAGAAAAGGCTTGCTTTTCCTGCCTCGACTTCAACGGGCGCAGGACCCTCAAAAGCACCAGAGTCAATAATTTTGTTCTGCTCAGAGGTATTCTTTTCTGCTATATTCCTAATCTTCGCCTCTGCATGCCTCGACTATTGAAACCCCAATTGCTTGTCGGGCTGCCACCATTATTCAATATCGCCAGCACAGTGAAGAACCAACGCTAAGCCCTGACATTCTTATAGGTTGCAGGACTGCAACTGCTACAGCTGAAAGTGTGTAACAAGTAATGTTACTCGACCCAGCTGCTGCAACTTTACTTGCTGAGAGGAAAAGTCTATCAATATAATATTGAATTTCTCATAAAGGCATGTGCAAAAGATAGCAGGCACAAGTTGCATGATAAATGGCACACGTTCATAAGCGTGCACCACGGCTGAAAATTAGAAACGCCCTCTCGCTCTAAAAACACTCTATGGGTCGACTGACCTCGCTATAGCAAGGCTGTGTCCGTGCACGGAATTGGCGAAGAGGCTCGAAACACATCGACTAGATATTAGTGATCCGTTGCTAAGGTCCTAGGAATGGTCTCCTAAGGGTTTCGATTTTCAAGGTATGAATGTTCGTCAAATAAAGCCTAGGTAACTCCAAAAGCCGGGTGGACAGAGTACTGCGAGAATCATATCATAGGTTTCTCCATAGGCTTAATCACTCCCTGCTTCATCAGAATCCTAGGCTTCGTCGCAGACTGGAACGTCTCCTTGGTTGTCCATTCCGGTCCAACCGGAATGCGCAATGATCGCTCATACTGTTGTCTCGTCTCAAATGGATGCGGCAAATTCGAAGCTAAATACTTCGAATTCTTCTTGACACGCTTTTCATTGATAATGACACGGTCAAATTTAGCATCCTGACGCTTCTCTTTCGCAATACCGGGCTCCTTCACTAGAACTTTGCCTTTGTTCCGCTTCTCTTGTTTCTTGGAAATGCCCGCTCCTGTCCAGCTTCCCCAGCCGGGTAGGGTGTTGTCGATTATCTTTTCCTCGTCGTCTTTGATTGTTTGTTGCTTTTCTTTGGCGAAGTCTGCGACTACCTCGTCACCAGCGAAAGCCTTGCGGACAAGGTCTTGATTGCGCAGTACGAAAGGCAGACTTTCAGCGTCGTCATCTTCTTGATCGCCATCGATAGTCAAGGCTGAGGCTACCGATTTAGATGGCTCCCCACCTTGGTGAGCTTTCTCTGCCTCTCGCGCACCTTTCAAGGCAGACCGTGGTTTGGCAGGCATTTCGACAGATGCGGTTTTGGCGGGCACAACGGTGTTTGAAATGATCGCACCTTTGTCCGTCTCCTGAATTCGCCTCTTGCTGCCGTTCGAAGCTTTCATGGTATCGATTAACCAGGGATTCTCATGTTTCAACATATTCTGATCGCTACTGATTTGCTCCACCTCCTTTTTCACTCCTTTTACCAACGGCTTCTTGCCAGGCTTGGCTTTTGGACGAATCTTCGAAGTATCTACTACGATTTCAAGATCGTCATCGTTTAGATTCTTATGAGAATCCTCATCTCCGAAATCAGATTCTTCGCGTTCTTCGAAATCGCTTTTCTGCGATTTGGGAGTGATCTTGGCCAATGAAGGCTTGTTCTCCATAGGCCCAAATGACTGCCTCCCACGACCTTCAGTAGACTCTTCTTCACTGGGGATCTCCTCGCCAGCCAGCTCTCGACGTATTGCCTCTACGTCTGAATCGTTTCGAGCCTTCCGAGCAGATTCGGCCCGTTTCATAAAATCCATGGAAGCCAGCTTGGAGCCCTGGGCGTCAAAATCAAGCCCATTGGCCTTCTCATAAGACCTATCTAGTTTACCACCGGGCTTGTCATCTCCATTTTCGGCTTCATCGTCTTCATCAGACTCAGACTCAGATGAAACATCTTCGTCCTGATCTCTTGCCACGTTCTTCCCTTCTATCCTCCGCTTCAACTCCTCCCCTCTTCGAGCCATCTCTGTTACACCGCCACGGGCATCCTCATCCCATCTGACTCTCCCGCTTTCCTTGACGCCTTTAGCCCACTTGCTCTCCCGGTGTCGAGCGCCCATACGCTCTTCTGCGCGACGCTGGTCTCTACGCTCCTGCTCGCTCTCTGAGTCTTCCACGCCCGCTGCTGTGAGCGCATCTTTCTCCTGTTGTGCAATTCTCTCCCGCTCTTTGCGATGTACTTTCCGGTAAGTTTTGCTTTTAATCTTCTTGATCCTTTTAGCACGAATTTCTTCACGAAATAGGAGTTCCCTAGTCCTCCGCAGTTCTGCTCTTCGTGCCTGGACTTCTTCAAGGGGCATTTTGTTTGTCTTCAACTCCTCAAACGCCTGCAATTGGTCCTCCTCGGATTTTCCATTTGGTGCTGCAAGGCCACTGTCTTGCAAAATGTTCTGTATAGTGCTTTCAAGGTCTGTAAGTGGCTGCGAGTGTGAAGTTGGGAGAAGGCGCTGTGATCCCTGCGCAGCAACCGCATTGGGATCCAAGATGGGGAACGACAGATGTTCGGCTCTTCGATTGTGCTTTACAGTATCGATCCAACGCTTCAAGGTTTCTTTACTCTTTTCATATGCAGCCGTTCGGTCTAGACGGTCTTGCTGCCTTTTCGGAAGCGGAACGTCCAATTTTTTCGGTATGCCACCACGGGTACTAGAGCTCTTTGCATCAGGATTAGCCAAGAGCTTCAGAGATTTGCGTAGGCGTGGATCAGTAATGGAAGGTATCATATCAGCAACTGTGAGCTTTCGGCTCGAATTCAGACCGAAATCTGAGGGAGTTGTCGATTCCTGAGCATCTGCTGGAGGTCTTGTCCGAGTCGATTCCAGAGCGCGCTCGTTCATGTCAGATACGAGGGCCTGGAGTGAAGCAAGTTTGGCAGAATCTCCAGGCTCCTCCTCGCCCGAAAATGAAACCATTGATTCTTCATCCCCAGCCGCACTGTTTCCTCCCTCGGCATCTTCATCGCTATTTGACTGGGAGTTATGATGCTGGAGCTCAAACGAATCACTAGGTTTGTGCGGTAGATCATCACCATTGTCACTGGCATCCAGCATTGCAGCCAAATCAACAGCATCGTCTCCCAGGCCATCGTCCTCCTCATCCAGAGAACCATCTTCATCCTCATCCTCATCCTCTCGCAGATCTATATCCCGTAATCCCTCGTCCTGATTGTCCGTATCCGAGATCCTAGAGCGATCTTTCCTCTTGGAGATAGTTGCCGAGCTGCCACGAAACGCAAAACCCTCAAACTTCTCCTCATCACTCTCACCCATAGCCTCATCACTATCCAAGTCGCTATCATCATCCTCACCAACCTGACCCACAACCCATTCATTGCCACTACTATCACTGCCCTCCTCAAGCTCGTTGCCAAATTTATCCTTGTCTCCAGACCTCCGCCTCTTTACTTGTTTTGAACCTTCGTCCTGCTCCTCATGTTCGCCCTCCTCGTTCCTCTTACGTTTTGTAGGCTCGAGCTCAGATTGGCCGAGGCGGTGCTGTCGGATTTTCGAGCGCACAGGAGTTTGTTCCTCCGCGATGGCAAGCGCATTCAGAGAGCGCTTAGTCTTCCGCCTTTGAGGCTCGGTGTTCTTAATCGGGGCCACTGTAGTTGACCTTCGTCCCGGCATTGTGGTGCTCCGAGGAAGCAATCGTCCTCATCAGAGTTTTCTTGAGAGTGTTTCTGTTCGAACATTTCTGGGTGTGTAGATTTCTCGCCTCATAAGGCTGAGGGTTTTCGCGCTAGTGCGGACTTCCTCCGCCTGCTATTTCAAGGATCTCTTCTTTGTTCCTCTGAGATCGCGGTCCTTCCAAGCGGACAAGCGTCATGAGACCTTCACCAGTGCTACTCAGTAGACACAGACGTCTACCACTCACGACAAAGCAAGTCAGCAATGGCTTCTACAAAGGTACCGGTTCAGGTGCAATGGGTCGACACACCAAGCACGGAGGCTATGTTATCGAATGGCATAAGGTTCGCAATTACGTCGTGCCTGAAGGCCTGAAAGATTTTAAGGTATGGAACAGACTCAAAGATTGATTGATCCACCGATTGACATCTAATGTAGCTTACTCCATTTGTTACCAAAACGGCCGAGCCTTTAAAGTCCGAAAAACGTTCTGACATCAACGGAGCGAAGTATCTGCAAAAGTGGAAGGAGGAGAACGGACACGACTGATGGGCTCCATTCTCTACGGGACAGAGCGAGCGCCCCGGGACTTCGAATAGGATGGAGCTTCAGATTTCCATGCAAGTAAAGCTGGGCATTTTCGTGGCCAAGGGGGCACTGGAAGGGCACTCCAGGGGATGCTTTGGAATGAGACGATGCGTTCGGCACACTACGAAGTCAAGGGCAGTGGGAAGCTGGCTGCGAGGAGGAACTTGGCAAAGCTGGTTATTTATTATTGGCCTATTGACCAGACATACCCTGGGGGTCTTTGATGCATGGAAAGGAGCATAAGGACCAGGCGCAGATTAGCACCTAAGAAGTCACAAAGAAATTCAAGAACGCTTGTATGTCTACTGTAGCCCGTAAAAGCAACGTATTCGCCAGAACGGACATGGAGAATGACCAAACGAGTAATATTTGTCAACCTCACTTCTCTATTTGGATTCCGTAATTTTCAAATCGAAAATTTTCTAGAGACATGACCATCTCTGCCCAACCGTCCCGAGACCACATTTGGTCTTCCCCCGGCTTCGCTTCTCCCACCGTAGGCACCTCCCCCGTCCTCCCCTCCATTACCTCCTCCTCCTTCCCCCGCCAAATATCTCTCAAACCCTTATGCGGCACCCAGCACACCCTCATTCCCGCCCTCCTCCCCGCTTCAACCCCAGCAATCGAGTCCTCGAACACCAGACACTCCTCCGGCTTAACTGCCGATTCTCCGCTACTTAACCCTTCATTGATGCGCTCCAACGCCAGTAGGAATATATCTGGCATAGGCTTCTTCTTCGCGTCGCTCATAGCGGGGTCGTCACCAAAGACACGGTTTTTCAGTGGGATTTTCTCGGTAACACAGGGCAGGTGGGACGTTTTGATTTTGAAGCCATCGAGTTTTGTAGAGGAGGCAATGGCAAGATGGATTGGTGGCTTGATGTCTGAGAGGGTATTGAGAAGCTCAACGACGCCGGGGAGTGGTTGGCATTTTTTGAAAAGGTCCCACTGGGCGACTACTTTGGCGGACCACTCGTCGGGATCTAAAGGTAATTCATACCATGAGAGCAATTGCAGAGTACCCTGATCTTTGCTTAGGCTTCTATCCTTAAGTAGGTCATAGAGTGAGATCTGTGAAAGAGCGACGATACCTTACGGCCTGTGCTTTGCATCCTGGCATTCACGCTCCATACTAAGTCGGGTTTGCCATATTCGTGGAGTATGTTATTGTAGATTCCGATGTAGATATCCTCGGAATTTATAAGAGTACCATCGAGATCGAAAATGCAGGCACGGACTGGGGGAAAGGTGGTCCTGGAAGTAGCCATTTCCATTGTTTATCGTTTGTTTTCAAGCGAGTAACAGGGTCTGTTAATGGATAGCAATGATGCTGGATGTTGTGGAGTAGAAGCTCAGGAATAGGAAGGTAATCTCAGGGCCCGCTTCTTCCAGGTCTTCTGCCTTGCTAGAGGTCACACAAGCCCTTTTGCCACACTCTACTTTTACTATAAGTCCGGTGCCCCAGCATATCTTCCTGGCGAGTTGTCTCCTTTTCAAATCCCGTATCAGCAGACTCTTCAAGCCGTGTCTGGGATTCCTGGCGCAGAACATACTGCTCAATATTGCCACGTCATCGTAAAGCAACTGTCATTGGCTCGACGCAAAAATTGGATCGCGTTATCAAGTTGTGAGGGCAATATGAACAAAGGAGATTACAGGCACCCAGGGCCTCTTTTCTGTATCCCGTGATGTCTGCCCTTTTGCTCAGCCTATGTCGAGATATCCTTTATTCACTAGTCTTTTCTTCATCATGTTACTGCAAAGAGCTGGTTTAAAGACAAACGCCTGACCGCTGATCCATACCAGCTGTAACGCAAGATTGAGGACAAAGGAGTGAGTGACTAGGTGCACGGCCCCGGACCGAACGGGAACAACGGCGCGAAGATCTGACGTCTGGTTACGTGCTGGGAACCCCTTTCGAAAGTCTGATCCATGGATGGAAGGAACCTCTATAGTATCCTTCTATACATCTCATCGCTGGCTTTTACCGCTAATGGCACCTGCTATCTGTGGACGGCGACGCCATCCATGGATAGAAGGAATTTCAATGAATAAACAGGATAGCTTTATATGTTACTACCTAACTATTGCAATTATCCCAGCTTTACCAAACCCTTTGTCGCCCATCATCTGGAGATCGCGATCCTGTGTTAGCAGATCGCGATGCTGCCTTTTCCCATCTTTGGTATTTCATCTATAGGCTTTCCCAAATGAAGCTGGGGTGACGACGGGGGCAGAATGGTGTTGATGCTGCATTCCCCCCATGGATATCTCCCTAAAATTGCTAGAAGGAATTTCTACGAATGGCAGGAACTTCCATAGTGTCCTTCCATACATCTTTTCGCTAGATACTATCACCAATAACGCCTGCCATCCATAAATGGCGCCTTATCCATGGGTGCAGGCACTATCCATCGCCGATGTCCACACTTACCACTGTGCTGCCCTCGTCGTTGCCCCAGTGAAACACCAAAGATAATAACATTAGGAAGAGACAGCGTCGTGATCTATTACATAATAAGCGGCAATGAAGGGTTTGGTAAAAGTCAGGTACTTACAATTCTTGACTATAAAGTCGATTCAAAGCTATCATTCTTGTCCAAGGAATCCCAACCATCGATGGATAGGGTCGCCGTCCATAAATGGCAGGCACCATTGGTGGTAAAATCTAGCGATGAGATATATGGAAGGATACGATAGGCGTTCCTGCAATGCATGGAAATTCCTTCCATCCATAGATGGGGCCATTCCATCCATGGATGGCAGAGTCCACCGATGGATTGCAACAAGTATGACATCGATCGAAGCTAAGGGCTTATTTGGATGGACAACGGCAGAGACCTTGCAGCAAGTCCACTAGGTCCATGGACTCCAGAATTGAGCCATCATACATCAACTTTTCCTGTCATTCAATGGGTTATGCGTTTTGTGTGTGATCCCTAGTCTCTCGCGGTACCAATTTTTTCTTTAGCCTTCAGGTATCCTTCATCGCCAAGGCCGCCTCTTGAGTCTCTCCCAACTTCTCGAGCGACCCTTATTTCAGGAAGTGCTGCGACCTATTCCGGGCTTATAGACGTTGGGGTCGTAACTCTAGATCTTGAGGGCGTCGTTGAGTGTTGTGCTGCAAAGGTACGTTGCAAGGATCCTCAGGTCTCCGGTCCGAACACAGTAACCCTCATGTCATCCCTTGTATAGCAACTGTCATCATGCTCATTATACAATGGTCACTACTATAGCAATGGAATCCACGGTGGTCAGTCCTGAGAAAGGTATCGATGCTTGTCCCGCCAATCCTATCATTGGCAAGCATCAGCGCGAGGTTGAAGGGACCCCGTCTGACCTCATCTTGCCCCCTGAGCCCAGTGGAAGCTATGAAGTCGATGAAAGTGTGAAAGCTTGTGGGTTCGGATCTTACTGCGGACTTGATGCCTTACTGATTGCGAAAACCTCTCAGCTTTCCCAGTCCAGGGAACAAAATTCCTCCACGCCCTCAACTACGGCACGTCGACATGGGGAAAGACTGCAAAACTATTCGTCGAACTACCGGGAGGAGAAGAAGCAAAATACTTTCTCAAGGTCGGCACAGCCTACACAAAGAAGATAATAGTTGACCTGGGTCTGTAGGTTCTCACGCTTGGCGCCACGGGAAAGCATATGTGCGAAGGAGAATTCGAGTCTCTGAAAGCTATTCATGCCGTCTCTCCTGACTTTGTGCCGAAGCCATATGCTTGGGGCAAAAATACACAGGACGATCCAGAAACATACTTCTTGCTCACGGAATTTCGCGACGTGGGTAAACAGGTATGTGCTCGCAGGCTGCGGGGAAGCATATGACGCATACTCCAATTGTTCATGCCCAGCGGGTATCTCCTTTTCTTATAATTCAAGATCAATCCTCCTTTCTCATTCATGATGTCGCTATTATGCGTAGCCAAGCTGAAGCCCGAATAGCCTGCAGATCCTGTTAAGCTGTCGGCCGGGTTAGCAGAAATGCATCAAAACTCGGTGTCCCCAACTGGAAAATTTGGCTTTCATATGGCCACTTGCCATGCCAAGATTGTCCAAGCAGTGGACACTTGGGAGGATTCATGGTGTGCCCTCTATACCAGGCATCTCGGACACGTGATGGAACTAGCAAAGCCGATTTTGGATTGGCCTGAGTTTGACTTGGTTTGCAAACTTACACTTCAGAAGGTCGTTCCTCGCCTTCTCCTACCATTGGAGGCAGAGGGAAGGGTCTTGAAGCCTTGTTTGATCCATGGTGACTGCTGGGATGGTGAGTAACATGGTCCTGTGAAGTCGATGATATTTGTTCTGATAGGTCAAGGCAACACTGCTATGGATATGAAAACCGGTCAGGCTTTTGTCTTTGACGTAGGCTCTTTCTATGGTCATAACGAATATGACACGGGTAATTGGAGGGCACCGCGACATAAACTAAGCAACGAGGCTTACATCAAGGAGTACAAAAGAAGGTTTCCCGTCTCACAACCGGAAAAGGACTGGGATGCGCGCAACCTCCTCTATTCGTTGACGTTCAACATTGGCAATACTATCTACATACCTGGCTCTAGCCAGAAACAAGTAGTCTACGATGATATGACAAGACTATGCAAAATGTTCTGCGACGCGGATCTCAGGGAGGGTCTAAAAGGTGTTGGCGGCTCGAATTGTGACTACGAATGTGCCGATGCAAAAGACGAGGAGGACGACCAGGAAAAGAAAGAGGGCGAGGAGAAAGGGGAGAAGGAGGAGAAGGCGGGAAAGGGAATAATTGTCAAGAGTGAGGAAGCAGACGTTGAGAAGGCGGGATACAACGATAGGCATGGGGAATTGGGTAACAAGGAGGAGTGAGGCCAATGAGTCCGCCGGAGGTGAAGCAAGAGGGAATATTTTTTGGAGGGTCGTGTGACCGGAGCATGCATCTATTGTCTGGAGAGCACATTCATTACAGCTCATGTAAAATAGGTGAATTAGGGAGAAAATCTGTTGCAAGCTTTAAGAGCAGACAATTCCATCTACTACTTATTGCTCTGCAAAAATCACATGTTCCACAGTTGGAGAAGCTGTGCTTCGCTTAATACAGACTGTACCTCGAATTGAATCCATTATATGGCTCGGCCTCAAGAGACCACCAACACCTTCCCACCACTTCGCGCCATCAGAGGGGAGGCGAAAATCACTGGGGAGATGCCGACAACCAGTCATTTTAGTTACCTTTGAAGCTATATCCTACCAACTATCGTAGCTCTGTTCTAGTAATTTTGCTGTTGTTATCAATAAGTTAAGCGTATCTTCTAGCTATCTCAAGTTATATTAAGCATGGAACTACCAAAAATTGTCTTTTGGAGTCGGAGAGATGAATCAATCTATACGTTTTCTCGTCTTGAATAAATAGCAAGACATCGACTTCTCCCTATTAAACAGCAGATATTACGTTTCAAGTCAATTGTTTACAAAATTTGCTCTAAGACTGGCCAATATTGTCGGTGCTCTCATTGTCTTATTTTCGCGCACAAAGTGTTGTGTACTGACGTTGTGCGCATGAAGTAGCTGCAAAAGATTGGTCTACACCGTTAATGGCAAATCGGAAAAACCGTCTATTTCAATCTTAAGCCATGTAACTCCTTGGTCATATACAACAACAAGTAGGTATAGAAATGCTAACTATGCATGTCATAAAGCACGATTTTACCATTCCACATCTAAATGTAAATTAATATTTGGATAGGAAATAATGAGATTGTATATTCACACGAACATCTAAGCCTACATTTAAGCCTGTACCTATGTTCATACCTATGAATTTAAGCCTTAAAGCCGTAATATAAGCGTAGACGAGCTTTCTTGAGCACTAGTTGTACCAAATCTATTATTTTTATAACTTAACACTTTCTCGAAATTGCGAAGTCTAGCTTTATAACTTGCACAGCTAGCATTTCTGTTTCTACATTAATGGCGCGCCGTACACTCCTAGGCTTGGGCTTAAGTGTAAGTTGCCCCATAAGTCAACATCCTCTTTCGACAACCAGACCGTCAGATCAAAAACGTCAGCGAGCTTCCCTATCGATACTTTCTAGCGCGTTGGTAGGGGCCATTGTCATCGCAAAAGCGAAGGAGGGTCTACTTCGCAGTCCGTCAATCTAAAATTCTAGCACTTCACGGACAGGGAGCCAAGACTCCGATGCTCTAGGACTTCACCTTATCTACAACAGCCTCAGTTCGAGTGGAGACATCATATTTGTGCATGGTTTAGGTGGTACTGCTAAGAGAACATGGTCTTGGGAAAGGAATTTAGATTACTTCTGGTCCTTGTGCCTGGCTGATGAGGATGGAATATCATCATGGAGAATATTCACATTTGGTTGTACGTCTTCCCGAGCTGCTATTTCCCTGGTGTGCCCTATCATGGGTTACGGAATATGGCGAATGCGAGTCAGCACCTAGTGTACATAAGAGCTGTGTTCCTGTCTGACCTGCGTGCCCCCAGGCAAGAACAACACTAACTCTCGACGACTTAGCAGATAATTCCAACTTTGAAGGCGCTGGTACCAACATTAATATCATCGAATTTGCTAAGGATTCTCTATTTCGGACGCTGTTTTTCTCCGATGGCATCGGAGACAAATGGACCCCCATTGACTGGCAGCCTACCATCTTTGTTGAATATTTGCTGGATCGGTTGGATCGCTGAGATGGAGGAATGAGTACGCATAGTTTGAGGCGCTAGAATCTATGGAATGAGACTCCTAAGATACATGGTGGGATCAACACCTCTGAGTGTCAACGCTAGAATGGCAAATAGCATACTCATGCTGTTTGTCTAACAACATTCTATGGGAGACTTGGTAGTCGAAAAGGCATATGTGCTCGGTAATAATGATGGCCACCACAGCGGTATTATATCGGAAACACAAGGAATCATGTTTATTGCTACGCCGCATAGAGGAGCCCATTGCGCGAAGATGCTCGACAGCATCCTCTCTACGACTCATTTTGTGCACCTCTAAAGGCTTATATTATAAATCTGGGTATAAGAAAATGGAGCATAAGTCATGTAAAGAGAGCTTACACCTAAGAGATAATTGTTAATAATACCCCTGGAAATTATAGTTCTTGAGGTTTCTAACTCTTAATCATAGCTTTTTCGTACTTAACAAGTGTATAATAAAAAGAACATGCTGCTTTAAAGGACCTCAATAAATATTGAACGTAACTTTGACAACCCTTCTATGTGTATAACTTATGCTGTATTCTCTTACATTCGAGGATGCTGCCAAATATAAAAGAACAGTTCCGGACGTAATGCGGCGAGTTTTATTTCGTATCCTTCTTCGAGATTACCTTATGAAAAAGAGTTTTGAGCTTAAACAGGCCATGATTGTCGAGAAAAAACCAAGCGTCCTTGGGTACGCTCATAAGATATCAACTACATTGAACTTAGATCACCGCAGCATTTGCAACTTCAAGAGCAAGGAAGATGCAATACACCATCCGGGTCGAGACCAATTTCAAACCGGGAGATCAATCGCGAGCGTTAAAACATCCATCAATACGAACCAGGATCCGGAAAGCTGGGACACCGATCACATCTATACAAACTCCCGCACCTCGCACCCTCATCCGCCTCTTCAGCGCCCATCCTCGTCTAGAACTATACCAACCTCGTCTCCCGCTGTCTCGACCTGGTCGCACGCTGTAATGCCGGCATGAACATCATGATGAAGCTCAGCGTCGTGTTCGAATCCAGCAAGGCGATAGAACAGACTGATCACGTTAAGAAACATGCTCTGCCAGCGACATTTTTTATCCCACTGAGTTTCACGGCGAGTTTGTTTGGGATGAATTTCGAGGTGTTTGGGCAGGGGCGTTTGGGGATTTGGATATTTCCTACGGTGGCGGTGCCGATTACGAGGTTGAATTATGCGTTTATGTGTGGGATGTGGAGGGATTGATTTATAAGGCGGTAGGATCGTGGGAGGGGAGGAGGGGGGGAGGGCGAAAATAGTGTGTAGAGTATCCAGAACCATATTCGCCCGAGTGGGACAGTAGACCTTGAGAGTCTGATCTGTTGTGTACAGGCTTCAATATGTTGTCACTCACAATTGCTATGTTTGGTTATATTACTATTCCCTAACTGAGGCGTTTCCTAGTATATGTTGCATTCGCCCCATAGATAGACGTCTTGCATCCATGGATGGCGAAATTCACCAATGGAATGCAACACATATACGGCTTTTCAAGGTTGTGCGAATATTCTCAAGACAATTGCATGCTTTTCTGTACCAGAGATTAGAAAGATCGTCGGTCGCATTCATTCCATTCTTCGTTATCGCCAACCCCGAACCAAGTCCCCCAACTCAAATACCATCATTCACTCGGCCTTACACCCCATTAACGCGACCAAAACGTCACCAATTCGTCAAAGTCCTCTCTCTTCAAAGCTGACGGATCCCTAGTGTCTCGCGGCACCAATTCCCTCCTTAGCCTGCAGGCAACCTTCTTCGCCACCGCCGCTTCTTGGGTCTTGCCCAGCTTTTCGAGCAACTCCTTCTTCAAGAACGTGGTGCGAGCTAGTTCGGGCTTGTAGACATCGGGATCGTAGCTCCAGATCTTGAGGGCATAGTTGATTTTTCTCCTGCATAGGTTAGTACTTATATGGTATGGGACGTGGAAGACTTACACAGCTTCATTAAAGTCCCCCATGCGGATTAGATGCTCCGCAATCTTGTGGCCTACATCTGCGAATCGGTGGTCTTGATCGCCGATTGTTGAACGAAATTGCTCCTGGGCTTTGCAATGGCATTCGAAGCTTTCGTCTAAGCGGCCTTGCAGGGCGCGAAGATTTCCGAGAGCATAGAGAAACCGGCCAGTCCTATTGAATTTCCTTAGCCATCGGGGTCCATTAGTACGCTGGAAGGAGGCGAATAGTACCTGAAGGATTCTTTATCATTCTTGCCTAGAGCCTCCTCTCGCACTGCCAGACTGTCTATCAGGAGAGTCTCGCACTCGCTAAGTCTACCTTGCAACATATATGCCAACCCAAGATTTGCCTCTCGCGAAGTAGGGACATGTAGGCCCATGGATGTAAGTATGTTACTACTGTATAAGAGACCGGCGATACCTTCGTTGTAGTGGCCGTCTTGGATTTGGCTGATAGATAGCTCAGAATGGCATAGCGCCAGTCGCTCATCGACTGTACCAAGCTCCAGGGAGGTCTTCTGTTGTATTACAAGCGACATCACCTTGTGCTCGCGGCTGGCGGCGTGATCATTGGTGTCTGCGGCAATGGCTCCGAGGCAAAAGTGGATGTCAATGAGTAGGCTATCTTTTCTGGAATCGTCACATCCGTCACAAATGTTTTGGGCGAGCTTGAAGAAGCCATCAAAGCCGCGAGTTAGCCCTCGCTCGCTTTGGTACCTGCGACGTGTTATCTAGTGTTTAAGTTTTGGACTACGGCAAAGTGAATATCACCATGCAGCATCGTTCAACAAGGCTGCAAATTGTAGCCTTGTCTCCGTCGAACAGTCATTTACTGATTCCCATAATTGCTTGAGCCTCAGGACGTGCGGGTAAAGAGCCGCACAGAGTGGCCACCTGCTAACGAGAAGGCGCTTGTTGCTGGCTTTTTGCTGCATGCTAAACATTCGTCGCGACGGCTTGGGCATAGCCGAAGGCCACTCTGTCCATAGAAGGTGCACGGCAAACTTAAAGTATGCTTGTACCTGCTCTCGATCAAGCTTGGCCCTCACAGCATCCTGAACAAGCCGATGTACTGACAATTCTTTATTCTGCGTATTCCTCTTGATTAGAGAAGATTGGAGTAATTCTGTGCGTGCTTCTCGATAGGACTTCTTGTTGGATGGGAAATTTTCCACCGACATCACAGACGCTTCTGCGAACATATCTTCTTGAATACAATCGGGGTCAAGGAATGACATTAATTCCAGAAGGACCCTTGATTCAGGGTTCAGCCTTTCGAAAGCCCATACAGTCGAGATACTATGGGAATATGTTCTGACGCCTGTGTCAAACCTCTTCCCATGGATTTCCGAATGTTCTGTGCGATCCTGATAAAGCTCCAGGAACTCCGTCAGGTCCAATTGCAGACGACGTATTACGCTAGCCATCTGCACGATGGCCAACGGTAGGCCACCAAGAACATGTGAGATTTGTCTAGCCACATTATGTGGTTCTTCATTGTCCATTTCGGTCAAGCTATTCAGCAGGTACGCTCCCTCTTCATCACTTAAAGGGTTCAGGTCAAGTCCGGAAGATCGGGTAGAGAACAGACTCTTAGCTATAGGGTCACGGCTAGTTATCAACACCGAACCACTTCCTTGAGGCCAGAACTCCGTCAAAAGGCAAGGGTCGTCAGCGTTATCGAATGTGATGAGCCATTCGGCTTCCCCAGAGCTTGTTGATGAAGGATTGAGAGCATCGTCTGTATTTATGGCTCTTTTCTTGGGGCGTGAAAGCCAATCTTTCAGAATTTCCCTGCCAACAACGTGGTTCTTGTCTTCCGATGGGTCTTGCAAGCCTAACTTGACTGAGATGTCGTTATAACACTCATTTAGCTTAGCTACCGTGTCGGCGCGCACCCAGAAAATGGCATCATAATCACCCTTGTGCTGGAGAGCAAACTCAAGCGCAATTTCTGTCTTACCAAGCCCGCCGAGTCCACACAAGGCGAATTGCCTAAGCCTATCGCTCCCGGAGGCAGTCATCTTCTGTTTACCTGGCAGAAGTGCCTGACCAATGAGACTCAGAACATCTTGCTGACCCGTGAATTCTCTGTTACCATCGTAGGAATCGAGCATAATATATGGTAATCTTGGTGTGCTGCGCGGCTCTGAAGAAGCGCCAACAGACTCGGTCATTTCGAAAAAAACTTCAGATGAGCTATCATGGATGACGGCCAGCCTATTTCTTCTTTCTTTCATATTTGTCGCAGGGTTGGCACTGCTGGATGGATAGGATTGCGACTGCATCGCCTAGCCTAAGGAGCTAGAATCTCCGGGGAGTGAGCTCCTGATATACATGACAGAATAACACTTATGGGTGGCAATGGAGAGGGGTAGAAGACCCTGGAAAGGTGACACGAATACCAACATGGTGATTGGTCCAAATATTCCAACACTTGGTGTCCTGGGCAGCTCTGAAGAAGCGCCAATAGACTCGATGACTTCGAAATCGACTTGAGATGAGCCATCATGGGTGACGGCCGAACTATTTCTTCTTTCTTCTATATCCTCTTCACCAATTACCATCAACAGCCACTTCATGTATATATGAAGACAGATCTCAATACTGACCATGGACTTGAAGTTCACTCAAAGTGGGCGAATACGTGCTTGTGGTAGCATATCGAGATACCACTGATGGGATGCCGTTGGGCAAATCTGCACCAGCACGATAGACCAAAACACGCTTGCTTCTAATCTCGCAGATATCACCTTTTCAGGGCCTACTTCGCCAGCCTTAAGTCCAGCTTCATAGTGCTATACAGTTAATAGGTTTATACAGTTAAGAGGTAAACCCTTCCAACGTTAAAAGATTTCTTTATGAAGAGCGTTGAGATCTGCGTTATGTCATGGCAACCATGTCTTTGTTGCTGCTCTAGGCTTGCAAGGCGTAGTGAAATATTCGAATTTTGAGGATGTAAGGTTCGCTTCAAATCGATGGCATCTAATAAGACTGTTTAATCATTGCTAGGCCTATTAAGACTATTCATGGATAACCTGATCTTCTGAAGCAGCGTACGCAGACCAAAAGTCTTGATTTGCGCTAACCGTTTTCCGAAAAGCCCTAACCCTTATTCAGATGTGGTCCCTGGAGCATGCCGGTGCCTTCGCGGTGCTGTAGGGCATAAACTTTGGCTTATTAATAGGTGCCTTAGGCGCATGGCCCCCAATTAGGAGATATGCTGGGGTTTGACCAACCGTGTGGCCCTAAGGAGATGATGCCTAAATGAAGCGAGGTTGCCTCTAGAGTCACCCTAGAGCGCGCCGCCTGAGCAACAGGATTTGATCCCTAGAGCTAGTCTCCTCGGCCTCTAAAACAAGCTTCTTTAGGGGCATCTCTTTTCCTCCAGGCATCAGCCCTACAGGGGAAATCGCTACGATTGACGCCAGCAATCGTAAGATTCGGTTTACAGAGCAAAACTTGAACGGTAAATATTCGCCATTACGAAATCAAACGAAAATAACGCTGCACCTGCCATTTCTTGACGAACCACAAAAAGTTGTGAGGGGGCTACCTTGTATCGCTCGCGTAACCAATAATTTTTTGAATTCATCCATACCAATCCATCCCGTAACCACAGTTGGCTGGCAATATTTCCTATGTAGCTTTACCTCATGAAAAACATTCGTTACCTCCGTTCCAGATTCGCTAATCGTCCAGTCAAACAAACACAGCACCAGACCCCCAACTCAGAACCGCAGATCCCTCGGAACACCCACGCCTACCTCGCCCACCAACTCGTCCTCACCTTCGCCTTCTTCCCATCCACCAGTTCTCCCTCATACTCCCCCGCCCACCCATCCTCCACCTCCCTCGCAACCGCCCCATCACTCAAACTCCCCACCCCACTATCTCTCTTCTCCTCCCCCTCCTCCTCCCCACCACCTATCTTCCTCATCTCAATATCCCTCTCTACTCTTCTTGCTATCTTTCTCTTCTTCTTCTCACCCCGCCATTTCTCCCCCAAACGCACCACACCCCCACCGCCAGCATAATAAAAAAACAAATAGGTACGATCGTAGCAGTGGCGATTTTGCAGCTGTGATCACATGAGGTGGCTTGGGTGGTGGTGCGAAGACTGCCTTGGCCGTGGTTGGTGAGGATGTGGGTTCCATTGTTGGAGGAGGATTCGGGGGAGGGGTGAGTTGCGCTGGCGTGTGGTGTGGAGAGCGTGGTGGGAACGGAGGTTGTGGTTGAGAGGAGAGAGGTGGAGAGGTGGGTGGAGATTGGGAGTGAGACTGCGATTTGGGGGAGGTGGGAGGAAGTTGGGACTGGGACTGCGATTTCGGGGTCGTACATCTGGGGGACGGTTAGTGGGGCTGAGGTGGTAGGAGAGTGTTCTGTGGGTTTGATTGGGTGCTTACTATGAATAGAAGGTCGAGACGGAAGCTTTGGAATAAAAAGAAAATCTCAGATATCTCGGTGTTGTGATGCTGCGATTGTGTGCAGCGATGTCGAAGTAATACTATATCAAAGCCTTCTCAACGCACGCAATTAACACCAAGAATCTTTCCGCGCAAGATTTCACAGAATTGTGAATCTTCGATCTAGATATACCTCCCCACCGGTCCTGCGCCCTGGGACACCCAAATCCATCACACTCGCCGTAGCTGAACCCGAAACACGCGAGCACGAGGCTCAGAAACAATAATGCCAAGCATACGGCATCTAATAGGCTCAAAGCACCCGAAGGATTCAGAAGGATCGCGGCCCGTAGCCTCAGCGCCGAATCGAAACAAACTTCTAATTCCATCGCGCGAATTTCCGACACGACACTGCCGACAAAATGGCGGCGCGGTGAGTACCTTTAAATTTTTGGTTGGTGGGGAGTGGTGAGTCGTCAGTTTGATTCGTGCTTCTCTCGTGGTGGCGTGGCATGGCATGGTGGGGCGGAGTTCCTGCAGGGGTGGAGGCTGAGGCTGGAATGCTGCAGCTTCACTGGAATTGGCACGACACTATGAGTGTAGTGTGGGATTCGAGATAATTTAGGATGTGTGAGGTTTTAGAAAGCCTCTTGTGCAAGATTCACAGTATGAGCTGCTGCGACTTCAGAGCTGTGGGTCTCGAATGACATTAGTTCGAAAACTAACTTGCATACGCTTTGGGAGCCAAAAATCCTCCGGGTGCTTCATAACAAGGTTTGTCGGCTTCTCAAATGAATATTTTGGATGCAATAGACGGCAATATCGTACATTGTTTGTCGTAGTCGTACATGGAATAGCAAATCAAAAGAATTCGTCGTTGAAAACAGCCGTTAATGTGAAGAGCCACCAACCATGACCCCTATAGACTCAACCTGTCAGTGATTGCAGCCAGAGTGAGAGTCATAAGCGGACGCATATGGTGATGTGAATGGCAGCTTACCAAATATGGAAAAGAAACTCCAAACCGTTGTAAGATGAATCAGATTCGGTGGACAATACCTGATTCGATCCTGTTAGCGCGTGTCCGTTTGTGCGAGCAATGATACTAACCGATCTCCAGAAAGCCCAATGAACCCCACCCAAAAGAGCCACTGTCCAATCAATGGCAAAATCATGGTTATGGTAAAGCAGACGCCAAAGAGGACGATAGTTCTTTGGCCTTCCTTTTTCCTTGAGCACGTGGTATAGCATAAGAGAACGAGCCAGACAATGAACGCAAAAGCTATGGTAATCAGCCAAAGTAGAACCCCGGCATACATTATCTTCGCGTCATGCGCGCCTGGGATGTCGCCGAGATGTCCTCCCTTGAGATATCCAGATATCACGGCCCAATGGGCCGTTCTGCCGATGTAAAAAGAGGCCATGGTCTGCAGGATGCCTTCAGCAATGGTGCAACTCGCTCCCAATGAGGTGTAATATGAATTTTCAGCTCCCACGGCCGCCAGCAGAGCCCCAGTCCAAGCCAAGCGAGGACGGGCACACCAGAGGAGAATAAGGTTGCTGACTGAGATGTGTTCAAAGCCCGGTGTACCTTTTATGAGTAGAGCGTTTATGGCATTGCCTGCAATAGATAGGGCGGCCGAGGCAGCCCCACTTAGCAACCACCAGCTTGTCGATGATTCCCTGGAGCCGCACATCCTGCAGGTAAGATATTTTATTACCGAACGATGACCGAGGATTAGCGACGCAATCAGAGTTATCCCATTTACAATGGCGAAAGAACCAAGCTGGGCCCTTGTGGTTGGACATTTATAGGTGGGACGAGCGTCTGAAACGTCAGTGGAATTGTACGCGACTGTCCACTGCCAGGCAAATAGATTATTGTGTGCAGAGATTTCGAGGTCGTCGTAATCCTCCCATATGGTCTTGTATCCCTCTACCGATATGTTGAGAGGAGGTTGGAACAAAGTGGGCGAGGAGGATGGCGTAATAGATGGGTTCTTGCAAGTCTCCTGAGTTGTTAAATTAGGGCCAAAGCAGTATCTATCAAGGATCCAACGAACAAATAGCGAAGCATCTGAATCGTGTCGGCATAAGGAAGGACATGAGTTCTGAGCTACGGCAAGGCAAAAGCAGCCTTGAGAGTTAGCTTCAAAACCACAGGCGGCAATTGATGAATTTAGCGCCTCGCAGGGAATAATATCCTGGCTGTACACACAAGAGGGTGCTCCTGTAGACTTCCAGTAATTGTCGTAACTTTGAGAGCTATTGTCGGCAACCGGTCCAAAGTAATTATCGAACAGCAAATCGGTTTGGCAATCCTGGAGTAAGGTCGGACTCGCGGATAGCGCAGAGGACTGAGCATGGATCGTTGGTATGATCAAAATAAGTAGCGGTAGGCAATTGGACGCCTTCATATTAATTTTGAACTGAGACGGATATGCAAAGAAAAATACGGCTCCGTAATTAATAACAAAAGAGAAGATGCTCTCACACAAGCTTTAACGCGGAACAATTAATCCACACAGACATATCTGACGGGGGAGTTGCTTGGTACATATGGAAGATCCACCTACAGCCTTGCGTGTAGTGACGCAATGGCTTTGGCCAATGCTGACCGGTGGACATAGGAAAAATGCCGAACAGAACCTTTAATGGCGGTGGCTGAAGCATTTGTGGCCGTTCTGGTTGGATAAGCGCGTGTCGTATCCGTCATATTGTGTAAATGCTGGAAATTATTAGGTGTAGCGGCATCCTCCGGGTGGGAGACCTCCCCAGTTGGAGTTGAAAACAGACGAGAGCAATACCGTAAAAGTGGTAGGGTAAGCAGCTACGCGCAGATTGTAAAAATGCCCTACCACAAGCAATTAGCCTGGTGTATCCAGCAAGGAACAGTAACCCATGTATGAGTGATATCAAGAGGCTGAGCTTGCTGGATATCATCTGTGGGCGCTGGAAGAGAACATGATCGCAGAATATGCATTCGCGAGTCATAGCTGGAAGCAGCCTCACGAACACACCAAAGGCAGTCTAGACCGTAGTTCTGTGGTCGGTGTGGCTTTAGAATAATACTCATCAGGCGAATCGCAATACCACCGGAGCCACACGAGCGACTTGAAGACCGACAAATTCCGTGTACGTACGCCATGCATTCTTGGGAAAATGCGAGTCGGCCCAAGGACGAGGGGTCATTGGTGTTGACATTGTGTGCCGAAGGTGATCCGGCGAGGTGGTTTGCTGGTTCAACGCGTGGCTCGGCAGTGCAGCTCACTAGTCAACCCAAGGCTACCTTAGACCCCGGCAATTGATGGCAACAGCGCCTAGGGAAACACAGCAGAGGGAGCAGGCACCTACTTCCATCTGTGGCTGAGGCAGTCCCAGCCATATGGTTCAGGGGGAAATTTGCAGACCTCCCAACTATATTTAAGTCTACTAGATATCTGATTACTAACTCCTGTTATTTGGGTATCGGTTCCTACACTTCTTTAATCAGCTAACCCGGTCTCTTTTCTAAGACACCAATAACGTTCCCTCTCATACCTCCTCTCCCTCATCATCCCACCCACCTTTCTCAAGTAGGTATTCCCTAACCTTCTCCCTCGCCTCGGTTAGAGCCCGCCCTAGCGCGTCCTCCCACTGGCCCTCTATCACCCCTACCTTTTCCTTCAGATCCTCTGTCAGCTTCATTTCTCCTCTCCTTTGCTCCTCTCCTGCAGCCCAAGAGGCATCCCTTGCGTGCGCATCAATTCTGCACCTTACAATTAAAGTATGCGAGCGAATCTCATGAAGTAAGCACAGTAGGTTGATTTGCGATTCGATGAATTGGTATGTACTCTTCTCTGCGTGACCTAGAAGCGAGTAAAGATATTGCATTGGGTGTTCGTAGTAGCTTGGATTTTCATCGTATTCGCTAGGAGGGATTTGTATTTCGAACCCTTCTAAATGGTTAGGGATCTTATGGAGAATCTCCAGCAATGAAGGGGCAATATCCCAGAACGCCGATAGCTGGACCTCAACGCCTCGAGTAACATTGCTCTCGATGACGGTGAGAAAAGCTTGAGCTCGGGAATAGGCCGCTCGTTCAAAGGCAATCCGGCGTTCCTGTGCGTCTTTTGCAAAGAAAGATTCTGCTTCTGCGCGCTTACCATCATTTTGCGATTGTTCATAAGGCAGGAGGACAATGGCTTTATATTTATCATTGCGTTCACTGAGCAGATCATAGATCCGATGGTGGAGGGTTTCGCGTGCTTCAAAAAGCCATTTTAGTTGAGTAAGCTTTTCTAGAAGTTCGGGTTGCTCATCGCCTTCTTCTTGGGGCAGGTTAGGGCTGCGTGATTGGGCATCGGAAAATAGTTGGCCGCTCAACATATTAAGCGAAGAATTCGCTAGGTTGATGCGCTCAGTGTACATGGAGTGCAGTGGTGTAAGGACTAAGCTTTGAAAGAGGTCGAAGTCAGTCTGTAGGACGTCTTTTTCGGATTGCATGATCTTCGCCTCAACATCTCTATCAGCTTGCTCGAATTCCGCTTGTGACATCTCGCCATGTTCAAGTCGAAAGTCGACGTCCTGACTGTGTATTGATCGTTGATGCTTGCACCATGAGTCTGCTCGTTGTCTTTTAGTGAGCATTTGGGAGCTGTAAGATTCTCTGATGGTTTCTGCTTCTTCCTTCTCATTAAGGCATCGCACAACGGCTCTCATGTCAGCCAAATCAGGATGGCTATTATTGACAGCTGGGTGGTGTCTAGGGTAAGGTGGTGGCAGTGTCACGAGCCGAGAAATGTCCAGCCTTCTCGGATCTGGGGTATATGGGGCCGATAAAGGTGTTGGCGGGTGGTGTGGAGTGGTCGAAGATCCTTCCTCAGGCCAGCCGACTTTCTCCGGGGGATACTCATCAGAACTATACGGTGGGGCTTGATTTGTGCCCTGAGTTTGCCAGCAGCCGTCTCTCATCGAACTTGACTGTACATTCTCATGTACAGCAGGCGAATTGCGAGTTTCAAGAGGCACACCCATATACTTCGACTCTCGTTTTGATCGTTCAAGTACATGGAAGGCATCACCAGACGCAGCCTCTCCGGAACGAGATTGGTCTTCCCACCAGCGGCTAGGCGCTCTACCCCGAGAATCCATTTCATCTTGGCCCGTTCCAATGCTCATGCTGGCGATTGGCGAAAGATTGGGTATGTAATCTTTCAACCAGGCACTTTCCGGCCGATGCTGAACGCTGCTGTTCGTCGTGGCGCTGCTAGGAGACTCATGCTTCCGGCTGACAGGGGAAGATCCACCCTGGGAGGACGAATCAATCAAAGCACTTGATGCAATGCTCGTCCTCTTGGATGTTCCAGCCCTGGAGAGATTTTGCAAACTTTCATGGAAGCTTTCGTCCATAGCATGATGGCCAAAAAGACCTTGAGTTAGATCGTCAATATCAATATCTTCCTCCTCAAACACTGAGGCATACTGTTCCCTTCTTATTCTTGACTCGGCATTGATATATTGAACAAATAGATCAAGTCTTTCCGAATCGTTGGCGGCGGCCGCCTCGCGTTCGGCAAAAACTCGATGGCGCTCAATGGCACGCCCAGCAAAAGCTCTCGGTGTTTCTGGACCAATCAGATCCGCTTCTGGCTCTTGTGCGGGCTTTGTTACCGGTGTCAATGGTACTTGCATTGACTCGTCAGAGTTGGGCATATGCAAAATATGGGATATTGGACGTTGGTCAAGCGCAGGCGGCACAACCAGAGACAATCTTTTAGGGGAGTCTTTCATCCCATGCAAGACCGGCATTGGAACCGCCTTCGGCGATTGAAGGGCTGACGCAATGGGAGCCACTGCGTCATTCGAGAAGGAATCTCTAGACGGAGAGAATGGATGGGCAGATATGGAAGCGGAAAAGCGATGCGACCGGCTTGATTCTGGCTGAGGCGAAGTGTGTGAAGCCGCAAAAGATACAGATTTGCCAGAAAGGCTTCTGAATTCTCCACTGTTCAGAGCGCCATCCAAGCTTTGCATGCTCTGGGCGCTCTTCGGAGTAGACTTGGGGAGCATCCTTTGCCTCTGTTCCTTTGACTGAGGAGCTGGGAGTACCAGGTCCACAGGCTTCACGGTATCTGCGTCGTCTGCCCATGGAGCTGCACTTTCTGAAGGAATCGCGGAGTCATCAATAGCTCGACCCTTGCCATTTCGGCTTTCACTACGCCGTTCGCGAATACCTTTGGCACTGCGATTTCGAACAGCAGGGCTGCGGAACAGTCCGCCAGTGGAAGAGTCCCTACGCATGTGCGCAGGACTAGCCCCTGTCGTAGTTTGTGGATAGTCGGTTTCAGCTCGCTTCCTGTATAAGATGCTTCCGGTGTCGATATGCAAGGGTGATGGACCCTTGATACGTGGACTCAAAGGACCTTGGGCGTTCGACGCATCTTCCTCCGTCCAGTCCGCTGGGGTGGGCGGAACAGTGTCGAGCGTTGTGCCGGTGCCTGGTGGACGCCTGGTACGTAAGGGAAGGGCAAGTGCTGAACAATTTGAAGGACTTTCGGGGGTGCGATTTAGACTTTGAGAACGAGCAGATGATGGTGGGGGACCAGGGGGCGGTGGCGGCAGTGGCATACCAGGTGCCCAAGTAGTCGGACTTGGTGAATGGCTTGATGAACGTGACACGCTACCAGCGAGGCCCAGAGCACCAGTGGATGCCGCTCTCCGCGCAGTAGGCGCACGCATTGGGGGACCGCTATTTGCAGCTTCTGGTGACTGCGTGAGAAGCTGAGCTGTGGTGTCTTGGAGGACATCAATTGCATTAGTAGGGGACCCTGTGTTCGGGCTCTTGCCTCTGGATGTCAGTGTGGAGAGTAAACGATCCGCATGATTCTTAGATGCAGAACGTATCCGTTGACCAGAAACTTGCGTAGGAGGTGGAGGAAAGGCTGGGCCCGCGGAAGTGTTTGGAGAATCGCTAGGAGTTGCTTGCTGGCGGGGTGTGAGCGAAGGGCCTTGGGGATATCGGGACACAAAGTCAGGGGACAGAGTCGTAGCGGCGCTGACAGGCGTCCCATAGTTGGATTCGGTACTGGGAGATATAGTATCAGCAGGAGAGACCATACTAGCTGGACGCTGGTCCGAATCCTGGGATTCTCCGTCTCGACGTGGGGAGTAGGGCGGAGGTGGCGAGGCAACGGGCTCTGTAATATCTCCATTAGTCTTTTTTCCTTCGCGTTGGATGGTTCACCATACCATCAGGTCCAACAAGACGCGGAGCCAATGCCGGCGCTCTTGAGGAATGACTGGTGTTTGACCTGGTAGTGGAGACGGGAGTGTCGTTGCTCAGAGGGCCCCATTGCTGAGGATTATAGGTCGCGCTCAAGCCAGTATGTGACCGAAAGGCCAGAGGCGACGTCCCCCTCATTGCAATTCCTGGAGAGGCAGATTTGGGGGACTGTGGATAGGCCGACGCAGAGAACGGACTACTCAGGCTCGTTGCAGATATGGGTGTTTGAGAGACACTGCCGATGCCGAGGCCAACGTTGCGTGCGTTTCCCAGACTGGTTGTGAGGAGGTTTGGAGGTTGGACAGCATGCTGACGGCGGCGTGGTGATGCTGGTATTGCTGCCGGTCTTGAGGCGACGTTGTAGTTATATGGAGTAGTCATGAGGGGCGCGATTAAGCAGAGGCCTACTTGGAGGCCTCTGGAGGTATTGGCTATTGCATTGTCACTCTGCAGACGTGATGAAACGAAGGTATGATCATCATGAAGAAGAGAAGATCAACCAATATCAGTAGAAAAGGACTGGTGCAGGATATTTCTAAGCGCATGTGCACAGAGCCATGCAAGGCTTGTGGTCGATTGCAGAAGCGCGAGCGTCGAATGGTCCATGCTGCAGGTGCAATTGGCTGTACAAGTCTGGATCACATCCTGCTGCAGGAGGTTGATCTATTCTTTGCATCAAGGAGGCTTGACTAAATACATTTAGTGGACGGTCTGATACTGAAGGAGTTTAGAGAGCGAAGACGGGCTGAGATGGCGGATTGAGGCTGGCGAATAGGAGCCAACATCACAGCGGCCGGGCGCTTAGAGGAAGACCTTCTCGGCCCCATCCTTGAGTGCATGCTGCTACTGCATCCAACCACCACACCACCTTCGGCCTCAATCACTTGAGGTAGAAACACTGTCCAGCCGTGGATGGCATAATGTGTAGCGTTCAACAAAAATGGTTATGTCATGGTGTTGTCTGAATAAGCTTGATTAGGATCACCATGGTCAAAAGGTTGTGTATTTAGTGCATGTTCATTGAATGAGATCTATGTTTGGTAACAGTTACTTGGCATATCTATTGATACAGAGGATCGCATGATCGAGCCTTTGTCATCTTCCATGACCAACAAATATGAGCCTGAGCCTGCGCCAAGCCGTAAAAAATGCCAGTTCTGCGACAAACTTCTATGATACATGACCCTATGCGCAAAGCCGAAACAATATGAATTCCTCATTAATTTACCTCTAAAGGCCACGTCCAGGCGGTGTGGCAGCGCAGCTGACAGTGACAAACCATGGGCCGCGTCTGAATAGAAAAGATCTTGGTGGAGTAAGTGATGAGAGCAAAGGGGACTGGTTGGAAGTAGACCAGCATAGTGGAGGTCTTTGAACAGAGAAGAGAAAGGTCAAAGAATAGCGCTCTATGCTTTGGCTTCCTCACCTCCGTCGGTACCGTTCGGTTGCTGCTCTGCTGAAGCCTCGTCTTGAGTGGTCGACTGGCCCTTGACATAGTCGTTGAACACGGCAAGTGCCTCGTCGACTTTCTCACGCAATTTCTCGTTGTCGTCGATCCTGGTCTCGTTAGCACCATCTATCATCTACAACCAGACTTTATTGACTCACAATGACATTAATTCCTGATTATCCATCTCTAAGAGCATACCGGTAATCTTGCCTGCCAGCTCGGGCTGTAATACTTGGATCTTTGGGTAGATAGCTTCGCCAAGCAGTTGCTTCTGCTGATTAGGTGGAGCTGCTGCAAGAGCCTCTAGCTGTGCAGATGCGCCGCTAGCTCCTACAGTAGGTGGACCACCAGCGCCCAACCCACCAACACGGCCTTGATTTTGACCGAAAGTAGGTCCCGGTGACATACCCATATTCATTCCCATACCGCTCCGCCCAGGCTGGCTGGGGAATTGTTGAGGACGGCCATCTCTACCACGCATACCCTGGAGGCCCATCATCTGTTGTGGCATTCCTTGCATGCCTTGCATTCCCTGCACCTGACCACGGCCACCTTGCCCACCACGACCCAAGGTAGCTTGTACTTGAGCTAAGGCCTGTGGATATGCCATACCAGCAGGGAACCCACCAGGGCCACCTTGAGGCATTGCACCGAATGGCATCTGACCGGGCATACTGAATGCGTTGGAGGGCATCTGCTGTCCACGACCACCTTGCTGAGGCTGCATCCCAGGGAATTGGCCAGCTCGTCCTCCCTGCATGGCAGGAAGCATCATGCCCTGCTGAGGTGAGAATGGCAAGCCACCACGTCCTGCCGCATTGGGTGCAACCATTCCGGGCTGCTGGCCAGGTCCGTAGAACATCGCCGGCTGCATGAAAGGTTGTTGAGGCATACCTGCTGCCGCGGCAGCTTGCTGCATGCGAAGAGCATTTCGTGCTTGGATGCTCTGTTCTAGTTGTGTCTTTCGGACGTCCTTTCGCATCGCTACAGCAACGTACAGTGGCTTGCCGTTTACCATCTTCTGATGATACTCGCTCACAGCTTTGGTTGCTTCGTCAGCATTGCTGAAGCAGACGAAACCAAAGCCCTTGCTCTTGCCCAGTGGTCGCTTGGGCTTGTTTTCTTTCTTCGCAGCTTCGTCCTTAGCGTCGTCTTTTTTCTCGCCGTCTTCCTCACTGCTCTCTTTGTCTGACTCTTTCTTGTTTTCCTTATCTTTCTCGCTGCCTGGAGAGTCAGTCCTCTCTGGACCAGCGTCGCGCATCACCTTGGCAGAGGTGACCGTCCCGGCACCAGCAAAAATTTCGCGAAGCTTCTCATCGTCAATGTCATCATCCAAATTTTTAACGTAGAGGTTGACGCCCTGGTATTTAGATGCTTTCTCCTGACGAGCTGCCTCATGCTGCTTGCGGAGTTCTTCCTCTCGCTCGGACTTCTTCTGCGCACGGCCGACGTAGAGAGCTTGACCTTTGAAATCTTTGTTGTTTAGCTCGTCCACAGCAGTAGCGGCATTTTCGTGGTTGACATAGTTGACGAAGCCAAACCCTCGGCTCTTGCCTGTCTCGGGATCTCTAGCGATTGAAGCTGAAGTCACGTCTCCGTAGTTCTCGAAGAGTGTGCGGAATTCTGCATCTGTCACCTCAGGCTCGATGTTTTTGACATAGATGTTAGTAAAGTTTGCCTTCATCTCATCAAACTTGCTGTCGCGGTCCTTCCTTGGAATATGATGGCCAACGAACACCTTCTTCTCGTTCAGTAACATTCCATTGACAGACTTGATGGCGTTCGAGGCACCCTCTGCCGTCTCATAATGGACAAACCCGTAGCCCTTGGAGTTACCAAATTCATCTTGAGCGACCTTACAACTGAGGATGTTTCCAAAAGAAGCAAATGTGTCATGCAAAGCTTTATTGTCAATAGCAGTATCCAAATTCTTAATGAAGACATTGCCTTGACCAGTCTTGCGCAGGGCAGGGTCGCGCTGAGACCACATGATACGGCAGGGACGGCCTTTGATAACTGTGTAGTTCAACTCTTCCATAGCCCTCTCTCCATCTGCGGTGTTGTTGTAATTGACGTAGGCATATCCAAGAGAGCGACGAGTGACTGCGTCACGGCAGACACGGATTGAGGCAACTTGGCCGATGGAGGAAAAAAGCTCGAAGAGCATAGCCTCCGTCACGGCTGGATCGAGCTCGCCCACGTACAACGAAGCAGAGTGGGGCTGGTTGGTTCCGCCAGGAGCTGCGGAGCTCGGAGTCTGTAGAGCGTCGGGATCATTTGGAGACTGGGTTCCACCTATAGAAGTATCGATACCGTTCGGGACACCGCCATTCACGGCTGCGGCAGGCTTATCCTCTATAGAGAGCTTCTCGAGCGAAGGGGGTGTTGAGCTAGTAGCTTCTGCGGTAGACATGATGATGACCTGTGCCACAAGAGACAAAATCAGTGACTTATTCAAGTCAAGACACAAATAGATTGAGGCTGCCCATGCGGCCTAGAAGTGAAGGAAGTGGGAGATGCAGATCAGCTCAGAACGTACAGGAAGGTTGGCACGTGAACAAGGTAGGAGACGATAATATCGAGAAGCTCAAAGATACTAATATACGAGTAACGTTAGCCTTCAACAGGGCGGGGAGCTCAGGCTGTTGATGATCAAAGTGCTCGGGTTTGGAAGATATTCCTATGCTCGCGCTTCATGGTCAAGTGACACTCACACAGTATCGCAGCTCCAGCAGCTGAGTAGTTTTTCCGGTAATTTTCAAGTTTTTTTCAGTTGTCACGATGGTTTTCTAGTAGGGGAGTGTGCTGAAATACGTAACAGAGACAGTGTGCTTCCCGAAGAGGTGGGTTGTTGTAGTGTGAAGGGCGTTTGATCCTGATCCTTAAAAAAAAGAGATAATTCTCTAGCGTGATCCGCCTAGTGTGGAGTCACTGCCGAAAATGGCCCGCGATTCGTTCCTCCTGTTTGTACCTGACCTGCTGATACCTTACTGTTCCTGGACTTCGACCAAAGTGAGCAAATAGTTCAGGGAAGGAGGACCACGATTTGCAGGAATTAACCCTTTCAAGCTTTCGACCCTTTGTTCGGGTGCCTGCCTTAACTGTATCTGGGCGCTATTTTAAGCCTTGGCATTTGAAAGTGACATCTTATTGGTATCATTAAGCAAAAGGCTTCCTAGGATGTCATATGAAATTGAGATCCACAGCAAGACTAGTGAACACAATTCGTCTAGAAACTTGTCTGAAGTGGGCGTGTTGTGAGGCTACACTCGTTCATTGGTAGCTCCCCCGGAGGCAAGAAGAGCAGGCACGGTTAGCCACAGCTCGGAAAATCAGACAGTTGCAATGCCAGAGAACCGGTCGAACATCCAATTTTTTCTCTCAGAATGCCCCTCTAAATTGATCTAATATACCCCTCCCCAGCGTTCTCCTTCTCGCCTCTCCCTCCCTCCTCCCGTCAACCCCACTCCCACTTCCCTCTCCTTCTAACCTCCTCCTCAACCCTTCAAAGCCCGCTCCCATCTCCGCCTTCTTCTCCCCGACCACCCATCCAGGTACCCTCAGCCTGCTCCAGACCGCAGGACCCCATTCACCCCTCCATGCAACGCCAACTAGCCATCCCACACCCGCCGCTAACGCTGAGCCTGGAAACGAAGAAAGCGCCAGTTGCCCTGCTAGGAGGTAGATGAGAGATTTATCGCTGAAGACTAATCCCAGAGATTGTCTAGCGTTTGAGGACGAGGATGATGGGGACATGTCAGAGGTAGCGATACGGTACTTGTAGACTGTAGGAATGGCAGCATGGTACTGAGCCAGGACGGCGAAGATGAGGGGTGTTGGACCAGCGGGAAGGTGGTTGATTGCATTGAAAGAGAGGGGCCGAAGGATGGTCGTTAAAATTGGCGGGAGGAGAAGAGTAGGAGGAAGAATGCTGATCAGGAATGACTAGTAATACATTAATATAGGTATGGGTTCCTGCAGGACATAGGAGACTTACGGCGAACTTACGAGAGCCCCATAAACGCTCAATGATACGGAGGTGGTAGATGCTCATAGCTGCGAAGAGCAGCTCAGTGGAGTTTGTGTAGCAGAACTATAGCAAGGTTTTGTTAGTACATGCGTTCTATAAAGGCATCGATTAAACAAAGAAGTAGGATGGGCGAGAATACCTGCCAGGTCACCAGCCTCCAAAGCTGCTTGTACCGCCATAGGTGCGGGACTACTTGTATGTAGAACAAGTACTTGGTGTCTGTGATACTGACGACAATCGATGAAGCGATTATGCCGAAGAAGAGGGATTGCGAAACACCTGCAGAGGTGAAGCCGGACGCAAGCATAGCTCTTGCTTACTTGACGAGAAGAATCTTATAAAGTCGGCTGCTCGTGGTGGGAAAGCTTTGGAAGCGGTAACGACTGGACTCTACGAGCTGGATACTGCATGCTTGGCCACCTTTGGCGACTGATGTCCACCATGCAAGTTGTAGATGTGGTGTCCATTGCGAAGAGTCGGAGAAAGCGGAGCTAGCCTTGGCACAGCCGTCATAATTTTACTCATAATAGATAAGATATCTATAAATACGGCGTGCCATTAATAGCAGACTGCCACCCTAAAACCGCCAAAAGCTCAAGGTCTTTACACTGTAACGGCAATTCACCTGATACCATGGCCACATACAACCACATATAGAAAAAGGTATTGTAGGTGTATAAGTATAGAGCTCGATATCATCACTCCAGAGCATTTCAAATTACAAGATTTGGGTAAGAATTGATGTTATTATCACTGTGACGTTTCAGTAGCGTACATAATTCATGCATAAATTATGCATACAAGTATCTCTGCCAATTGACGTCCAAGAACCTTGGCACTAACAGTGAATGTTGACTGTCGTAGATGACTATGGTAGAAACGATTGACCTCCCTGCAGACCTTGCAGACCATGTCTCCCACCACAAGCCCCTCTAACCACCACCGACCTTGCACCGCTCCTCCTCCTTCACCAAAATCCAGTTATGCATGACACCCTCCCAAAACCTAACCCATTCCTCCGCAATGCGACCAAATTCCTCCACCTCTGGCACAAGTCACCCTCCCCTTCAACGATCATGCAAGAATACCCGTCTCCTTCGCCGAACCCGCAATGGCAATCCCTCTTCTTCACCACTCTTCCTCCGGAGCTGCGCACACTCATTTACCACGAGCTAGCACGCGATGGCCCCTCCGTGGTCCACGTCATGAAGAAATCGAACAAGAAGATCGATTTCGTCCGCTGCAAGGCCGGTAAATGCGAGATGGAGTATAATTACAAATGCTACCCCAATCCGTGTAGCAGTGGTGCTACAAATCACCTCAGCCTCCCTCCCTTCTTGCTGAGCTGTCGAAAAGGGTACGCACCTCCATCCTCTCAATTGATATGATGTTCGGGGTGATTGAAAGAGCGAACCCAAGGAATATAGAAGCCAACCCGGTGCTATACACCGCCACCACATTTGACTTCCGCTCCTTTCAAACTTACCTCCTCGCCTCTACCCTCCTCCCGCCTCGCACCTTCTCCTCCATCCGCTCCATCCACCTCAAATACCATTTTGGCTACAGTTTATGGTGGGATGATCCGGACAACTATTACGTCAAACGACCTGTAAGGAATCAAGTGTGGAACCAGGCTTGGGAGGTCATTAAGGGGATGGAGGAGTTGAAGAATGTGATTGTGGATTGTGACGCGTATTTGGAGTATGGGAGGGTGGGAAGGGAGACTGAGAGGGATCTTTTCGAGAGATTAGGGGCGGTGAGGCTTAGAGGTGGTGGGGAGAGTGGTTTTGTGGTCAGGGTTACTTGGGATGGGGACGGCGGGGAGGGGTCGGAAGAGGGGCTGGGGACGGGAACGTTTCGAATGGTGAGGGGCAAGGTAGCTGAATGGTGAATATTGTTGAGTGAGTGGCGGATGGGTCTTTACAAGGCTATGAGCTTGGTGATGCAGCGGAAAGATGGTTTCAATCTGACGAATGTTCTCAATGATGACGCTAGCTGATAGTTTGTTTCATCACAGATAATGGTGATCAGATTTAAATCATCTGATATTCAAGCTTGGCTGAACAGTCTCCAACGTAGATGGCTCTTATCAGACTCCTCGTTCCTCTTAAACAGAGGTGCATTTTAAGCGTTCCTGAGATAGCATCTCGCACCATCACAAAGAAGATCGGCAGGTGGAAGTGCTGTCAAGGCTTAGTGAAGTCCAAATGTATTACTTACTACAGCCTTCTCCTCTTTCGGTTGAGGAAGGTTATCACAAACATGCACAGTCCGTTGTGGCTAATTTTCGTGAGTGGGCGACCTTTTAGCGCGACGATAGGTTTATGTTACATTGTGGGTAAGTCAAATAAACAAACGACTTTTGAGCGTAACGTTAGCAGTTGTGAGTAAAGAGGCGGTTTCTCGACATAAATTGCCCGTTGGCTACCATCCCTCCGTCGTGGGCTCAGTCCTGTGGCTTATGAAAGCCTCCTCCTGCCTCATCATCTTTCCCTTCACCTTGGGCACAAACACTGCAACTCTGTCTTCAACTTCGAATATTGTAGCTACACAACAAACCGGACGCAAATGGCTCGGGCTCACAGCTACTACACCAGTAGCCGGAAGCGTGGCAAAAACTTCTTCTCCTGACCCTCGTGTCTGGAACTTTCTTTCCACAATCAAGGCCGATATAGCAGCAGCACAACAGCACTTTGAGCCTGACGCGGTCTCGGTGGAGATAGTGGGATCGCAGGTGTATGTGCAAGGTCACAGAACCACTCTCTTTATCCTTAGGTGTCAACTGCTTTCTATGCGCATCTCAACGCCTCTTCCAAGGCCGTCATGATAAAGAGTCCACCAAATCAGACCTAGGGCCAAAGCTAGCTCGCCTTCTCGCCGCTCAGGTATTTATTGGGCCGACTTCAATGTCACTATGATTCTGCCACAGGCTTGGCAGAGGGTCTAGGAGGCGAGGTAGAAGGAGCCGTTGGAGGTCATTTGGCTTTGGAGAGCCGCTCCGGATGCCCATAATTGGTATTCTTTCTCGGCCAGCAACCTTGTGTACCTGTTGCGATGGGCATCATTGGATGTGCAGACTGGGACGGTTGAATTTGGGTCTCTAATAGATGACTCCGTAGTCCCTGACTTGAACGATGAGTTACCAGGCAATGCAAGCGATGTCACTAGCTCCTAAAATAACGGTGTACGCATGTAGCTAGCTCTAAAAGGTGAGAGACTGAAACGAATTGATAACGTTCCATCAACATCAGGTGGCGAAATTTTCAATCCTAACGGTTCGCTAGATTTGGCTATGTTGAACACTTGTGTTTGACTTTATGCAGAGAAAATAAGGTCGAGATTCACATTCATCACTTGTTCAAAGACATGCTGGCAGATCAAGCCAGATTATGAATTGGCACTTGAGTTCATACTGAATTTATAACAGCATTAATTGGGGCCTGGACAGTGCGAAAACCGAATGCATAACGGATGAAGGGCGTACGAGGGATGGAAATCACGCAGTGAAGTAGCAGGGTGGGCATGTGCAAAGTAGATAATTGGATATGCAAGGGCCACCTACCGATGGGCCCAAAGGTTCAGATGCCTGCTTATGAACCATCTCATCCGAGAAGCACACGTGCATACTAGTATGCCCCGTATATAAGCGAAGAATTCCCTCTTCATTAGCTGAAAGGCGTTCCATATTGGCGAGTATACTGTCAGAATGTCTATGCAAGTTTGGGCAGCAAGTCGCACAACGAAGACGAGGACGAGTACGAGAATGAGGATGAGAATATGAGAGATCAGAGAAAAAGAAAAGTATAAAGGGTTGTTTCTTGTCCAAAGGTCTGCCCAGGATCTGGAGCATCTCCCGTACTTGATAATGACAGTCTTACTTGTTTCACGTATTTGCGAATCTATGGTCTGTCCTTCAGGCATGGCATCTCAGAGCTGAGTGGCAATGTAGCTTTACTTTGAGCTGTGGTGATGCGTACGAAGTGCCTTTAGGTAGAGGAGAAGAGAAGAAAGGTGGCAATTATGCCGATCTTTCGGCCGAGAGAGATTATAGAAGAGTATCACCTACTTACTAAGACCCTCCACTTTTGGTTACCTAAGCGACGAGAATGGTCCCTGGGGTCTCGTTCCCCCCACTTTAGGTCCAGCCCTGTAGGGCTACACAGTACACAGTAAGGGGGTTCATACAGTAGTACTTTACGGTAAGTCTTCATTTGCGCTAACGATCTTGGCGTGCCAAGATTTCAGCGCTATCAGCCGGCCCTCAAAGAGGTGCCTGGACAACACCCGCTTTAGGGCCTAACAACAGGGACCCCTTCCCCCAGTAATTTCGCTTATTGGGGGCCATTACTTGAAATACCCGCTAAAAGGTTGAAGTCTAGGCCCTATAGCGCCCCGAAGTTACAGGCATGCTCCTGGGGCCTTGTCTACAATCAGGGTTAGGGCTTTTACCAGAACGGTTAGCGCAAATCAAGACTTACATTTTCACTCTCCGTAGGTAATTGCCACCCTCTGAGCTCTGTGGCTGGGCGCGACGCTGAATATGCAATCAAATACCTATTTACTGTTCTACTCATAGTCCAATCTTCTACATTCCTCGCAGTCATCTTAGTTTGTCTCACTCCACATGCCCGGCCTATTACCTAGGCCACCCTGGTATCCCGTCAAGTAGGGGAGGCGCAGCTTTCCCGTTGATCTGTTTCGCGTGGGATCAGCTGAACCCAATAAAATCCCTCACCGTCAATAAAGGAATCGAGTCAACTTCTAAAACTTTCAGTTTCTTGAAAACTGTTGATCCTACTTGCTGTTGTTTGACAAAACCCCGCTCTATGCACCACTATTCGTCTTTCGCTTGAGATATTTGGTCTTAATGGCTACGGGTACGGAAGACCCCTGTACCTTCTGCTTCACTTTATTTGTACAACTTACAGAGAGCGGTGCTGAGGCGAGACGGCGGAGTGACTCGTAGCCGCCTGGGTCGGGTCTCATATCTTCCCACTTTTGTCATTCATTCTGTGTGTCTTAAACAATACTTCGAGGGAGCCCAACTTCTCTACTTGTTTTGTATCAAAAGCATCTACTCTTCTTTGTTCCCCAGTATCGAGAGTGTGGACCTTCGATACCCATAATATGTCCGACAAAGGGAAACTCGCACAACCACCCCCAGTAGGAGCTATGTCAAATTTAACGTTGGCAACGGGACGTAAGCAAGACATCTAACCCCCATTACGAGCGAGCTCTGTATCTTACAGATGCTCTAGGTGAGAATAGCGGACTGCGACGATTCTTCAAAAGCTCAGAACAAAAAAGAGAGGAAACCATCACAAAAGTCAATGACCTGATAGTACGAAGATGGGGCTCTCCTGAAGATCCTCGTTATGAAATGGTCATGCGATATTGGTCGGCTACCCGCATGCAGCAGCACTGGAAATATCTTCGTGCCCACCATCCTAAAGATTTTAAAAAGTACATGGAAGAAGGTTATATGGAGCCTATACCCACTTCTTGGGTTCTATCCAGAAGACTTGCGAGACCCTATCCCGATTACATGAACTGGGAAACACCAGCTGAGAAGCGGCTCTATTATCTTCTCAATAACGGAGCTACACCCGACGGGACCAAACACCCTACTTTGAAACCCCTGAACATCAACAGAAACATGCAGGCGATTATTGCAAGAGGTAATGCAAGGAACGCCAGACAAGTTCAGCTTGATGCCCAGAAGCTCGCAGCATATCGGAGCCCTGGAGACGTCTTCCAAAGCGACAAGCAGATTAAATCTCACTTCTATTCAGATCAAGTCCCCAACGTTGTTTACGCCGCCAGACAGGCCGCTTTGCACGAGCTGGCAGAGGGTATTCAACACGGTACAGATCATTTAGAGACTATGCTACTCATTGATGTCTCCTCGTCCATGACATGGAACCCACATCAAGGGCTAAGAGGCCCAGATGGTATGACTAGATATCATGACCAACCATCAAACATCCGCCTAGTGGAACATCTGGTCCACAGAGTCCTGCAACATATGATTCCTCGCGCCCAGAAAGAGCACCCTAATCAAGACGGCATTGAAACAGTGACATTCTCGAGCTATGGCCTCCATATAGGCAAACTATCGAGTTCAAGGTTCCAGTACGACTGGGCTTCAAAAGTACGTTTGGGTGGCTCTACACAGGTCATGCAAGGTTGGCAAGTGGTCAAAAACACTTACTTCAACCACCAGAATCAATATTATGGGCATGGGAGGCTAGACCCGGAATTTGGCTGGCAGGCAACACCAGGCATGCCAAAGCTCTCCCTTCTTGTTTTCCTCGATGGTGAAGCCACTGACATGGACGAATTCGAACTCGAGTTACTCGGCGAGACCTGGGCATACGTCACAATTGCTCTCGTTGGCATGGAGAATTGTCCACACCACCACTCTCACGCCGTTGAACTGGAGCGTGTGGCTAAGTTCAATCCGCATGTCGGATTCTATGATGTGCATGGTCGTGTATGTGAGCGGATGGTCGTGGAGGATTTGCTGTCCAGTGTATATCCAGTAGATCCTCCGCAGTATTCCGAGATCCTGAAGCCTGAATTCGATCTCCCGCGCGAGGAGTTGCCAAAATATTCTGCCTACTAGGGCGGACGTGCGCGGATATTCATGGGGTGGGGCTGTAGCCAGGTTGTAGAAGTTTATGCATGGCATTAGGTGTAAGGTATCTTTAGGATTGATGACTTAGGCATGCTTTCGTGACAGAATGACATGAACAAAGTTGACACCTGTCTGAATCATTGCTATGTTGGAGCGAGAGGCGCATTACTCAATGTGTACTAAAGTCTCTACTTCGATACGTACCCAGTAGTGAGCACAATCTTGGGTTCCATTGACTTCCAGTTCTATATCTCTTGAGAGCACTCGCTTTCGCTTTCGCTTTCGCCGCAATGAGATGCATGTCTCGTCAACAGTAATTTGGTGAGCCAACAACTTTAACGATGTCACCTCGGCTGGTGCCAAGCGTACTGCGCTGGTCGAAGGATCGAACTATAAGACGTTCGGGTCCCGATTGCTGCCTCATCTCATCTCGGTCAGCATTTGTTATAGTTTGAATGTTTGTGATAAATGCAGGTGAGCGTTTAAAATTACTGGTAGTCCCAAATCTTGAACGTCGCTAGCCAAAACGCTCTCAGCATGGATTGGGCAGCAGAAGTCATGCGCCTAAGGCCTGCCATTCACTGATTGGCGCTGCCACCAGATAAGTTCCGGGGGCTGTTGTTTTAATTCGTTAACGCCTCTCAGCCCTAAGTGGACGGGGGGACTCACTCTCCGTCTCTCCGTGTTAGGGCGTATCCTTCCCCTCCCTTGGTCATTGATCCCTCTGCATCCATCACCAGACACAGCGGGAACCCCTTGTTGGTCGTCGTGCGTGTCCCTATCCTTTGGACAGGCGTGTCTGAGCCGGTTTCAACACAGAGGGTCTCGAAGCCGATTGTATAGCGATGCGGTTGCCGCAAACGGCAATTATCGAGAGCTGAAAAGAGCCAAAGTGACATTGGTCGCGAACTGTAGGCCGGGAAGGGATAAGTACCTACACCATACTCTGATAGTGTCCAGCCTTTCCTTTCCGAAGTAATTGTCAGGGTTACTCGCTGACTAGGATTGGCTCCGCAACGTCTGACCCTCAGGCTCATTAATAGCTGATGGCTTAGCTTAGCATGGCCCGGCTGCTTTCGTGTTGTGGTTCGGTCTTCTTTTGGTCCGGATTCCGCACGTACTATCTACCTGACTCCCAAGAAGTCTGACAAGCTGACATTTCCACGACATTTCCACTTTACGATTCACTTGTTCTTCCATTGCTCCTACCAGATGCCTCTCTTTGCACTACACCTATTGTTCCTAAGGCCTCCTGAGGAGACTTCATTCTTATGATCCTATGTCTTGCGATGCTTTCTGGTCTTGGCTTAGTGGCTGACGCTGCCCTCAGCCAGCGCTGCACTTGTCGTACCCACACCGACGACCAAAAGTACGACCAACCATTATTTTCTCACATTTGTTCCGCATGCAGTGCAATTGCACAATCTATGAATTATCTAGCAAAAGCTCTAACCACACCTCCCACATCCCTCACTTCAATGCAGTCGTCTTCAAATACACCACCGTCTCTACTTGAAGGCTCCACATCGGAAGAAGCTTCAGAAGAAGGGGAAAGCAGGGACATTGATACTAAAGCGACCTCTATCACAGACCAGAATCCGAATCCAGGGATAAGGAGCCTGAACAGCCCTCTCAGCTGCCCCAAGACCAAAACTTCCTATCGCCTTGCACATCCTCCACCAGTCAGCTCTCACAGGGCACACCTTCACATCCGCCCACGTGTTCTATTACAGCTACAAAGAGTCTCGAAGACCGTCCGCCCTAAGCCGGTACTCGAAGTCCTTCCCTCGGTCATATTTGCCACAAGGCTAGCAAGACGGTTCCCTCGCACATTCAAGGGAAAGGCTGGACTAGGTGCTGACGACCTGGTTATCGTAAGCAGTGAAAATTATGAGACAGCGCAGCCTCATGCCAGCGACCCTGGTGAATTATTCGAGGATGCACGATGGGAGGAACGAGAGATTGTTGCAGCGGTCTGCCAGCTGAGCAAAGACAAGTCAGGCTTTCAGGGGAGGGGGGAGATATGTTTGAATAACGGGGCGCTATGGACAGCATCAAAATTTGGTAACGGCTCATACGAATTCGTTATGATCGACGAGCATGGATTGAAAACAGTCGCTCGATGGGTACTCAAACCACCAAGACAGCGAACTGCACCGGTGGCACAGAGTCGACCTAGATCACCGTCCTTGGAAGAGAGGAAATTCAATTTCAGTGTTCTCAATCCTACTTCTCGCCGTCACGCTGTTATTGGCACATTGGACCAGCATTCGATAGAGGTGTCAGATCGTTACTGCAACCCCGCTGGAGGCTCAAAATCACCAGGTCCTTCAACACCTAAAACTCCGGCAACTGGAGATGTATGCGACGTTCCGGAGGGGCAATCGTCGTATCCGTGGCACTCGGAGCGCTCTCCGGTCAGTGCGTTCGACAATCAGATGCGGAACTCCCCCCATCTTTCAATGCAATCTAGGGAGATGAATCTCGCTACGGAACACCCCTTAGAAATGAATGAGTCCTTGAGAACCCTGATCCTAGTCACGGGGCTTTGGGTAGCTT
The DNA here is from genome assembly GCA_023065455.1 of Cladonia rangiferina. Taxonomy (NCBI): domain Eukaryota; kingdom Fungi; phylum Ascomycota; class Lecanoromycetes; order Lecanorales; family Cladoniaceae; genus Cladonia; species Cladonia rangiferina. The sequence goes on along the minus strand of JAJREH010000011.1, from coordinate 1,048,612 downwards.
TCCAAGAAGGATTCTCATCCAGCTTCAACAGTGGCGACTTAGCTCAAGGACAATCGGCATTGTCAAATACAGGCTCAAAACACCAACGTCGAAGTCTATCGCTGACCATAAATCGATCTGGCAGCGAAATCTTACCAAGCATTGCCAAATCACCCTCAAGTGCTAAACAACCAAAAAGAGGTGTACTTTCACATACCCCTTCAACCCCCGTCGTACCGCTTGCTCAATCAACAAGAAACCCCCAGACTCCGCCTCGAAGGACCATGTCCACAGGCCCAACATTCATGCGTCGAGTAACCAGCCGTAGACTATCTACAACCGGAGCTGGTCAGCTGGTTCCGACTGACGAGTTCGATGGTAGCAAAGCGGAGGGGAACTTAGTAGGTGGGAATTCTATGGAGGGAGACAATGGGTTCCGAAGACGAACGCTAGCTATACCTCCCTCACTTGTGACAGACTCTCCTTTACGAGGGCACCGTATTTCTAGCTATCAGAATAACATGGATTCACCGCTCGAACCTGTAATTAGCAATGGCTTGGATCCACCAGCGGAGGCTACTGTGTCATCCAAAGAAGAAGCTACAAGGAAACCGAGAAGACTAAAGAGACTATTTGGGTTGAGGAGATAGACCGGAAGTGGTCTCTAGCCTATTGCCATGTTGCGGGTAAAACGACTGGCTTGTACATAGCACTGTAGCGAGTTTATATAATCGAACAAACATCAGAATGCGTTTTCTGCTCCGCTAGAATTCATTGTGCATGTTGCTTGTGTTGACTAGTGAATAATGGGAGAAACGGTTGGCCACATGCAAGGGTGACGAGCTAATGAGTTGGCCCGTGCACCGGTCAAATTATCACCCAGAGCTCAACCCCGGACATTCCTCTTCTACATTTGTCTCAATGCACTTCTGTTAGGGGAAGCAGATTGGAGATTTTCAAGTTGCAAACGATGCAGCTTTGTTCTAAGAGCTATCAAGAGTGCCTGTGTGCCAATCGCTGAAGTTCAAAGACCTACGTTTGTCAACAAAGAAGCAAAAGATCACACCAAAAAGGATTTCTCACTGAGTTTACTAAAGTTTCGATCACATCTCAATGAAATGCAGTAATTTCTTAGCTTTCAAGGAAAGAGGTGGGCATATACAATGGGACAAGCTAGCAATTACAGCGGAATGGGACTCAACACATCTCTCTGAGAAATAGCGAATATGGCTCAAAATACCTACAATTATCATAACACTCCTCATGGGTCCCCTCCACCTGTTACAAACAATGATTATGGGGGTTTGATGGGCTCTCTCATATCACCTGGCCCAGGCACGCCGCTTCAGTCGACTTTCTCAGCTCCATGGCCAGCACAAACTGGGTGGCAGCAGAATGGGGGACAAGGTGGTTACGCCTACAGCATGCCTTACCAAGGGCCTCCCATGAATCAGACTGCGTGGCATGCGAATGGCCAGCAAGCTTACATCCCGCAGGACGACGAGGATGACGAATTGTTTACTATCGATGATACCGACATTTTGGGACCTAACAAGCAACAAGCGAATCGCAATGCTGGGATGTCTGGTAACATGCATAGCCCACATCTTAATCAACAGATTCGGCCTGACCAGCTTCACAACCACGCGTCATCCTCCCCCTTGGCTCAACCCCAGTTTCAAAATGTGACAGCTGGTGGGCCGTCCCAGATGAGAAAATCACCAGCAATCAATAGCGCTGCACGCGCTGCAGAGCTTAGAGCCAAGCTGCTTGCCAACAAATCCTCGAATGCAGCATCGAGGCAAGGGAGTCCCGCAGTCAAAGCAAACGAACAGACAGATGCCAAGAAAACAACCGTTCAAGAGCTTCTAAGACAGACAAACGGGGCCCTGGCAACGCACTCTGGTGTGCAAGCTTCCGGCGAGACCACAGCACAAGCATACGAAGGCCACGAGACAAAAAGCGAGTCGACTTTGCCTGCGTCAGATCGATCTCCTGGAAAGACTGTCACTAACATGGATTTTGAATTTCTCTTTGCTGAAGCCCAAAATGCTGCTAACGCTCGGAAGTTGGAAGTTGATGTAAAGGATAGAACCCAAAGCAATGGAACAAATGACATGAAATCAGGTGTTTCTAAAGAGATGAGACGAACGGAAGCTGCTACCCAAAACTTACAACCTGCTTTGAAGAAGAGCATCTCGTCCTCAGAGCTATCTGAGCCTGGCGAGATACATAGTGAAACTGCATCTCCGATCCTTGCCAAACAATCGGCAAGAACGGCAGAAACTCGTGAAGCTAAGCAGGCTAAGGAAGACAAAAAAGAAAAGCTGATGCGTCAGAACGAGGTCAAGAAGGCTTATCAGCCTCTTAAAGGCTCAAGAGCACCCCAATCAGAACCTACGGCTGACTCGTGGGAAAGGAGTGCTGCTGATAGCTTGGCCTCAGTATTAACAATTAAAACAAATGCGAAAGCAGCTGATAATCTGAGAATGCCGCCCGAGCCCAGAATGGAGCCTGAAGGCTTGACGAAGTCGCTTAGATTAGAATCGCAACAACAGCTTGCAAGGCCTAGTACAGGGCTAAGAGAAGGAGAGTACGAACCGTCCCTGATACATGAAGAGTCTCGCAGGGACCAGCACCGCGATCGAACAAGAGACTTTGATCGTCGAGATGACGAGAAAGCTCGCCGACCTTTGTCTTCCCAGCAACACCATAAAGAGCCTGACTTCAGGCGCGAGGTGGATGGGCGTAGACAGAAGCTTATGGACGATAATGCAAAGAGAACCGAAGAGAACGCAAAGAGGGCGGCTGAGTATAAAAAGAAATTAGAAGCTCAGCGAGCTTCCTTCCGACAGACAGCTCCTGAAAATTCTAGATCAAGAGAAGAAGGGCACAAGCAAGAAGTTGGAGCCGCTCCCGCTCAAATGTCGACAATCAATGCTTCAGGAAGGGAATCGTTTCAGAATAATAACAACATGAATAGTCGCAATAATGAGTCAGGTGACGGTGGACAGGATCCATATACTGTTATGCTCTCGCCTGGTTTACAAGATGTTGAAGGCAATCAGGATCTTAGTGATTGGCTCGAACTGACCAAATTCCATGACCACGCATTCCGTGAGAAGAGATTGGGTTTGTTTCGAAAGAAGCGGGCCCTTGAGCTACAACAAGCGGAGCTTGAACGAGAGGAACAAGAGCTTCAAGGGATTCCCTTTGTTCCGCGCGCCCAGTCTACGATACCTACGAGCAGTCCTCCAAAAAGCAGTCGACGCCCTTCCGTTGTTAACCCCAAGATGCCACCCCCACCTCTCCCCTTGAAAGAAGCTAACAATGACGTTGGTATAAAGATCAAGGATTCAGCATTGTCGGCAAGCCTACCATCGTCTCAGAACACGACACCAACATTAAAAAGACATCATGCGGAGGATGATACGGAGTCCAGGCGTTTGCAGCCTGCAGAAAAGCTTGCGCGTCTAGATATGAATGGTCACACTACCAATGAAAAGGTACTGATAAGTCCAGCTAACGTCAAGGGTACAAATGCGCATGTGAAATTGGAATCGACGCCCCTAGAGAATCGAATCTCTAGAGAAGATAGCGATAGGTTCACAGCTCGACGACGAGGTCGCAGTAGGTCTCCGGAGACGAGACGAAGGAGCGTGAGCCCTCATCGTCGTCGCTACTTGGATGATTACTCCCCTGAGCCTCAGGCATCCTTCTCTAGAAACTACAATGGTATAGCAAGAGACAGTCGCACATGCCACAACTGCGGACAGCCAGGTCATTATCAACACCAGTGCCGCGAACCGCGAAGGGACGGTAAAGAATGGACTACATCACCGGGATATCAGCAATGGGTCTCTCCTAACTATCGGGGCCGGAACCCACTATCCAGACCAGATACTCGCTCAGGTGAAGATCGGCCACGATACGGTTCCGTTGGGAAATCCGATGATGGCGTGATGGGCAACCCTAGGGACAATATTGGAAGTCGCCACTTGAATCTGGAAGCAGGTGGTCAGTACTGTCGATGAGAACACACTGTCTCCTTTTTCCTCCTCATGCAACTTTTCAACTCTATTAGACAAACACTTCTGACAGCAGACTTCGTAATGAAATAGATACGAGGTACTTCATGATCAAAAGCTGGAACACCGACAATGTGGAAATCGCATTACGTGACGTGAGTGATCCGCTTTTATATTCAACATGCGACTCGTTCTTGCCACGACAATTTGTACTTGTCACAGCAGTCAGCTTTCACTTCCTCTTATCGGCCTTTTTTCCCCTCTTCATGCACCTATGCTATCCATTTCAAACCCACCCCTTCTAACTCCTCTCTAACATCCCCGCCTCATCCACTAGTGTACCTGGGCCACCCAAGAAAAGAACCTTCCCCTCCTCACCTCCGCCTACGCCACTTCCCGGAACGTCATCCTATTCTTCTCCGTCAACAACTCCCGCGCCTTCCAAGGTTACGCCCGCATGTCCTCCGCCCCTGACCCCTCCATCGCGCCTCCCGCCTGGACCAAGAATCTGCTTTGGACTCCCAGCCCAGCGTTTAAGATTACTTGGATTACGAGAGCACATTGTCGGTTTGCCAGAATTGGACATTTGAAGAATAGTTTGAATGAAGGGCATGCAGTGTTGGTAGGGAGAGATGGGCAGGAGATTGAGGAGGAGTGTGGGAGGAGGTTGGCAGCAGAAATTGATGAGGTGGGCGGAGTTGGAGTGGGTGGTGGGGTAGGGGAAGGTAGGGGTGAGGGATGGGGTGTGGTTGAGGCGAGGGGGGACCGGTGGTGAGCATGAATTCCAGCTGGCTTGAACGGGCGACGGAAGCGTGATGGGAAACATAGGCAGGATTGCATGGCATGGCGTAGGTGAGGGGAGACTTTAAGCATTTCCACGGGTCAGGGCGTGCTTCTTGCTCCAAGCCCAGGGAGATGGGGTAATTGCTTGCACTTTTTCGATAATTTGTACATATTGAGTGGCCTGCTTGACGGATAGAATATGCTAGCTAGAAAATGGGGAGATGCTGACTGGCTGCTGCGCCTTAAGACCGTCCAAAAGACTGTGGCGCCAACGGAAAGAATTCCGCCCGCGGCTGCCTCGAAAATCGACTATTCCGTACTAAAGCTGCCTTGCTGCCTTGCAGCCTTCCAAGAACACGTCAACACTGCTAACTCTTCTTTGAAGTTGAAGCTGAAGCTGAGGCTGAGACTATAACGTTGGAAGCAAGATGAGTACACAATCTCTGCTTCTGCCATAGCTTCATTAAGCTAACAGACTCTATCGACACTGATCTCATCGTATTCGATGTGGCGAAGTGCTGGCGAAACGCTGCCTGCTACTTTTCTTTTACGTGCTTTTCATCAGCGTAGTCTACTGCCTTGCTCTGTATCAGCCTAGTCCGCTGCCTAGGAATCCTCATTAATACTGCACACCACCGAAGCCGCCTGCCTACGTTCCTTCTTACTGCAACTGATTACAACCCCACCAATATTGAGATATTTGACTCTCAATCCACTGCCAGAAGCTTCCTCATCGTGTCCGCTTTGCCGTCCTTCTCCCTCTGTCTACCGTCATTATGGCCGAAGATAACATCTACAAGCAAGAATTTGCTATCCGGAATCTACTGACTCGCAGCGTAACTCTCTACCCCACGAGAGCTCAGATAACTCGAGATATCGATGAGATTACCCTCAAAGTAAGCTGGCTTTTCCCAAGTTCGTAACACACTCCCACTGATTATGAGTCCAAGCCTGGTGCAAATGAGATCACCATCTATGGCGTTACACCTACTGCCGACGAAAGCTCAATCCAGGTCGATGGGAAAGGTCCCGCGACTATTACTGACATGATGGTCGAGCTCATTCCCAACAAAGAAAACTACGATGACGTATACTCGTCAGATTTAGATGATGAAGACGCCGGAGACTCTATCGACGAGCAAGCAGAGTCCGATACTGAGTCTGATATGATCAAACCTCTCGAAGGGGAGGTCAGAAGGACCACTGATGAGTTGAAAAAAGTCACAGAAAAAAAAGCTTCTGCTACTAGTCGACTTGCAATACTAGAGAGCTATGGCCGAAGCTTGGAAAATGATCGCCCCAAGGACCTTGAAGCATGTATGCGTGCCTATAATGAGGAGCGGCAGAAGACATTCGAAGATCTTTTCTCTAGTGAAGCCCAATTCGAGGCCTTGACGTTCGAGTACCGTAAACTCCTGACGAAGCAGGCCAAGGCTATTAATGCCGCTGCCAAGGAACAAGGGAAAGCACGAAAAGAGAAAGCAAAGCTGGCAGAGAAGAAACGTCGAGCTCGTCAAGAGAAGCTGGACGCGAAGCGAAGAATCAAAGATGAACGAATCGAGTTTTGGCCAAGGAAGGTATTTCGTGTGGTTCTAAGCCTAGACACCAATTCTGACATGACGCCTGCTTCTTCGCGTCGCGGGTCTATTGATAGCCTCGCAAAGCCACTTCCGGAGGTCTCTCCAGCCTCCTGTCAAATCTCCCTCTCCCTCTCTTATATAACGTCTTCGGCTTTCTGGCTCCCTCGTTACGATCTGAGCCTCAATACACCAACTCGATCTGGCGTTCTTGTCTATCGTGCCGAATTCTGCAATACAACTTCAGAGATATGGAAGGATGCGAAGGTCATCTTGTCCACGTCACAGACCTCATTTCAAGGCCTGGGAGAGCCTATCCCATCCCTGACCACTTGGCATATTCGACTAAGTAAGATGTCTGGATCTCAAACCGACAATTCCAGCGGCGCGCTAGTTAGTACACATGAGATGGAGTACAAGCGGAAGGTACAAGTGGATACTGTGAACAAAAGTAGCGAACCCCGTCACATACTGTTCGGGCTCGACCGCGTCACTCCTCCTCCGCCTCCTGCACCTACTAGCACGATTCGCATGGCTGACGGGCCTTCTGGTCCTGCCACTCGGGGTAATGGTTTCGTCCCACAACAACTACAACTACAACAACAACAACAACAACGACTACAACAACTACAACAACAACAACAACAGCAGCAGCAGCAGCAGCAGCAGTATATTCAAATGGGACAATTTGGTCCAAGCAGCTTGTTCCAGACAAATCTGGCGTCTGCGGCGGCGGCGCCTAGACAGGCTAGTCGGGACGTGATCCAGGAGACTGAAGATGACTTGTTTGGAGGCAACGCAGAGACTATTATCCCCGATATTCCGGAACTTGTAACGCAAGAATCCACTTGGACTGAGTCCGGGCTGACCGCTACGTACGATATTCCAGGCTTGCGCACCATCTCACCTAGTCTCACTGCACGTCGGCAAAAAATTACCTCAATTGCTTTGAAAGATATTCAACTGCTCTATGTCATGGTACCAAAGCTACGTGCAGCCGCCTTCCTCAAAGCCCGCTTCCAGAACACCTCATCTATCGCTCTTCTCAAAGGCCAGGCCGGGCTTACGCTTGACGGTTCATTTCTTGGCAATACGAACATCCCACGGTGCAGCGCAGGCGAAACATTCAGTCTGAGTCTGGGTGTAGATCCGAGCGTCACCGTCACCTACAGCAAACCTGTCGTGAAACGAAGACAAACAGGCGTCTTTCATACCGAGGGTAGTGGGGTATATACCCGCACCTGTACGATCACAAACTCAAAATCCAACCGTGCCTTAGAAGGCGCTGTACATGACCAGATTCCCGTTAGCGAGGATGAGCGTCTAAAGGTCGAAGTTATTCAACCGTCCGGGCTACGGAATGAGGGTGACTTTGTAAAGACCGGTACACCTATAGCACAGGTAGGAAAACCGGCAGAGAAATGGGGCAAGGCGACCGCGACTATGAGAAAAGGTGGAGAAATATGTTGGGACGTCAAAATTGAGCCAGGTCGGGGCGTCAAGTTAGTGCTGGAGTATGAGGCTAGATTTCCTAATAATGATGCAGTTGTGAGTGTATGAGGCGAGGTTCCACGACTATCCAAGACAATTGATAGTCCTGGGACTGCCGAATAAGAAGACTCTTGATGGCAAGGCAAGAGAGCAACATCGCGGGCAGTCAGTTGTGAGGGAGTAGCCATATTGAAGCTCCTGGTAGGAGCGGGTTTCGGAACCTAGCCTTTTCCGTTGACGGTTATCCTAGAATAGGGGAGATTAAATAATCATGATAAATGACCGTTGAGCATATTCATCAAAACGATTTGTCTCTTTAACAGAGACGAAAGCTATGATTAGTCATGTAGCTTAGTCAGCATAAGGTAAGTAGCATACAATCAGCACGCTTCCTCCACCCGGAACTAAACTAACAACAAAAATCACCGTTTTGCGACGACCACGGCGCAAAATCATTGAGTCCTTGATTGAATATGCCAAACTTCTCTGCATTGTTCTATCTTCAAACGCTTTCTGAGCACTGTCTCGCTGCTCCTAAGATCCAGCCCTGCCAAGATCCCGTACGTCACATATTTGACCAAATTATTATTCAAAGAGCGCCACCGATCGCAATTATAGAGCATCCTGGCCATCCGAAGCTTTTCGTACAGGTCGTTGCATACTAAAGCCGCCAAGTGCGGACCTCTTCGCTAGCGGGCGATTCAAGCCTTATCATCGTCTTGACTTCCCAGTTTTACACCTATTCACCGGGAGCCAGTGTAAAGTACGATTGATCTAGTACTCTAATATGCTTGGGATACCACCAGCATCTATACTGTCCGGATGAATATAAGCATGGCCCGCAGGCGTAGTTCTGAAGTTGTCGAGGTAATTGCTATTGTTGTCCTCCTCCCATTTGTTTTCGTCTGGGAAGTTGTCGCATACGGTGGGAAAAAGACCAAGAACTATATAAAGCGTCGAAACTATGACAGAAAGCACGGTCCGCCATTACCACTTCCCGTACAGCGGAAGCGCGCCCTCACTTTGCCGATCCCACTAGACGCAGACAACAAAAACCTATTCGGAAGACCAAGACAGAAGACTTGTGATCAATCACAATCCGCACTCTTCTCGAAATTGCCAGGCGAGGTGCGGACTATGATCTACAAAGAGGTGTTGTGTGGACCGGTACCTATTGTTCATATAGTAACGAAACGGAAGAGAAAGTTGGGTCACGTCAGATGCCGGGGGTTGAAAGATCACGATGTAGACGAAAGCAGCGACTCTTACATACACACTGTTGGGTCGCCGCGGCCAGATATACGCAAGAGAGATGGGAATTTGTTACCTTTATTGCAAAGCTGTAGGAGAATGTAAGCAGACCTCTACCATCTTATCTCAGATTTACCGGGACTAATGCCAGTGCAGCTACACAGAAGCCATCGACATTCTCTACAGCGGCAACACATTCAGTTTCTACCACTGGCCTCTAATTGTACATCTCTCATCAACTATTCTACCACGCCGGTGGGAAATCATTCAAAGTATTCATTTTGGCTGCCTGCAGATGCACTCTGAAACCTGGCCGATATGCGCTTTTTGCTGGTTTGGCCAGCATCCCTACGAGAATCGGCAGCGCTTATGCCAGCGTGATGAGCTCCTTTCCAGTATGCGAGGTCTACGACGGATTAAGGTTACCAGTCCGAAGATAACAGAAGATCGAATGTTATGTATTGAAGCACGTCGTATCCTAGATTTCCCCGGGCCAGATTCCGTCTTAGAGGAGACTTAGACGTATCATTGGACAAAGAAGTTCTTCCAACCCTCAGTGCAAGAGTCAGAAGTTCCTTCGACCCTCGGCTACAATTCCTCCAGTCTAGCCTGATCTGGCTAGAGCACCTTAAGTACACTGAAATGGATCCTCAAGCATCGAACTATGCATCGCGTCAAAACATCGTCGCACTACCCACACTCAACGATCAATCAATTATGGATTTTAGACCAGCTTGGCGGACCAGCTATGTATATGTACGCTCCAATAAGACATTTGATGCTGGTGGTGTTCAATAAAAATTGGCAATCGTTTTCGAGCGAGCCAAGCAATGTAGAAACAGATTCCCAAAAATAAGTTCTATCATGAAAAGAGGGGTCTGAGCTGAGCGATGTCAAACGCTTAGGTGTGGCGTGGTGTGGTGTGCCTTGCAGCCGCCCGGCAAGGCGCAGCCTGCAGCCTCGTAACACCTTGGCACTATATCAGCCTAACCACCAACAATCGATTCGCACATTTCAACATTTTATCACCAGCTGCTTCCAAATTAATTTGCACAGTACTCATCATAACGACGACAACGAAAATCATCTAAGTAAAACCCGCTTGTGGAACAAAGCTCTATCCTCGATACTGTCCGAAGTGCTAGGCAAAGCAGAACACAGAGATTACAATCATTCTGCTAGGAGAGAAGCTCGACATTTCGACACATATTCAAATACATCCGGGTAGTCGTGTGAACAGCCAAATATTGACCCCTCCGATTTGTCACATCAAATTTATCCACCAACGATCCAGGAGTCCGTTGCTGAACGCCAGCAATGCCTTTCAAATTCTCCAAACCCCACAAATCCCCCAAACAAACCCACAGCAGCCAAGAACTCCGCCCCGGTGAAGAACACCCTATCTCAATTCTCCGTATGGATCTAGCCGGCAAATGCGAGAGAATAGAAACCTCCTACTCTCGCAACGCGCCTTCAAACCTGCACAACGAACATGCATACCACATCCCCCTCACCATCGTAGAAAAAGCCCAACAAAAACCCGCCGACACGCTCCGCCTCCTCACCCTCGAATTCACCCGCGACTACATCCCGATCCACGAAAAAGACTCCCCTATACAGCAAGCTCTGTGCGGTGTCTACTGTATGTGGTACCAAGAAAGAAACGATCGCCCAAGAACGGCAAAGGAGTATATCGAAGCCCAAGGGGAATTCTGGATCTTGAGGCAACTGCAGTGGAAGCCGGAGGCGGGGGAGATGATTCAGTATGAGAATGTGCCGGAGGGAATGGAGGAGGCGATGGAGGGGTGGTGGGGCAAAGGAGTTGTGATGCCGAAGATGAAAGCGACGATTAAGGGGAGGGGGCACGCAGTTTTGTAATAGGGTGAGGATGAGGATGGAGGGGTTGATTTATGGTATTAGTGATGGGTTGACGGTGTTGAGCAAATGCTCGCTGTGGACGTGGAGAGTTGCATTCTCTTCTCAAGCTTTTCTTTGATGCTCAGTTAGCGATATGATGCATCGACCATGCAAATAGAACTTTCGATTTATTTTCGGTCTGTAAGAAGTCAAATAAATAAAATCAATACGTAAAACTCTTTCAAAACTCGAAAGCATCATTTTATTATTCTATACAAACGATAAATAATCCCGATCCCTGCGCAAGCAAACGAAAATTATATGAGAACTGTGTCACAGCTTCAGTACTTTAAGCAGCTGGTAAGCACTCAATAAGTTCCAAATAGCTATGATCCAGGGTTGAGAACCTCTAAAGCCGTAATCTTTAGGGGGCCAGCAGCAGGCATCTGTGAAGCTGTGACACAATTCAGGCATCAACGGAGAGGATGGTGTCTGGGTCAAGTTTGGAGTCTGCAGTGTGTAGAGCGCCAAGTGTATGATCTAGAATGTTGCATGCTCCGCCAGCAAAGTGACAGAAGCCCAAGCTTCATTTAAGAATCCGAAAAGGTATTAGTGTACAACTTAGCAGGCATATTCCATGTTGCCTTGCTCCAATGTCTGTTTTCCGAAAACCCGCCCCGAAAAAAATTCATTCACAATTGTGCAGCTTTAATGAGTGTGTCCCGCTATCCCATCACGCTACCTTGTATCAACCCCTGCTTGCATCTGAGCATGTTGATCTTTGCCTTGGGGCCGAGATGACTAGCAGTGGTTCTCTCTCGTCTTAGATTTTCCCTTTACGGTATTCCTCTTGAAAGGCATGCAGCATGTCATACCAATGTTGACGTATAGTCATAGTCCCATACGTCTCATATCGTATTTCAGCAAATGGGTAAGCGCCTGGGACAATAGGGAAGTTTTCCACATCGTCCGGCGCTGTCAAGACCTCTCGGAGCTTGTCGTCCGGAATTTCAATGTTGTGGGGATAGCCCATGAGGGTCTTGAAATAGGGTTTATGTTTCCCCGTTGTCAAATGCAGCTTCAGATGTTCGAAGGCAACTTTGAAGGTTTCTTTCCGGTACTCTAGCTCGTCTGGTGAGCCTGTGGGAATCTTGCCGGCAAATTTCCTCACATGTATTAGGAATCCTGGGATCGTTGACATGTCTGCTTCGTTAGGATGGTCCTGGATGACGTGTTTGAACAGAGCGCGAGAATCGGGCTGGTGTTTGAAGGAGGTCGAGCATACCAGACATAGCTTTAGTGTATGCATTTGCTTCAGGATGCTATGTTGGACCTTGCAATAATCCCCCTCCAAGAGATCATGCGCATAGTGATTCACTTGAATTTCCACAAATTCGTTGGTCCTGAACTTATACTTGCAATCCGGTTCAGCCAGGCAGCGTATAACTCGTTTTCCACCTTCGACGACGTACATGTGCTCTGGCCAACCAGACATCGCATCGGGGAAGGACATGTCGAAGGATATGTCCTAAGATGATGCACTTTTCTTAGCTTGTGTTGCCGAAAGCAAGACAGGAGTCGGGCAGGACATCCTCTTATAATGAAGGACCCAACCCATGGCGTAAGACTCTTACCTCACATATGCAGACATGATGTGTACACTTCGGGTGGATGCACTGTCGCCTGGACCATGCTGGGCCCCGTGACGAACACAGGTGATACTGAAGGCCGAGAATATTGCAGGGTGTCGTGAAGCGAGATCGTTCAACCCGTCATTTCAATGGGTCTATTGTCTGCATAACGGACAATTCTGTAGGGAGTGTACAGGCTTCCGCGAAGATCGCAGGCTTCCAGGTGCAGGACCATGCATTTACCAGATGACAGCGCCTAAGTTGCCAAATCTACCCAAACACCCTGTCTCACAAGAGAAAGGATCAGCATGAAAGGGGCAAAAGAATTGCCTTCTGCTACCAGCAAATGCACACTTATGGAAACGTTCCTGGTGTCATAGCATAATCCACCTATCGGAGGAGACCAAGGCGTCAGCCGCCTAGCAATATTTTGGTCAATGTGAATGCGTTACACGCATTCCACTGAACCGACGTATTCCGCTATATATATAGAAATTCATCACTCTATTAGCAGGCAACACCAAGCCACAAAAGCCAGAAGTTTCCAGGGTACCGTCAACGCACCACATGCATGCTGCGTGTCTGATTTACAGACCTGCATTTAGCGTTCAAGAACGATTTCCACCGGAAGGTGTCTGGAACAGGTTGGCTACTGCCGATGGATCACACGCATTCTCGATGCTTGACTCATCCTCGTAGCTAGGGTGTATCATGGTACCACCACGATAGGAGATCAAGCTATGGGGCCGCAGTACATTTGTTGTCAAGCAAGTCATATGCATGTACTAGTCCGAATTCGTCCGCTACCAAGATCATAATGACCACATTCCACATGCTATGGGGGAGATGAGGCATCAGGCAGCAGGAAGCTGGCTCGGTGCTATCAGCAGTTGCGTTCACTTCTCCAACTCGTTTGTCAACAGTTGCATTCACTTTTCCGATTCGTTGATCAGCAGTTGCATTCACTTCTCCAATTCGTCGATCAGCAGTTGCATTCACTTCTCCAACTCGTTCCATCGGGTCGCGGCCCGCGATCATGGTCCCACCAAGTGGCTGTCACTCTGTTCAGACAACTTTCTTCTGGCCAGATCCTGTTTGGAATTTCCTAGTCGCACAACCATGCAGCCAAGCTATGACGAAGATAATCAACTGTACCAAACGGATAGACCCCCTGACACAATAATCCTTCCAACCAAGCACTGGCCTTCTGCCTCTAGAGAATGTGGAATCGACAAACTCGAACGGCAACTCTGCACCCAGATGATCCACGGCTACCTTCAAGCCGCTCGAGAAACCATCTTCATGAAAACCATACTTCGTCCAAGCACCGGCATAGCTTATACCTCTGGTATTCTGGATTTTTGGCAAGAGGTTTTGGGAGCGTATAGACGTGACATTGTACAGTGGATGATGATAGGTCCAAGTCCCTTGGGTTAAAGATTTTGCTGGTGCGTGGGAGGGATTGAGAGTGACCAGGACAGGACCAAAATCCTTGCTAGGTATGTGCTGGAGGAGGTTCATCCAGTAGGTCAAGCACACCGAGGGGGCAACCGTCGGCGAAGGAGAGGTGGTGATATAATTCCAAGAAGACCAAGCGATAGGACGTTTAGGCATAAGCTAACTATCGTCAGTAAAGAATGCACTTTTCTCGATCTTGTTTCACCGAAGACTAGGATCACATGAAGGTGGAACAGTTGCACTCGTACGAGATTGGAAAAGGCATGGGCCACTACTTCAAAGGAGGAGGACTTACAGAAAGATCTGAGTGAAGTGCTGCTGTGTTCTTACTTGTCTTGAAGCCCGACATGATCTCGGTCTCCAGCGGCGAGGCCACATTGCGGATGATGTCCATGGCTTGATCCCCATGCGTTGCCAGAATCACGTGGTCGAAAAGGTCTTCTTGGCCGTCTTGACGTTGGAGAATGATTCGCTTGTCATCTCGAATGCTCAGTGATCTAATGCCAGTACTCAAGTGTACGTTATCTTCCGGGAAATCAGCCATTACAGCATCAATATACGGTCTAGATCCACCCGTGATCGTCATCCATGTGGGACGAGCAGCTACTGTGCTGAGAAGATGGTGGTTCCACATGAAGCGAACCAGAGTAATAGCAGGGAATTCGAGTGAAGCTTTGTCAGGGCTTGTACTCCAGACTGAAGCGGTCATTGGTATTAGGTAATCATTCCTGAACGCTTCAGAGTAATTTTGCTGATCCAAATATTCTCCAATAGTTGTTTGCCTCGGAGCTCGCTTGAAACCTTCTACGTTGCCGTTCGCTACCATCCCGTTCGCTCCACTCGGATCCACTTCACTCTCAACTTCCTCTGATAATAGATCTAATGCAAATTGATTGAAGCGGATAATATCGAAGATCATCTGCCACATCCGTGGCTGGAAGATATTGGATGTCTGAGCAAAAATGGAGGAGAGCGAGGTTCCTGACCATTCGAAGAGCCCTCGATCACGAGACACGCCGAATGTCATATCCGTTGGCACCGGAAAGATGCCTATCTCCTTCAAGAAGGCTATGAAGTTCGCTGTGAACCGTAAATCAGTTGCTGACCTGGATTCAGATAGTGGTTACCTACGATATGTGGCGCTGTTCATAACAATAAATCCTGTATCGACGTTGACCGTTCTGTCTCCATTCTTGAAAGAGACCGTGTTTGTATGGCCCCAAGTCGGTCCTCAGCTTCGTACAGGTGGATTTCGTGGTTGGTCCGTTTGAGGGCCCATAATGCTGCGATACCAGAGCATCCACTGCCTACGATGGCAACTTTCTTTCTATCTTGCAACATAAAGAAGATTGCTAATAGTTTTCATTCAATGAATGGTTCGACGTTCTATAGAATTCACAGAGACTGAATAAGATCACAAATTGCTACCGAACAAGATGCTGACAGGTTGATCTAAAAGCTCAAAAAATGAAACGAAAACTCAGACATTAAGAGATCAGAGGGAAAAAATCACCAGAAATCAAACAATTGGGCCCGAGTCAGACTTCTCGTATTCGTTCTTGACAACGATGCGTTCATCATGACAGCCAGTGGAGGAATTTTAGCGGCGGATCGGTCCTTCTTCGGCAGGGCTGTGCCAAGACCTACTATGGTAGGAACAACAACTACGACACCCTGCGCCATCTTCAGTAGGCAATACATGCATCAGCACGAGGTTTTACATCAATCTTTCTACTGCCTATCATCCGATAACAATCATCATAACTGCAATCCGCTTTTAAAACTCCAATACCATACCCCATACCCTCACACATTGGCGCCCAACTAACAGGCACCCGTCATCGTCCCCTTCCTCCAGCATGGCGAACCCCCTCGACACAGACGCTGGCTCCGAGCTCTTCAGCAGCTATGAATCCGAATTCAAGCTGGTACAAGCAGAGCTCAACCAAAAGCTTGATCAAATTACAGAGCTATCCGGCGAGCCCAGGAAATCAGCCGTACGATTAGCAGAGCGCGCTGTTGAGGAAGCAAATGAGTTAGTATGTGATGCTCGACAATCTCTACGCTATAGTGAACCTACCTTGCAATTGAGCCTTACTAAATCTTCTCCAGCTCGACCAAATGCGCATCGAAAAACAAAACATCCCCTCCACCACCCGCTCCCGGATCAACCCCCGCTTCCGCAACTACGAAACCGACCTCGACGCCTCCAAACGCAAACTGAAATCCCTCTCCGACGACCGAAAAGCCCTCTTCGGAAACCGCTACTCCGACAACCCTGGTGGCGACGAGCAACTCGAGCAGCGGCAACAATTGCTTTCCGGAACGGAGAGACTGGATAGGAGTAGTCATCGGCTGAGAGAGAGTCAGAGGATTGCCCACGAGACGGAAGATATTGGACGGGGTACGTTGGCGGATTTGCAGGTGCAGAGGGAAACGATTCAGCATACGAGACAAACGCTGCTGGAGAGCGAGGGGTATGTGGATCGGAGTGTCAAGACGTTGAGGGGGATGGCACGTAGGTATATTGTCACTTACACCTATTGCTGTGTAGCGTTAAGGTTGGGCTAACGAGATCATAGGATGGCTACAAATCGGATTATAACGGTTGCGATCATTACGGTGCTGGTTATCTTGATCATTGCGGTTGTGTACAGCAAATTTAAGTAGGCGTTGAGAACGACAGGTACATGCTAATGTACTTGTACTATAATCAGTGTCTGTTTCTCTCTCGATATCATACATGTTTCCCGCTACCGAAGCAGATCTGCTTCCCTGACCGTTTTACTGACTCAGCGAACCTGTTCACCCCTCAATAACCCTGAACCTGCTTCGGCATGTACGGCTCCTCCAGATACTTCGCCTCCTCATCACTCAACTCAAATTTGACCGCCTCAACCGCCTGGTCGATCCTCTCCTTACTCCCTAATCCCACAATCGGATTCACACCATTCTGCTTAATGCTCCACGCAATAGCCACCAGCGCCATACCCACGCCTCTCTTCTTCGCCACCTCCTCCAATCGATCCACAATCGCCTTATCCGTCTCCGTCTCCCGACTTCGAATCAGCGATTTGAGGAAATTGTCAGTCTCTTCTCGCTTGGTGGAGCGGTCACCCCAAGGTCGTGTTAGGACGCCGCGCGCGACAGGGGACCAGGGGATGCATCCTACGCCGGAGGCGCGGCAGTAGGGTATCATTTCGCGCTCTTCTTCTCGATAGAGGAGGTTATGGTAGTTCTGCATGGAGATGAACTTATGCCTGCCCCCTTCATTAGCAACATCACACTAACCCCATCCCAGGCACAACTCACCACCCATTCTGCTCCGCAATATTCTGCAACCACTGAAATTCCCACGCCGCCATACTGCTGGCCCCAATATATCTCACCTTTCCACTCTCGATCACATCATTCAACGCTTTCATGATTTCCTTCTTCGGAGTCTCCCGATCCAGCCGGTGGATTTGCAATACATCAATATACGTACCCAACCGCTCTACACTCCTATCCACCGCATCGAGGATATGCTTCCTGCTCAGTCCAACCTGGTTCACCATTTCGCCGTCATTGGATGCCATAGCGGAGATGCGAGGTTGGGCGCCAGAGGTGGAGACGCCGAAATAGCATTTAGAGAGGATTACGATCTTTTGGCGGGGAATTTCATACTGTTTAAGGGCTTTGCCGATTATTTCTTCAGACCGGCCGTTGGAGTAGACGTCAGCCTGGAAGCCAGCAAGGAATGGTTAGCCAGTTGGAAAAAATGCTGAGGAGGAAAGAAGTGGAGGGCGTGATACGGTGTCCCATGTGTTCAGGCCGACTTTATAGGCGTGTTCAAGAAGAGGGAGGGAGTGTTCTTCGTCAAGCACCCATTCTTGCCACTCGGGCGAGCCGTAGGACATGGCTCCTAAGATAACCTTTGAGATTTTAAGACCTGAGTCGCCAAGGCTGAAAAAGGGGTTAGCTGGAGCAAGGGGGGAAAGGGATCGGAAGGCCATTGCGCACCGTGTGTACTCCATGGTTGATGCGAATCTACCGCTACTCAATCGTGAGAGTAGGAGGGAGGCTCTGTAGGTCTTCTTTTGGGCGATAGCTGTCAGAACTCGAGTAGAAGCTCTGAGATGGTTCATAGATCTATCTAAAACATTAAAATTGGTTGCAGCTCCAACATTGATTTATAATTGAAGCTGCAATGGATCTGCAAGCGGTTGCGAATTTACATCATCTCGCAGGCGGCGTTTGCGGCCACTAATTCCGGGGTAGGTCCGGGACTGGGATGCGGCTTAAGTCCCTTGGCCTTAGACAACCAAGATCCGAGGCTACAAACCCTCCTTTGATAGAAAGATTTATGTACAAGATCCGGTCGTATATACCTATTTTCAACTACTTGAAGAATTAGGTGCTGTAGTATTATCGATATTCTTCGCATGATACTAAGCGTTGAAAGGGAGAGACTGGCCCCTTCATAGGCATCAGGAGATGTATTTTTGTTACCTCGCTTTCTAATTCTCTTCTTATAGCTTACAGGCTATGATCTATTGATTCGTTATCTAGGACGGCTATGGTATCTCTCTACTCCATTCACTTCCCATGCACCATGTGCTACGCTGCAAAATCTGCAATCAATAAATTAAGCCAATTGCATCGACTGGCTCCATCTCTTTTCTCAATCTCAAACATTGCACATCTCATTTTCAGGCCTGAAAAATCCATAACATCAATTTCAAATCATCACTAGAATCCTCGGTCACATATATCTCATCAACTTCAACCCCACACCCCCACCGATACCCAACGGCATAACTTTACCCCCACTCCCCATGTTATTCCTCACGCACATCATATTCAATCTACTTCCCCACTGGTTCACAACGCCAATATAGACCAGCGGCTGTTGAACAACGCGTTCGTCAAAGTCGAGCCAGAGCATACAAGTCCCCTGCTTCAGGGAGTAGGGACACCAGATTTCTTGGTGGTTTGTGGGTCTGGTGTGCACGAGTGTGTACCAGAATGTACTGGGATGGTCGAGTCTGAAGATTGCGAGGAGTTGGCGACAGTCGTCGTAGGAGGCACTGGCGTTGGTTTGGGGGACGTCGTAGCAGAACACGCTTGGTTCTATGGCTGCTGAGGTTGTTGTCGAGGTTGTTGTCGAGAACGGTAGTATCACTGGTGAGGTTGAACTTGGTCCTAGCGATTGCGATGCCGAAAGCGATAGATGTAAGGTGAAGACTAGCAGTGTCAATACCAGCATCGCTGTGGTATCAGTTAATCTTTCGGTTGGATCCCTTTGCTGTGAACATACGTCAGCACAGAAAAAGTACCTTGGGAAAAGAACCATCACAAAAGATTTTCTTCACTTACGTTCGAAAAACCCAGTTTTGGCCCTACGTTTCAAACCCCATACATCCATGTCGCTGGCGCGCGTAGTCGCTTTTTGCATCTCCTAACAATATGAAACGACCTCTTGACTCCAACAAATCAATTTTATTCGCTCTCCTCACCTCACATCAATGCAGCTAGAAACCCTCGAGAACCACTTGAGACAACCACCGGACTCACCCAAATCGTTCTTATTCGCGATGCCCGTCTTACATTGTGCACTCAACAGCCTCTCTAGACCCCATCTAGTATCCACTAATCTCGCTCGTCTACTATCATATGTCAGTACTTGTTACTCCACCACCTTCATCTGCTCCCAAATTCTCCTCGCCATCCGTTCCCGCTCAACAGGCGCCCACAAAACATATTTCGCCCAGCTCTCATACCTTCCGTCTCCACCACTGCCAACCTGTCCCTCCCTATTGGCCCCCGTTCCCCTCCCACACCTCATAAGTTTCCCCCAGACCACCTCCGCAAACACCTCCTTCTCCCCTCCCACCATACTCCACACATCCACTCATCAACCTTTGCCGCCTGACACCCAACCAAACAAACCCTAACCCCTGCCTCCGTCCTCCTAATCATCTCTCTCACAGCCGTCGCCATCATCCCATCAACCCATCCCATAACATCAATATAGAGTTCCAACGTCCTCAAACCCGGCATCTTTGACAACGCAGAAAAGGTAATCCCCAACCCAAAAACTTGCCATCCGTAAAACTGCCGCTTTGGATACTAACATGTATATGCCGGATCAGACAACTCCCTTTAGAACTAAGCGCTTGTTGAAAATGCAGAAGAGGAACAGGTCGCGTGAAAGCGAATGTAGTCCTCGAATACAGCAGTGCTGATACTTCATCACGCACACGACGGGAGGTTAATAAAAGCGCCACATAATTCGGCAGACCGTGCGGGTCGTCTCTTGTGCAGTAGACTTGCCGCCGGAAGTAGGCGGGCATGGACAGTTTAATGTTGCTGCCTAGCTCTGAATTGGAGATGAGAGGGTAGGTACCGCCGGAACGCTGGAGGCAGATGCGAGAAACGAGTGCGGACGCTGTGGAAGAATGATCGAGAGTTATATGGAGGTAGGTAGGGTTACCGATTGCGTATGAGTAGATGTGGTGGCGGAGTTCTGGGGGAAGGGTGAAAAGAGGGAATGGAAGATTTGAGGCTGGGGACATGGATGGGGCGGGTTGGTTTGTGTGGGAGAGAGCGTATAAGGAGGAGGTTAAGTCTACTTTAAAAATCGATTGAAGATATAATGTTTTGAGAAGTTGAAGAAGTTGATAGATGGAGATCCTGGAGATAAGTACATGTTGCTGTTGCCTAAACCGGAGCCGGTCCCAATGTTAAAGCATTGCTTGGAAACCTGCGCAGTGGGATATTTTGTACTGGCGGTCTGATCTATTTCAATGAGCAACAAGCCTTGAGAGCGAGGCAGGCAGTGATCAAGGATGGTAAGCGTCAATTGGTTCCCAGCCGAGATCACAATCAGCATTGATTGGTTTTCAAGCTTTAGAAGTTGATGATGACTTGGTTGGAATTCTATAGAGGTGTTCTGCTATTCATGCAGCCGCGCTAGGTATACAAGTGTGGCTGAGAGGTGACTAATTCTAAGGTCAAGTAAAGAGGTTGACATGGCCTATTTGTATTTGTGCTTAAGGAACTTTGTTCCTGGAGGACTTGGTCCAAGAATCCACAGGAACAAATAATTCTTCAATTGTTGGTTTCCTGCTTTTATGGCACTATATTCATGCAGTCTACCGCTCAAGAGACTAATTGATGGTGCTCGACACCAACGAAATCTATGTGGTGCTAGTGATGGAGGCCCCCCTGTTGCCTGACGCCTCAAGCATACCCTTGCCATTCACGCCCATCTAGAACGTGATCAAGCCAATCTCTGACGACCTCCCACTGCGCCTTTTCAACTTCATCCTTGTGGGGCATATGTAGAGCCTTCACGTCAGATTTACGTTGACTATCCTGCGTTTTTGCCTCATTACCATCCATATAAGCTCCGGACAAGGAGTCGTTCCCTGCTTCGTACCATCCCAGAGTCTGCACCTTGTCATGGCCCAAATGCTCCTGGATGGAAGAGCCCCTTTGGAGACGGTGCTTGTACATAGGATGGACGTAAAGTTGTACGCAAAATATCAGACAGAATGTGAGAAATATGGCGAGGAGTGTATGAGATGATGAGCGTGCGAGGGGAGGATAGACGTTCGGTTCATCGTATGAAGCCACCTGGCTTTGTGCGTTGTCGCCTATTTCGGGACTACCGCCCGAGTCCTTACTTTGCAGCTCCAGTGGATCATTTTCTTCAGCAATGGGAGAGATGGTTGGAGGATCTGTGAGGGAGCGAAGATTCCCCCTATGTTCGAGTGGAGGAGCTTCTTGGCAGTCTGCGTCCTGACCTAACTCGGGATTACCGCCTGATTCTTTGCTACGTAACTCGACTGGGTGGTGCTTTTCGGTCACGGAATCGGAATGATGAAGATGCTCGTCAGAGGTGGGAGTTAGATACAATTTGTAACCGGGAAACATAGGCGGAAGACGAGCATGGGGCCTGTTAAAGAAGGAATGCGAGCCGCTACTCGCACCCGAGTGGCCTAGGACTAGTAATCCTGTACAATTCTCAGCAGAAAAATATATATGGGGGTCTCCAGGTCCTTTACTTTTGTTAAGTCTACATGTCAAGCCTCCTCCAACAACTTTGAGGTCCGTCACCCGAGGCAGAGGTAGATCCAACGTATTGCAATGATTCGAAGAGGCAAAATCACTGGGCTCTTGCCAATGCGTTTCGAGTTGTATAGGCCCTCGTACCATTCCGCTGCGCCTGAAAAGCGTCAACAACCCCTTCTCATTTTCTCTCCATTCTCCCGCTTGCTCTGTCGCCAGGCGCCCATCGATTACGAAATACTTCGGAGCCCAGCCATGAGGATCAATGGAGACAAGATGATCAGCTTCACCGACTTGAAAACTAAAACTCATGTCACACTCGATCGTGCCTCCAATGACTTCCTCCACGCTCATATCAAAGTTCCAAACAAGGTCGCACGGTTGCAGACTGTCCAGGCAGTTGAAGAAAACAGGGGAAGGAGTCCAGATCTTGATGCGGATGTGGTCTTTGAATCGTTTGGGATAGAGTCTCGGCATATCGACGCGCTCGAAATATGTGGCGTGAGCAAACGAACAGTTCACTTCTTTCCAAGTACTCAGGTCACCCCTTGACAGAGGCTTCATTGCCAGTGGCGGGGATGGGTGGGTGAGGGCCACAACTTCGGACAGAGTTCCGCCTTTACGTGGGCGGAACGTGGGTAACAACGCCACCATGAACTGTGGGTCGCGCAAATCGTACGTTAATGTTAGGTACAGATTGATAGGAAGATCAAGATCGCAAGTGTCCCGGACAATAACGATCTCCCCCTCTTTACTGCTCGTAGTGTCTGCTGACGATAGATCTTCCTGAAAAAAGAGCGAGTATTGCCCCGGTCCCAGAAGCATCTCATGCTTGCCCCGAATACCGTTGCTGACAATGATTGAGAGCTTTGTTCGTTCCGCGGCTATGTACAGCTTGGGCACGATGACTGTCATTCGAGCATGATGATTGATTTGAATCCTTCCGTCATGGTGATTCAAAAAATTTGTGCAGAGTTTGACGGAGCTCTCCCATGAGTCAATTGGATGGACCGTATCTTTAACGTGGCCTAGATCCCGGGCAGATGAAGGGGGTATAGGAGCTGACACAGGTTGGGCTTCGACTTCGGAGGCATGGTGTTCTGAGCGAGTCGAGTCAACTAGACAATCTGTCTCAGGTTTCCTTTCCACGCTAGGATTGGGTTGTTTGAGCTCACTGCCTTGTCCTGAATTGCTATCTCCAATGCTTCTGTGATCATAGGGATGATCTTTGAGGACAGACAAGGTTTCTGTTTGTGGTAGCTGTTTCGTCGATTTGACAACGTTAGCTGTGGGCGATCTGCCATCCGTAGGAGGCGGCGATGCTTGATCAAAATCGAGCTTCGCGATAGATTTGGATGATTCCATCCCGAGGTTATCAGGCACCGAACCCGTCTCCGCTTCGAGAGGCGGTAGGTCCAGCGTCGATAGGAGACCAATCTTGACTGACCCGGTCGAGCTTGGGGAGTCATTATTAGATAGCTGATCATCTTCGTTCTGGGGTGCTTTAATCGGCGAGCTGTAAACTTCAAAGGGAGAGTAGCATGGCCCAGCATTTGTGTTTAGGGTCGTAGGGACGGGAGTGATTGTGCGGCGACTCGGGAACAGGCGTCGTCCACCAGGCAAGTGGCAATATTGGTAATTTTCCCGGTTAATAAGACTCTCCAGCGGCGTCCGTGGAGGTCCAAGCTGCCAACTTGCTGCGGTCTCAGCTACTAATTTGTCAGCTTCAATACACGGCTCTTAGCAGAGAACGAACTCTGGTTGTCTGCCTTAGGAATGTCAACCATACCTGAAGGTCGATTTCTCCATCTCAAAGACATCGTGGAACTTCGTGCCCAGCTTGCTGCCGGAAACGAAACCTGCAATAGCACTTTAGTACTGCGCAAAAATATACAGTCTCTGCCGATGCGAAATTGATGCGGGAAAGATGCAATGCTCTACGTCGGTTGCGATACACAGGTTCGAGTAAACAAGGTCTTTGAAGTTACAGGAGAGTGCCCTCACTAATGCGAGGGGACCTTGCGAGGAAGGAGCGCTTTGGTTTGGCGATTAAAGTGGGAAGTGCACTCTATCTTGCTCGCCGTGTTCGAACAGTTGTGGAAATACTAGCCGTCCGGTCGTTCATTCTAATTGTATGCTAAGATAAGGATAATGCTTTCCATGATCTGCTGGTCATGAATCCCTCAGCCACTTTCCTAGCCGCGATACGGCTGTGGCATATAGTTCTGTCCCACCTGCATAGACTGATTGGTCGAGGCGAATTGTGAATTGCCCTCTGTGTTTGGCGCACCGCCGTTCGGGTAAGAAAGTATAGGGCCTCGTCTTGGCTGACTTGAGGGCAGGGTTGACTGTAGGGGCGGAAGAACACTGTTTAGACCTTGGGCAGGAGCTGGAAGGGTTCGAGCAGGTGGCTGTGCTGATCTATCGTAATTCGTCAAGGGTTGAGGCTGTGTATTCTGGTATTCCGGCCGCGAAGTCATATGATAATTTCGTTCCAGCAGACTTTGATCTTCGGTATCGAGAGGTCGGGAATATGTTCTAGGCTGATCTATGTGTGATGAAACCGCTGCTAGGGGCGAACGGTAAGAGGGAAGAGCTTGTGCGAGTTCTGGCATCGTTGATCTCGCTGTGTACTGTGTTTGCGGGTACTGATAGGCTTGGGCTCTCTGCGGTTGCTGGTACAGTGTGTTAGACGTTGAGAACCCATAGCTGGGGTATTCTGAGCGCGGCGAGACGAAAGGTGAGGACGCCGATGAGGAATTGTTGCGCTGGTGCACGAATGAATACTCTGTCATTGGTGTAGCAGTGGTTTGTAGGGCGGTTTGAGGGTAATAAGATCCACGAGCCGCAGGGAGTGGGTCTCGCGGGGAATAATGACCGTAGGAATCGCGAGATTGTATGAAAGATCGTTGAGAGAGACGCTGGTCTTGGTCATAACCACTCCTATTCATCGTATCGCTCAACATCCTTTGACGCTTGTAGGGCTGTTCGTCATAGCCAGACCCTGCGTAGCCTCCAGCTTGCTCGTGCTGCGATTGTAGGCCCATATTTTGGTATTCGACTGAAGACTGGTGAGGTTGTCCGTGGGGAGATTCGGTGGGAGGAAAGTCGGAAGGAGCCGATCTTTTTCTGACGAAGTACTTAGTATACAATATCAAAGTAGCTTTGCAACACCAACCCTAAGACACGAGGCTCTTTCCGAATTCGAAGCTTCACGCCTTGATCTCCAAAAGAGCGAGAAAGAAATGTCGACTCTGACAGTCCAGGGAAAGTCTTATGAGAGAATACTGGCCAAGGTTAGTAGACGTTTGTTGAGATAAAATGAGAGCAGAGTTCACCTGTGAACGGGTCTGATGTGACCGAAGTGATGTACTCGACCCGTGTCCTAGGAATGTCGTCAATCTAGGCTTTCTGGCGGTGACAGGGTTCAATGAGCTTACTTCATCATCTCAAAGAGACTGAAACGAAGACGAAATTGACCCTCGATCTTAACGGAAAGGTCTGGGAAAACGAAAAACCCTCCATCTAAGTATTGTTAGGTCTTGTAAGGCATTTCGGGATGTCATGAGTTACATACCGGTATTGTCAACATCCTTGAGCCTGTGAAGAGAAGACACCAGGGTGCCAGCGAGAGCGGACTGTGTGGCGGTATCCACGTCGTCCCCTTGCAAGCCAGCGGAGATCTGTCCAGGACGGTCAAGATTGGCATCACAGAGGTTACAACACATGAAGAAGTAAGGGCTTTGGAGGTAGTTCCTGTTAGTGTCAGCCCCAAAACTTCAAGAGCTTGCTGGCTGCAGCAATCTTACTGCGCTGGATCCTCCGGGTCTCTGATCCGTAGCTGTACGATTGGCGGAGGGTCAACGGGTTTGCGGTCTTCAAGCAAACTGCGAGTCAGTGTTTAATCGCGCTGCGAACCATTGGATTTCATACCTTTCTCTTTGGCAGGTGCCCCCGGAAAGGCTTTGGCTCTCTGCGGGGCTTGACGGACTGTCAGAGTATACGCATCGCTGCGATGACGCATTGTTAGTGAGAAGCGAGCCGAAGGCTGAGACCAGTCAATCGGTCGTAAAACCACAGCCGTACCTCGTGAGCCTCAGAAGCTGCGAAGATCGTTCTTCTGTTGCGTTTGAGGCGTTCATAAATCAATATGGACTGCTGACCAAGTTGTGATTAGAGTCTTGATGCTTTTGATATTGGTAGGTTCCGGTAAACACCTCGGATTCCAAAGAATCAAGAATGGCACAGCAAGATGATGAGGATAGAATGTTCGCGTACTGTGGGTTGAAAATGTCCTCAAAACAGCTGGAACTGGTCTTAATGAGATCAGTCCAGTGGTCCACCGCGATGAATACTTGGTATTCCGCCAAAAGCCTCAGAGAGTGAATTAAGGAACCTTAGTCCAGGAGGCTTTAAAAGGCTTTCAAGAGGCTTGATCTTGTGGACGTGAAAAGAGGGGCTCATCGGGAATCTTGCGGAACATATCATATAAGAATCAAAGGCCCTGAAATTTAATTGGGAACCAGTTCTAGCAAGCTGCCAGCAATGATGCCAATATAAATGTGGAATGATTGTTGCAGAGAGGATATCGTAAGGCACCTGGAATGGTAGTTGGTGGTGTCAATTCGACTTGACGGTCTGTGCGATTTAGAAATGTTGATGATGAAGCTGAGGTTGACTTTGGTTGACTCTTGGTACACTTGACGCGTTCAGTTTAGTGGCGTGACTTGAAGGTTTCTCCCCACTCCGCCTTCCTCGATTACCCAGATAAGCTCGACGCTCCCCACTATTCAACATCAACCCTTTCTCCCACCTACTGATTGACCACTATTCGGTGGGAGCGTGTTGACAACGACTTGCCTCCTTCGACTTATGTCCTGAATGAATTATCGCCTTGTGTTCCCAATGGTGGGGAGGCAAATAGGGCTCAATCTGCCCCACAGGGCCCCGAATTTGGTACACTTCTGGTGACGTCAAAAAATCTGATGCAGTAATGGGAGCAAATTTCGCTGGCCTGATGATTCGCAATCCGTTGGGAGCGGAGGGTGTCAAAGTTTGAAAGCTGTCCAGCAGTAGCAATGGGCAATGATCAGTCCAGTTTGGACCTTCACTCCAGTTGGCGGCCAAAAGTGCTCTGGCTGTCACGACTGGATCAATTAACGAAACGGCCCCCACTCTGGTTCAATGCAGTCAGCTCATTGGCATTCTTGAAAACGGGAAAACAGGAATGTAGCTTTTATGTACCTGGATAGAGTGTGGATCTCGATGTGGGCTTAACGCGGTCTAGGGAATTGCGCAGATGTATCCAATATGGTAGAAGAGGAAGTCAATTTATGAACAGAACATATACAAGATCCATCCAAGCTCGAGAAAACCCTGGTCACTCAGGGCTTTTCGAGTTCTGCTACTGCGCCCTAACTCATATTACACACAATTACTGGCGTTTGCTATGCTCGATTGGTGTGGAGCAAAGGGCGTGGTCATTTTGGCATCATAATCAAGAAGGTTAGGAAATGCAACCCGGAAGGTACGAAAGATCGGAAAGCGTCGTTTCTGGGGTAGGGGACAGCCTTGTTGAGTGGTTGCTGGCGTCCGCTAAGCAAACCTGGTAGGAGTCGGACGCTATGGGATTGCGCATCTTGTTCCCATTTCATTGGAAGGCACGGAAATGTGGGCGTCCATTTTAGGTCAAGATGATCGCACCACTTGGCCTTTCCTTTCAATCATCAGGACCTTCTACATAGGTGACGGGACCGGCGTCTTTCTTTTCGAATCAACGACTGAGGTGGACGTCTACACGCGCCGGTGGTGACTTTACAATATAGCCTGCTGCAGCTAAATGACTAGCTTGGCCCGACACGTCGCGTGCGTTGACACTTCCGAGCTAAGAGTCGGATGGAGCAAGATTTACCTGGGACTCCTTTCGCACGAAGCAATCAAAGCCGGAGAGGCTTGTTGGGTGGCTGAAATGTTGTCTCAATGCGGCATCAAGGTCTCGCCTCTACTTGTCTGATGCCGCTTGCACCTCCCCTGCGATCGCTTCTGCATCCCTTGAACCTCCAAGGCCTAGGTAAAGCTTGCCCATCGACTAAGTCGTGCATGGTGGCGTTTTGCAGTCCAAACGGTTCTCAGTCATCAGCATCACCAAATTATCGTCCGAGGGTACGTGTATGCCAACCGAGGGTCTCAAGTACTTGGCTTCGCAATTAACGGTGCTACAGCGAGACGAAAATGCAGTTGGAGTTCCTGCGTGGATCCTACGTACGAATACACACTGCCCTCTCTCGCCAGCCAAGATAGGTAGCCACTCGAGGTACCCTATGGCAGTTCCCAACTTCCGCAAGTGGACTTCGCATATGGGCGGAAATTCGGGACGTTGGACTTACGATGATTGTTCTAGCGAGCGTTACGCACCTTACAGCAATGCATCCCTAACTTGTCAGCCAGGGGCCACGGCCGCTACTGCCACCTGCACGCCCCGCAGAGTGTGTCCTAAATAACTGCTTACTTTGGTAATTAAAGTCATAGTAAATCTTCTGACCGGGTCATTACAAAGCGCCCCCCAGATGTGATCGTACCCGCATGCACTTTCGAATTGTAGCTTCTGCCAAGTGTGTAGGCGCATGGAAAATTAGCCCCCGTATTAGGACCACGGGGCACGTTACCGACGCAGTTAGCCATGCACACTCCTTTGAACCTACCTACTCGATCACCGTCCTGCTCTACCAAGGACGTTTTTGGCCATGCAAGATCATGCGGTCATCTGATGGAAGGCGGTGGAGCTCGTGAAGGATTCAGAGCCTAATCGACAATCATCCTCACTCTGGTCAATAACAATGGCTGGCAACCCAATTTGGACGAAACATGCGTGGCCAAAGCCCACATCAAGGGCAGAAACAAGGCTATCGCCGATCTTTACTCACTTGATTATGCCAAAGGATCGATGCCCTGGGGGTTTTGTGGCCTACTTTGTATGCAGCTTTGACAGTTTCATTTGTACGGTTGGTAACCGCTGATCATTTGCGACGGCGCGAAAGGAGGAATGCGACTTGGCCAAGCCGCCGCCAGTCACCAGATGCTGCAGGCGTACGATATCACATCCTCGCATGATCGAGCAAAACTACTGCGGACCTCAAGAATGCGCGAATCAACCTCAGCAAACATACTCAACTCTTTCATGAATCAAGAAACATTTTGGAGGTTCGCTTTGTAGGATGGACAACCCATAACTTAAGGTATGTACCAAAGTACTCGTAGAGCGTAACCATGGTACCGATCCCTGTCCTCGGCCGCTAAAGGGCGCATCGACCCGCTGGCCCCAGCTGGGAGCCCGGTAACTGACTCCCTCGTATGCGGCGTGCAGCATCCCTATTGCAGAACAGCCCAGGGGAAGCGTTGATGCTTGAAGCGTTGAATGTTATTCCTTGTTGATGTTCTCACATAGTCCGTACAACCCTCTGCATCGAATCGCAGTTGCGGTCGTCAGCCCCGAAGCTAGCGGTACCGTTTGCAAGTGTTCAAGGATTGACAGGATTCATCCAGCCGAAATCATCGGCTGGAAGGAGCATCTAGTAGCGAGGGTCCATGCCCCAACTCGACTTCGCTAAAAGGTCCCGCCCCCACGAATTTCCTAAAGGGTTCACGATGCCTCGTCCAATTTGGTCAACAGATCTGATCCAGACTTTCACAGCGATTCGAACCGAGAATCGCCTTCTCCCAACTCGTCATGACCTTCTGTAGCGTAGATGTAATATAAAACTTTGTCCATGGTACCAAAGCAAAGCTTGGTCGAGGCTCATCTCCCGGGTAAGCCACGGAAGCCCGCTGCAGACCGTACATTTACCCGAGCACAACCACGGTACTGTAAGTCTTGGCTCATCCTTCCACGAGCCCACCCGTGATTTGTTGCGTATTAGCATATGGCTTTTACTGTCTGGTATCAACCCTCAATCTGTCAACATTTACTTGGGACCTTGTTAGGGCATCAGATGAGGTACATCGCCGCGCAATTGCTCGGTGTCAGCCCTCAAATCCCGAACTCAGCCTCCTCAAATGCGTCTAATCTCGCTAAGGCACGCACACCTCCATAATGCTACAGAACCGGGTTCGAGATCAAGACCTCCCAGCTTTTCCCAGCCTTTCGGGAAAATGAAACGCCTCAAAAGTAGTCAAGATGGCATTCTTGCTGGCCAGCGACAGCATGTTCAAGACGCAACTCCTCCCTAGCCGCGCCGCGGAAATACTGACACTCCTTTCCGCCACCAATATATTACATGTCCTACCTGGAATCATGAGACACCCTTGGATTCGATCCAATATATTACATGTCCTACCTGGAATCATGAGACACCCTTGGATTCGATATATATATATATAAATTGACAAATATATGCAAGCCTGAATCAAGAGCGGCGCAACCGTTATATGCTCACCGAGCATGCCCGAGACCACGCGGGGCGTTTGCCATGTTGACCATTTCAACATCTAGGCCTTGCGGCGTTGTAAATTGGCTGATGGGATATTTTCTTCTCTTTTGCAAATATTCTAATCAAATTAATACCCGACTAGATCTGGTTTTTCTTTTCACAAGCGGACACCGAGCATTGCCCTAGTCATCACTGTTGGGGAAACTATCTTCTCATCATGTCTCACCACGGCCCGTATCTTCGATCTTTCGGGAAAGTTTTAGATTACTGGAATGAGATGAAGCATCGACTTTGTTGCTGAAGACACATGCAGCGTGGAGACTCGAGACACCTCCACCATATTGATTGGAAGCTTTGGAACCTGCTCAGCCAACAAAGGAGGAGCGCTGGCAAGGCTGGACACGCATAAACCTGTAATTTGCAGAGCTTCGTGGGTAAGAACATTTCATACCTGCTCACAGTATGCTTTTCTTGGATCCTGAAGTCCTGCTTTTCTATGACTTCAGAACAAGACCAAGGTCCGTCCTGCTCCTCTTCTGTCACACTATTTACTCGAATTGACCTTTGGTCAAGGTAATCTCTGTATGGAGTCCTCGAGCCAGAATAGTTGTTGGGCTGGAAGCTTAATGGAGTGCCTCTGAACTCTTTGATGCTTTTTCAAATGTAAACTGGATTGAACGTCATGACTAAACATGTGAATCATCACTTATTCAGGTCGCTTACGAAACAGTCTCCACCTCTGCGAAAACCAAGCCAAAATTGTATCCGGCCAGGGGTCCCGGAGATGCACGATGGTTCCTGCAGCCTATAGCCGATGATTCAACATTCCATCCCGTCTATACATAGTAATTCCACGAGCCAGCTAGATTTGTTCGGCAATCTCTCACACCACCTTTCGGAAACCTGACGCTTGGACCCAACTCAAATGCAACGTCATGTGATCAGCCCGTCATGCGCCATACGGCTAGACCGAGCCCGCGCAGAGAGTCTCGCAGGTCTCTGTGATGCTTCCATATGGTGTATCTTGAATCGAGAACATACCTCGCTACCCAATATGCGAACAGTTACTGCTGACACCCACCATCTGAACCACGATCTGGCTCTCTAAGTACAGAAGTCCCCAAGCTTAACTTCCACGGAGCCGAAAAGCCTTCCGGACATGGTCGTCCAACCACCCACCCACCCACTGAGCGACTTTGTCCCTCGTTACCCAAAACAAGATAGCAGCAATTGCGCACGTGCTCAGAGATCTTCCCAAACCCTGATCTAATCGATCAGATCTCCCAAGGCAATGGTAATTCCGCTGAATATCCTGCCATCCATCTTACCCAGTACACCATTCTCAAAACAGCAACCTGGCATCCCCCAGCCAAGGTACATCTGCACACACAAGGACTACCTTACCCACACGCACTCATCCGCTCTTCTTTAACCGGGCGAGAACCCCTACCACACTGAAACAATCTCCAGCCCTATCAAGTTCTTCAGCCCATACCCGAAGCATCGATGCGCCTTGGAGGGTTCTACCCGAATGTCTACGCTTTGGGCCAGAACTGCGCGCACACACACCATCAACGCCAGGGGATTGCCGAACGGATGGACTAGTCGCTACCTAATACTGGTGCCCCAATTTGCAAGTATTGCATCCCGATGGGTTGAGAAAAGGCATCTTGTATGTCACAGTCACGTCATCAATTTTTTATACGGACTACTCCTTTTCTTCCCACACCATCCCAACACCTTTCTCTTCCTTACCGAAGTACCCATTACGTCGACAAGAGCCATAGATCCCCATTCATCTCACACACAACAAGCCACTCAGTACCCCTTGATGACGCAATAAACCTCAAATTCTAATTATCTATCCCGTCCCAAAGAGCTACCCATCACGCCGTGATGAGCTAAACAACGCATCCTGTCTATCACGCGGGTACTCTAGTAGATTCGTCATTACACCACAATGAGCTGGAGGACTCCGTACCCTAAATTCACTATAAGCACAGCGAACCAACACGTCACCATACCGCGATGAACATATGACTATATAAGTCCATCAACCGACTTGTCCTACTACGGTGAGCTTAAATATCCATCATTTGCCATATGCTCATTCCGGTTATTGGAGTATGGTTATATTACTACATCCCAGTACTTTCATACAAGGTCAACGATTCATGAAGTATCAACAGACGCGAGGTATGTGATCGACCAAGTCTAACCCAACCATATGTTCTGCGTGCTCGATCGTTACTTCGAGAGTAAGTCTCACAAAAGCCAAACACATTATCACGAAGCAAACCCTATATTCATTACTCATTAAGTAGACACGTCATGAAAAAAACTAAAAGGGAAAAAGAAAAAGGAAAAAGAAAGAAGAAAAGTCGCAGGTTAAAACGCCCACGGCAATGCTAGAATACATCCAACAGCAATCTTCTCGCTCTCTCTCTTTTACACAAATTGAATGCATTCATCAATCTCCCAAGTTTCGCATAAGCCAAGACGACATCAACATGAGTCATGATTCTTCGAGGCTCGTCTTTTCCAAATCTCATGATCCATTCTGATTCTCGTTTGAATGGAATTCAAAGCCATCCACCATCGTCCACTCCAGCTCCAGGCCCAAGCGCCCCACCTAATTCCAACTTCGGCATGTCCAGCTTCGGGGGTGCATCCAATTTCTTAGGACTTTTCTTCGGACTCGCCGCTTTCACATTCTCGATTTTCGGTCCTTGTTTCACATCTCGATGATCCCACCCATCTTCCACCGCGGCACCAACCCATGTACTCAACGCCTCATGCACACCCCCATATAGCTTCTCCTTGCAAGTCCTCAGACTAACTCCCATAACCTTCTCAAAGCCACTATCTTTGAGTGCCAGTCTCAGTGCATTGCGCTCCTCCCGCGTAGGAAGCGAGGCAATGATGCCGTTAAGGAGATCAATGTGTGCGGTTAGATAATTGGTTGCGTCCCATTCTACGCCACCGATATAAGGGGCTGCGGGGACGGGTGGGTGTTCGCGGGGAAAGTGGCGTTCGGTGTAAGTATGGGCGGAGGGAATGGTGGGGTAGGGAATTATATTTACGGGGTGTAGGAAGATCCAAAAGACTTCTTTGATGACGGAGTCGAGTTCTTTGTGCCAGATACGGTAGGGGCGAGGATGGTAAATTGAGGCTATGAAACCCGGTGGTTGGGCTTCCACTGGTGGTGCTGGGTCACGGAGATAGGCAAGGATAATTTGAGCTCGGCTAGTGAGGTCGGGCGTTGGCGCATCGCAGAGATAAGTGTAGAGGAGTGTGATGATTATGTTTCGCGTAGAAAACTCGCTTGGGCCTTTCTTCTCTTTGTCAAAGAGCATGCCGAGGAGAGTTGGGAAGAGGGTTGAGTGGATTTTAGATAGCTGGTAGACGGCCGAAGAAGTCGTCGACAAAGCTTTTAAGCAGAGCAGGGTCTCGTGGAGGAGGGTATCTTCATGCTCGACTCTGGGCTTTCATGTTAATCAAAGCTCTTCTCACGGAAAAAGAATCTGCATACCTCCATTCCACCTTATTGATGCGATATAACAATTCGACAAGCTCCATCATCCCTCCTTGGGCAATGAATGCATCAACCCAGTCCACGGTTTCGTTCCTTAACAGCTGGCGCAATTTATGGACCTTGCCAACTTCGACGATTTCTGGCTGCTGCACCTTCTTGAGGTATGCAATGTAATCGTCAGGCACAGCTGGTTTGCTAGCCTTGCTGAAGAAGGCGAAGCCCTGACCCGCACCGTCAGATTTCAACGAAGTGGATGATGCTGACGGTGTCAGGCCACCGGATCTGGTTCTCTGATGAGAGCTTGGCCGCTCCGACTTCTGCTTCTTGGAAGGTGAAAGGTCGCTTTTGCTCAAGGTAAAAGTAAGACTCCTCGGTCGGGACTTCTTGGGAGTCTCCATGGCGGGTTCGGCGTTCAAACAATCACCAGCGCTGCTCATGGACGCCTCTGCGGTCTTCGATCGTTTCCCTGTGCTCGGTCTCGATGACTGGAAAGATAAACCCTCTGCACTCGAAGCGGATCCTGAGACAGACTTATGTTTGTTGACAAAGTCTGCTTTGATGTTCGTATCCAATGATCTCATCTTATCGCGAGTATGCTGAGGTACGTTTCTAGCATCCTGAGTGAATGTTTAGCTGCCATACGTCGTCCTACAGCACGGTACTTACCAACAAGGATTCGAATGCATTTTCGATAGCGCTAGCATCGAGCTCGAAGTTCAAGGAACTCTGGGTGGGCTCTCTTGGAAGGTCTTTACATTTGCTATCGAATGCTGCCACTGCAGCCTTCACGCGAGATTTCTGGCTTACCACAGACGGACCTAAATGGGAAGATACATCGCCGGCAATAGGATGCTCTGTACTTTGCCTCTGGCTCGAACGCTTGTCTTCATAGCCAGACTTCTGGCTTGAATTTCCATCTTGTGTGGCCTGCCATCTTTGGCTAGACTTGTTTGCTGCATGTTTCTCTCGACTAGATCTTCGGAGCCCTGATACAGTCTCAGCAAAGGATGCTGAAGTAGGTCCTTGCGTCAAGCATTCCGACTTTGGCCGTGGCTTAGGTTCACGCCTTCGGGATAAAGTGGGTTGCTGGACATCCTGAAAATTCCTTTGCTTGGAGGGCGAGTAGTCCTTGGGTGTATACCGCGCCATTTCTTCTTCCGCAGCGAAGCAGTCATTTAGGGGTACTTTGGTAGTACTTGATTTCTCAAGGCCTTGCGTAGCAAATTGTGCCCATATAGGTGGTGGGGGCCCTGCAGACCTCGATGGTCTCTCATTTTCGTCGTTGATTTGTTGACGGCCTTCCTCTGCTTTTATACTCTTGGACCTTGGTCTCGAGAGGAACGCTGCAAGGCTTGTAGAAGATTTCGACTTCTTCATCTGCTTCTCTTCCTGCTTTTCGGATTTCTGTCTTGAACCCCTCACTTTCTCTTTATCCTTAAATGTCATGAAAGACGTGGAATTTGCTATCTTCCTGCTTTCTCCATAACCTTTGTTGTTCTCTTTCTGCATATCTTCGGATTTCCTGGGTGATGGTGGGATGCGGCTCCTGTTACCACTGTCTTCTCCAAGATGCTGTCGTCCGTTGGGATGTTCTGGTGGAAGCATTGGGTTCCCTAGGGCCACATAACCATTCGAGCCTCCATAGTCCTCATTCCACCCAGTGTCTATAGCCTTGGCGGTTGGATTGCGCTGGTGATTTCGGGGCATGATGGACTTGAGCACTGATGAAGTTGACTGTTTGTATTCGTGTTTCGATGGTGAGGCGCTGGGTTGCGTTGTGGTATCCATCGTTAAGGTTTCTATCAGGCAAGTGTATTAGCGCCTTAGGATTCGTAGACTTGGATCAAATGTCGGCTACCAACTTGATTCAGTGATGCTTAAGGATACACCCAAACGACTGTATTACGCAATCCCCATGCTTAGAAGCTGTTGTTTGTCAATCAACTGATCCTAGAACCTCCCTTCCTGTAGCAAGAATCCATGGCTTAGCCCTCCTATGGTCATAAACAGCGTTGCTCGAGGTGCCACTGTCGCTCCTATGCGCGGCAGTCAATTGTCTTTGTTGACTGCCAACTCGTAGTCCTAGCAACGGGCCAGATGCGGTAGGGCGCTCGGCCGAAATTTTAGACCGAGGCAACACACCCCTGTCCATTGTTTGCGTCAGCGATTAAAATTCACTATCGCGAGTCGATGCTTCTTCGTTGCTAATTTTATGATCTCCTAATAATGAGTCTTCTCTCTCTACATCCGTCTATGGTCAGATTGTAGAAAATCGACAAGCATTCCCCAACCTCTAGTCTTGCTTTGTTCTACAAAATCTGTAGACTCCGCAACATTATATAAAAGTGCCGCTCGAGGCATATTTTGCAACTTAATAACCATCTAATGACACTTACTGGGGAATACTGGTTCTGCATTGTATTGGTCATTCTACGGCTCTGATCCTGCACAATTGTTCGACATTTCATGACGTGAGCATCGCTTCGGAAGAAGTCGCGATCTCCAATTTAGCCTTTCTAAGGCAATTACTATATTTCGTGACAGACCTGGACCTTCCTGTGGATCCCCAGATTCCAGTCTCCCATGTCTAGAGATACGTAGCATTCTTAAAGCATGAATTGTCCATCACGAACAGACGAACCGCCAGAACATGATGGCAAGAACCAGAGCCCGTCAGCTCTAGCTGCTGATCTGACGACCAGGCAAGACCTCAATGGCATTGTAAATCTAAGAACGAAACAAGACTTCGGCAAAGAGGCTGAGGATGCTCGTACAGAAACAAAAGCTGACGGTTCTGCCGACCTTGCTCGACTTCCAAAGGCCAATGACCGAGTAACGCAAGAAGACCGGAATACCGAGGGCCAACCTCAAGCCCATGACCCGAGGACCCCACAACATCCTCCCAGCAGCATCACTCGAGCCAGATCGGTCCATTCTTATGACTCTTTTCCAGATCCCGGGCTCAACAACACGCTCGCCGTTGCCCCTTCAGACGATGACTCGTCTTCTCGGAGGAGCGGAACGTTCATGCGAAGGATACCAAAACCCATCCAGACTGTTGGCAGAATACTGCACAAATTCCTCAAGTTCATTGGACCCGGGTTCTTAGTAGCAGTGGCTTATATTGACCCGGGCAACTATTCGACTGATGTATCGGCCGGTGCTGCCACTAATTTCAGGCTACTCTTCATCGTTCTGATGTCTAACTTGTTCGCCATCGTCCTTCAGTCTCTCGCTATACGACTCGGCACAGTCACAGGACTTAACCTAGCACAGCATTGCAGAGCTCATCTTCCTCGTTGGATGAATATTGTTCTATACCTCCTGGGTGAGGGTGCTATCATCGCTACCGACATTGCCGAAGTACGTTCAATCAAGCTTTGGCTATTCCATGACTGACTGATCTTCCAGGTCATCGGCTCGGCCATCGCGATCAACTTGCTCATTCCACAAATTCCATTGGTGGCCGGCTGTGCTCTGACTGTCTTTGATGTCCTTATCATTCTCATCTTTTGGAGCCCTAGCGGTTCCTTAAAGCGTCTTCGTTATTTCGAGTATTTTGTGGTGGCTCTAGTGTTCGGCGTGGTTGTTTGTTTCTGCATCGAGCTTTCATTCATACATGACCATAACCACACTGCTGTCGGCGAAGTTTTCAAAGGGTATCTTCCGTCCTCAGCTATTGTAGACGGATCAGGGATATACCTCAGCTGCGGCATTCTTGGTGCAACCGTTATGCCCCACAGCCTATATCTAGGAAGCGGCATGGTGCAGCCTCGACTTCGGGACTTTGACGTCAAAGCTGGAAACAGTGTTCCGGACGTCACAAGTTCCAGCAGCAAGGTTTTCTATAGACCCTCGATAGCCGCCATCCGAGCATGTATGTCTTACTCGATTGCAGAGATAGTGATCTCGCTCTCTGTTTTCGCTCTCTTCGTAAACAGCGCAATCCTGATCGTTGCTGGTGCTTCGCTCAGCTCCACGTCTGCGGCCGAAAGTGGCGATCTTTTCGGCATACATAATCTTCTTTCAAAAACCCTGGCGCCTGCCGCTGGAACGGTCTTCGCTCTCGCTTTGCTTCTTTCTGGTACATCAGCAGGCATTGTCTGTACTATAGCAGGTCAAATCCTTAGCGAAGGGGCCCTGAACTGGAAGATTGCACCTTGGTTGAGAAGATTTGCTACTCGGACGGTCAGCATCGTACCCAGCATAATCATTGCCGGCGCAGTTGGGAAGAAAGGCCTTTCCGCGGCTCTGAACGCCACTCAAGTTGCATTGAGCGTTTCACTTCCCTTCATCTCTGCACCGCTTATATATTTCACTTGCCGCAACAAGTATATGATTGTGGGTAGTTTGGGACGTGTGGCAAGGGACGATTCGAATGGCGAACTCGAACTAGATAATGAGCCCGAGCTAATAAAGATGAGAAACGCCTGGTGGCTGTCAGTCTTTGCGGTCCTTATCTGGCTGGTAATAACAATCATGAATGTGGCGTTGTTGGTCCTTTTGGGATTGGGAAAAGCATGAGGCATCTGCTGGGGAACGGCACTGGAAACAGATGTCATAGGCTTGGCTTGGCGTTGGAGGTTGCTATCGATAGGCACAAGCCGAGTATTCATGAGCAGTTGTGTCAATCTTTGTATAGGCCTTAATTTCTAGCTTGCTTTCCATCGAATCTCGGCTGCCGGACGGGTCACCAACCCCAATGTCGCGTAATGCTTAGAGGTCGGCATGTAGAATCCAAGTTACTGGTAGTTTCCACCGCGAGTCTTGCAAGTGAAGAGGATCTGTCCTTGTCGCCTTTTGAAATGACCTTTCGCTCAAAAACCGGGCCAAACGCCCAGAAATCTAGGAATTGGGCTCGACCATCATAATGCACCAGCGCCCGACGCAAAGCGAACTCTTATAGATCTCCCAAACACCTCTCAATGCATAACCCCATCACCATTCCTCACCCCGCCGCCTCCTTCACCTTAGCCCCTTCCGGCGGCTCATCAACAAAACTCGGCACCTCATCCTGCAAAAAGCCTGGTACCTCCCCACTCCCCTGCGCCATCGCAAAACCCCCCTCCATCTCCGCCTCCTCCCCTAAAGCCTCCAACTCGGCATCCAACTCCGCCTCATCCACATCCTCAGGCACATCATAACTTCGACTCATACTCTCCTGAATCTCATTGCCCACCTCCATCAGATCCTGCATCTCATCCTGCATTCGCTCAATCTTATCAATATCTACTTTCCCATACTGTTTCCTTAAAGTCTTATTCGTGTCTTTCATAACGTCGACGGTAGTCATGACGTTCTTGAGGTTGTCGGTCATCATGGAGGCTTGTTCCATGTTCCAGGATTGCTGTTGGAGCTGGTCGCGCTGGGATTCGTACATTTTTCGGCGTTGGAGGATCTTGAGGGCTTTTTGCTTGAGGGCGGTTTTGCCGGGGCCGTCGCGCATTTTGGCCATGCGCTGTTGGTAGGTTGTTAGTTCGGCATTTAGGGAGGCGAGTTTGACGTCGATGGAGGCGGCGTGCGTGTCTGTCTGGGACGCGGCGAAGTTAGTTTGTGGGAAGGGTGTTTAATAGAGGGGAGGGGAGGGCGTACGGTTTTGATGGCGGTGTCGAGGGTGGGTTTAGGGCCGGTTTGTTTGGCGCCGAAGAGGCGGTTCATGATGGGCAAGTAGTGGTGTAGTGGTGGTTCTTAGGATGTCGTGTGGGGAGGCGGATTGTGGGGTTGGAAATGCAAGTGTTTGCCTGGCCTGGCCGTTGACGTACCAAGCTTGGACCAGTAAGTAATCGTTCGGGAGTGGCCGAATGGTGGAAGATCCTTCAAGGCTGAAATTAGCCATCACAAGGACATCTCTCGGTCGTTTTATTAGTTACCTCCGTCTTAGACGTATGATTGTATGTAGGTTACATTGAAGGGACCCACGTCTCAGTGCCGGACCATTCTTCAACTTTACCATTGCGGCTGGCGGCAATAGGGTGAGAAAGGGGCTCGCCGAAACGTGGCAGCAGGGGGGAGCTCCCGACTGGTAAGAATGATACTACCCTCCAAACAGGGCACCTTCCTCTCTGGTGGTCCACTCCATCGCCTTGAGTCTAAGATGCTCCATGTATTGTACAATCTTGTAGCTTCGCAGCATAGCTTAACATAGATGTAGATCTACTTTTGGAGGTGGGAGATGAGAGCCGGCGATGTTGCTGGGATGCTCAAATAGATCTTAGCGGGTCCCGGACGCCGGCTAACAACCTCCAATTCCCAATCTGACGTTTGTAACAGCGAAGCTACGCCAACCCTTCCCTTTTGAAGTCTGCATGTCTTCATCCACATCTGGTGTATTGCCAACGCACTCTCCTCTCCACCTGAACGTCGCCTGCAGACTAGCTGTCTGCGACTAGTAAAAGCGCCCGAAAGAGTCGCCGAAACAAGCCGACTCTTAACTCGATTTTACCTACTCGTACAATCTACACACGACACCTGTGCCTAGGCTGAACATAGTCCTAATCAGGCCGACTGGGATTCCTTCTGGCCTCGGTCATCGATGGTTTACACGTGCGAATGTGGACGACCTCTCGACCAACACCGGCTCAACTGACGGACTGTCCTAGCTTTTCCAAAGACACTTGCATGAATACATTCAGAAGTCCTCCGTTCTGTATAACCATTACTGCATCCGCTTTACCGACCATCTATGCACCCCGGCGTCCGCTATAATATAGTTCACAATGTTTTGGCGGTTTGGGGGATATGCAAACATATCCACGCTCAATAATATCCTTGAGAAACCCGATGTCACGCTTGAGGAGGTCTTGGACGAAACAGACCTAATACAAGAGCTGAAGCAGTCTAATTCAAAGCTCATAGAATTTCTGAGGGACGAAAATGTGCTCAGACGTTTGCTGGAACTGGTCATCGTTCCACAAGCCCCCCGGCCCGAAGACGATGGTGAAGATGATGAGAGCGAGGAGGAGTCGATGCGCGAGAAGTCACTGAGCCCATTTCGAAGAAAAAAGGAGAAATCAAAGCGCCAGGAAGAGATAGAAGAATGGGAGAAACAAGAGAAGACCCGAGGGCAAAAGGCATACACTGCATGCGAGGTTCTGTCATCGGAGACATGGTCTATACTCGAGTCATTGATGGAGAACCAGCAATTGCTACGGACCTTTTGGGACTTCCTGAAAAGAGACGCGCCGTTAGATTCTACGGAGGCGGGATATTTTACCAAGATCAACGAGACTCTGCTGGACAAGAAGACGGAAGAGATGATGCATTTCCTCCAGTCGCTGGACAGTATCATACCAACGATGCTGAATCACATCGACTGTGCAGCAATCATGGATCTATTACTTAAGATAATAAGCATGGAAAAGAGTGAAGGTGGTATGGGCGTGGTTGATGTATAGTGCCCAACGCTAATCTCGAAGGCAAGTAGCTAACTTGAAATGCAGTGGCTACAAAGTCAAGACCTCATGCCCAGATTACTTGCCTTTTTAGAAAAAGACAACGCGCCAGGAACCCAAACATCAGCCGGCGACTTCATCAAAGCCATTGTTACTATCTCAGCCAACGCCTCCCAAAATGAACAATCCTGTATAGGTCCGAACAATTTGACAAGGCAACTTGTTTCCGAGCCATGTATAGAGAATCTACTGTCGAACATGCTAAGAGGTGGCAATCCTTTGACTGTTGGAGTTGGTATGATCATCGAGGTGATCAGGAAGAATAACTCAGATTACGACCCCGACGTAGGAGCTGGTCCGGACTCGGTTCCTTCGAGTAATGATCCCATATACCTGGGCACTCTGCTACGATGTTTCGCAAAGCGCGTTCCTGATTTCATGAACCTACTTCTAAGCCCAAACCACGCCATCGCCGATGGCAACAGCCAGATTACCATCAAGAGGAAAGAGCTTGGGGTTGCTTTTGGCAACAAGATTGAACCATTAGGGTTCGATCGCTTTAAGACATGCGAGTTGATGGCGGAGCTTTTACACTGTAGCAATATGGGACTGCTTAATGAACGTGGGAGCGAGGCTTTCGTACGGCAGAGAGACGAAGAGAGAGAGCGATTAAAAGCTGAAGGTGCCTTGACTGCGAAGCTTCCTGCCTCGGCCGTCACAGAATTCTCGGAGGATAGCACCAATTTCGTCAACGGCGTCTCTCCTTTAGGCCTGAGCTCATGTTCCGAAGAGACGCGAAAACTGGAAGTCCAAAACAACGCTGAGGATGATGGTTTTGAGGACGTTGGTAACTCCGCAGATCTTGGGGAAGACATCAAGGACGATTTTGATGAAGCGGATGAGAGATCGCCCTTCGAGAGAGACCCAGAAACCGCGCCTGCCACAATGCCCAGCTTACTCAAGCAAGTGAAGCCTCGCTTAGATCTGGACGAGGAGTTCATCGACGAGCCTTTGACTTCTCCCAGGCTAGAAGCCGTGGATGAGAAAGAGGCCGAGATGCCAGAGGCCGAAGTGCCTGAGCCGTTATCGCCAAAGCGTGAGCCCGAGCCTGCATCGCCTACATCTGGCTTGTCATCTGGGGTCAAAGGTCTCGCAGTTGGCGAAGATACCACCATGGCCGACCATGAGCCGCATGAGGCTTTCGAGTCGCCAGACGACACCAAGATACACACGGAGCTGGCAGAGGGTCAACAGCTAAGCGCACCACACATCAACACAGATGCACCTCCGTTGCCGCATCGAGAAAGACCTTTGGATCCAATGACTCCGGATACTCCAGAAGCAGAAGGTCCTCGAGGTCTCTCCCCACACCCTGATGACAAGCCAGCACCTCTATTCGCAAGCCGCCCACCTCCACATGCACAGCTCGATGACAACCTCCCCCTACCGAACAGGAAGCAAGTGGAACCCATAGCCTCAGTCAGGATACCATTGATTCCACATTAGGCCAGGAAGGAGACAGTGATCGATCAATAATAATGAGCGGCAACGACCAAAGCTACGCGAATCATTTCGAGTATGATATTGACGGTCAGCCCATGGTGGGCGATTTCTTAAAAATGATGTTTGTGGAACATCATGTAGTACCCACAATACTGGTAAGCAAGGGCTCGTGCATTCGCTGTCTTGCATTGCTGACAGAGTCTTGAAGGATTTCTTCTTTCGATTTCCTTGGAACAATTTCCTTCACAATGTAGTATATGACGTTGTACAGCAGGTATTTAACGGCCCCATGGATAGAGGATTCAACAGGACTCTCGCTATTGATCTTTTTCAAACCGGACGCATTACAGAGCGCATAGTAGAGGGCCAGGTGCAAAGCGACAAGGCACAAGCGAGGAACAACATGCGACTGGGATATATGGGTCACCTTACACTTGTGGCCGAGGAAGTGGTCAAGTTCAGTGATAGGCATCCGCCAGAATTACTATCGCAAATCGTGCTCGAGAAGGTTACGAGCACGCAGTGGAGCGAATACGTGGAGAATACTCTTTCGGAAACACGGGAGAGAGACAATGCTATACTTGGAGGCGTCAGACCGGATATGTCGCTTGGTCCAAGGCAAGCAGTATTGAATGCCGTCAACGCAGCTCATGGGTTTGGCACTGGTGCATCTTCGGCCCTGGCTAATGCTGGGCTCAATGGTAACCCAGGTCTTGACTCGATGGACCTTGCAAGCAATGGCAGTGGTACATCAAACGGCGCTTTCGGTATCAGCAGTGGTGGCTCACTACTAAGCGGATTCGGTAGCTCGAGCGACGAAGAGGACGAGGAGATGGAGGAGCTCGAGGACGGGGCCAGTCAGGATCCGGTAGGCAATCTTTCCTTTAACGACGTTGTCATGAACGAGCAATAGCACACAAAAAGCGCAACAGCATCAGCATGGGAAACGGGGAGTACTACAAAGCATACGAAAACTTGGGCTAGCATGGTTGTGGAATTGGGGAGTATGGCTTGAGGGTTGGGGATGTCTATGCTACGAACATCCAAGTAGCCATAGCTTCAACAAGCTCCCATCTCGTGTACCTGCTCTGACTCTGCCAATCGCTCTCGGCGTAGGCGTCTTCCAGTGCCGGATTACAACCCCGCCTATCCCACCCCCACCTTCCCTACCCCTAAGCTACTCACCTCTTCAATACAAACACCGGCTGACATAGCGGTCCAATAGTTCCTCCCAACCCACCCAACCCTCAACCTAACGGCCAACCCACCCACTGACCCACCTCCAGCCCCACCACCTCTAAATCTTCCCCCAAGCCGAGCGCGCCGCCAACTCGCCGCCCGCCTCGCCCTACACAGAGAACAAAGAGCCGAATCCGAGGCCGAGGCCGAAGCACCCAATAACCTCCACCTCGGTGACGGAGCCGCTGAAGAGGATGACGAGGATGACGAGGACGTGCCCCTCCACTTCGGCGAACCATTACATCATTCACCGAAGGTACATGCAGATGATGAGGGGTTGAAATCCCCACCTGAGGGCATGCATCGGCACCTA
Organism: Cladonia rangiferina; assembly: GCA_023065455.1. Lineage (NCBI taxonomy): Eukaryota > Fungi > Ascomycota > Lecanoromycetes > Lecanorales > Cladoniaceae > Cladonia > Cladonia rangiferina. The sequence continues at coordinate 1,004,095 of JAJREH010000011.1, read as the reverse complement.
GATTTGGAGGATTTTGCGAATAGTCCGGCTGCGGATGCGGAGGATGTGGGGAGTGATGAGGGTAATCTGGACGGGGAAGAGGGTCACGATGTTGAGATGAGGGTTGCGTTGGGGTAGTAAGATACTAGTAGTGGTGAGTGGTATTTGTATGATAGGGAGAAGAAGGTTTCTTTGCTTCGCTATTGTTGTTTTCATAACAAATTTTTATCTGTTTGGAAGAATTGTGTGGTGGGAGGAAAATGGAGAGAGTTGAGAATTGCATCAAAGTATGAGTACTATACCACACATGTTTTATCACGTGCGCATACCCAATTCAATCAGTTTTGATTTCAATGCAAATCCAAGCGTCTCGCTCTCCTACCCTCTTGTCCCTCTCAACCCCATTATGTGGCCCAAACCCGAGCAAACAACCCCCTAAGCTCCCCTCACACCCCTGCCCACCCACTCTGCCTCACCAACCCTCTCGCTTCCTTCCTAAACCCCTTAAACGTCATCCCAAGCTTATATACCCCCGACAATTCCCCATCGTCTCATGAAACCACTTCCGCCATCCCCTCTTCCCACCGCCCCCCCCCCTCAAGTCTCTCAACCGTAGTAGACTCCGACATTTCACTGGTGGAAAAGCATACCGCATCTTCTCTTCCTCGCGAGCTCGAGGAAAGTGAGCCGAAACGGGCCGGGGATGGTGGTGGCGAGCGGCCTCAATAACAGGTAAAGAGGGAAGTTGGGTTGACTAAGAGAGCGCTGGATTCAGTAGAGAGCGTTCTGCGGGGAAGTCAGCCGTTTGCATTTGGTGTTGGGTACGCGATTTTCTTTGGTTCACCTTTCGCTTTCGACGATTTGGCTGTACTCTTTCCCTTTTTATTGATGGCCTTCTTATTGGTGGTATAGTTACCGGAGTCTAAGTCGGAATATGAGTCTGAGCTGGAAAAGGAGGAGGATGAGGTGGAAGAGGACGTGGACTGAGGCGCTCGATGACTGGTTCTTGGATCTGATTTTGCGACTTGTTGGTTGTGGACAGAGGGCTACTAGTGGGATTAGTGTTGCTTTGGGGGAGAAGTATTAGGATTGTGAGTTGAGCGGGAAATTTGGATGCTAAGGCGGTATATGTGATTATTACGGCAGGTGGGTGATGGGAGGGAGGTAGAGGGAGAGAGACGGTTATAGATGTCGATGTTGGTGGATGCGTTTGCATTTGGCTTTGAGGAAGACATTCTGGATGGTACGATGGTGCTGCTGCTTTGGTCTGAGATGGTGCGTTATCAGTGTCCAGTGAGGTTTTTAGATGTCATAGTCTTGAGAAGTGGACACGAAAAGATAGAGACGTATGCTCTCTTGTATGTGATGCTGTGCATTACCTGCGCTACCTCCGGATGCGCAGCACAGGGGTCTCATGGAACATAGTTGATACGGAGAATTCGTTCCGTTCTCACCCTCCAGAACACGTTTGTTATCGCCAGGTGCTTTGTGACGCCGCTTGAAAAATATGCGAGAATGCTGCCATTGGATGCCTTGAAAGAATGATACGTCGTTGGGTAATCATGATAGCAAAGGAACCGGATATCTGTACCCAATGAGAGTGTTGGCCAAACGTCGTCATTGCATATTACTAAACGGTCCTCTGTCGTCTAATGACCACAGGTGTGAGAGGATTTTCCCTCGTCCTAAGTATCTGGGTATACCTGTTTACGCCATTCTCTCTTCAAACGCTCCGCTTCAGCATCCACCGGGTTTTCTGGGAGAACCATGGTTCTCGCAAGTGCGGCAGCATATTCATATGGCACGAATGGTCCAGAGGAAACGTCACTTCTATTCAGTCCTCGAAATGAGAGTAGTGTGCTCCAGACGCCCAGTCGTGACTCTGCGACCGGGAAAAATTCTGTTGGGGGCTCATTTCTATTGTTAACCAACGCGTGATCCCATCGTTCGAACGAGACCTTGATGGTGTGTAATTTAACACGAGGCTTCATCCAGACTATGAGTATGTACCATAGCTTCTCCAACGGTGTGGACCCAATACCCCATACCCCTTGAGTCAATTCAATGTTTATATGGCGAAGCAAGGCCACTTTGGTCCCAAGCTTTTTGAGCCACCATTGTGCGACTCTAGGATTTCTGAATTCCCATACGTTCTTGCTATAGAATATTTCCAGAGCTTGTTGATAGAGCTGGGTTTCGCCAGCCGTCGCAAGGAGCATTGTGATGTCGTAATTCGGCTTTTTAGTTTCCTGGCTGTTGCCTTCGACGCTACCTTGATGATAGTAAGGTATAATAGATTCATCGTCCTTGACCAATATGGAGATAAGCATCTGCTGGCGAACTTCATCCGGCCATTCGACAAAGGGAAGGCTTGTAATTGGACGGTCAGAATTGAGGCCGTTTATGCTGTGCCTGTCGGTAGGAGAAAGGCGTCCTTCAGTGCTAGCATCTGGCTCGGAATCGGCTTCATTCCCGTCAGTCTCTGAGCGGGGAGGCGTTGAGTCATTATCAGCTGCACCAGCCGTGGGACGAGGACCCTGATTAGCTTCGTGAAGCCTAAGGATCATTGCAGGCGACCCTATGTTTGGGCAATGCGTACTAAAAAAGCGAACGCTCTTCTTGCTGCCATATTCTTGACTGGGGGCTGGGGAACTTGGCTCCTGATATTCCTGCTGCGTTGCTTCAGCGAGACTGAGCGGGGAATAATATTAGCACCATTCTCAGAAGTGTATAAGAGCCCTTCACTACCTTGCTCGCTTCGCCTCTTCAATCATTCGTTGCTCGATCTCATCTGCCTCTGTGCGGCTAAGGGTGACATTAGCACAGAGCTCCAACGTCTTCACAAGACCCTTCAATACCTTGCTTGCGTAACACCTTCGATCAAGTTTTGATTGAGGTCCTCCTCGTCAGCGTCCATGATCAGTTCGAACACCATCTTCGAATCGACTGACCCACAGCGTCGAGCTTCCTCAGCGTGCTTCGCTCGCTTGGATGAACTAGACTTGGACTTAGATTCCTTTAAACGGGAACCTATGACTACTGCTGGGAAACCGCGTTGTAAATTGGCAGGAGCCACTGACTGCGCTGACAAAAACATGAAAATTAAAGTAAGAGAATGCAGCATAAGTCATGCATACAGAGCCTAAAGCCTGATAAGTTATTCCTAATAACACCCCTAAAACTAATAACTTTAGAGGTTTTTAACCCTTAATCATAGCTTTTTCGTACTTAATAAGTGTATAATAAGAGATATATGCTGCTTCAAAGGACCTTAATAAGTGTTAAACCCAACTTGAACAACAGTTCTCTATGCATGACTTATGCTCCATTCTCTTACGATGTAGCCCAGTGGTTCCGAAAGATTACCAGATCTCAGGTAGGAACTTGGATTCTTGTGAACATAGTCATAGATAGAACACCTCGATCGGCTCAACGGTACCCTGTAGTGGTGTGTACAAGGTAAAAGGAAATCGATGGCAGTCAGAGGCTGGGTTATAAGAGAATTCTAATTCTTCATATCAAAGCGGGACAGACAGTCAGTCACAATTTAAAATAAGTCCGTTCCATCGTTTGAAGGTGGGCCTGCCCTATGTAATACAATGATAGGCCGACGACCGTCATTCAGCATTGAGAGCTTCTATATATTTACACGGAACTGCAAGGACCCACCAAAATAACGAACTCCATGTCACCTTTGACGGTTGTGAAACAAGATCATGGGAAATCTGATCTACCTCTTCCTCTGGCCTCCTTATGGAACGACTTATGCGTAAGCTTCACCCCACATATCGGATTCTTCTTCAACAGCATCTTCTACGGTTACAACCCTCCTACCCTCCTCTTTCTCCCTCCTCTTCCTCTCCTCCCTAGTGACTAGCCGACTTGGCGTCATTGGGGTAAGCGGCGTGAAAGGCATATATGGACTGTATGGAGTCATGGGCACCCCGGTCTGTGGAGTGCGAAGACTTTGATTTGGTGCCTTGCGCTCAAGCACCGTGGCTTTGATTGTGGACGGAGGTCGATTGGAGTTATAATCGGTTGGATGCTGATTTCTGAGAGGTAAGGGAGCGCTACGCAAAGGATTTTGATGCTGTTGTGGATTGCGCTGGGGGCTGGATCCATTCACTGCCTGGGTGCGGAGAGAGAGAGGAGCAGGTGCACGCTTCGGCTTTGAACCGTCATTTGACGAACTAGACTTGTCACTGTCTCTGCTCTGCTGTTCAGATCGACCGTATGATTCCGGTATTGTTTGTATGGTAGGTGTTGGGGGGATGGAAGTTCGCGGTGTCCGGATCGAAGGTTCTAGGAATCTTGCACTTCTTGGGCTCAAGCGGTCTAATTGATCTTCTCGAGATTTATAGGCCTTTTTCTGGGGTGGTGTTGGTGGGGGTGGTCCCGGATCATCGTAAACGCGAGGACTAAGTGGTTCAGCTTCGCCGTATGCATCGTTATAGTCTGGGATTAAGTCTGGGGAGCCCATGGGAGGAGATATTGGGAGATTTCGGACTCCACGTTTCTTACCAAAACTACCAAAAGATGATCGTGATGAATTTCGACTGTGAATTGACAGCGGTGTGGGTTTAGACTTGGTCAAATTTCTCGTAGGCGACCTCGTGTCTAAGTGAGGTAGAGGTACGCTCGCTGTGTGTTGACTTGAACGAAGATGTTGAAGTTCTGGAGGGTTTTGTGGCTGTTGTTCCTCTGAAACATTGAGAAGCGACGTGGACTTCTTATCGTCATGCTCCATAACTGCGGCATAGAGCCGTTCCATTTCTCTTTGATTCCTTTCCTTATCGTCTTCAATGACGCTTTCATCGAACGTGACCACACTACTTTGCACCGAAGGCTGCTTTCTGTGACCCTTCGCAACGGTCGCAACGGAGCCCCAACCGCCACTACTCCTAGCGCTCTTATTCGGACTCTTGTTGGGGTTCGGACTGGGCCAATTGTTCCTCATGTCGACAGTGCTTTGTGGGCTTGGTCCATAGGGATTGCTCTTCGAGGGAGAAATTGGTGAGGGATCGAAAGCTTTCGGAACGTCTTGCTTGACGGGCTTCATCATCTCCATAGCGAGCGTTCCTGGTGAAGCTTGAGCAGCACGACGAAGACGGCGTCCGACAAGTAAGATAGCTGTGCCAATGACGATGACCGAGAAGACGTATGCACCGACTATGGAGGCAATCTGGGCTGGAAGGTATGATTTATTTCGCAAAGCTGACGCCTGGAGCGGTGCGCCTTTGCCTGGAGCGGGCGCTGGAGCCTCCCAGATGCTGACGCGCCAGATATTGTTCGGCGTGGCTGCTGCGGTAAGCAATAAAAGCTGCAGTATGGTAACGTATTTGAGATGGAGAGACGTCGACATTGTGGTTTCTTTATATCACTTCCGCATCGTCGTAAAGTCTCACGAATCTCAAGAATGTGAGAAGTTCTCGAGAGCACATATGTGCCCGAAACCCAGGGGAGGGGAACCGCTGCTATTTGCATGGCTTGTATGGGGCAGACTGCGAAGTACGTTAACGCTGGGATTTGATTGGACTGAGGGCTGCAGGAACAATGTGCTGGTCCACTGAGCGAGCGCCTGTAAGCGCTGGGAAAAGGCAGACGGGCTCGATGGGCTAGCCTAGGGCGTGATATGGCGTCGAGGCTAGAACACCTCTAAACGGACACTCACCACTTTGAACAAAGATATCACAACAGTCACATTTCTCGTGCACTTTTAGTTCAGTCTCCATGTGTAGACCGTGCAATAGTGATCAAATGTCAGCCTATGTCCTGGCCGCGCTTTCATCACCATTCATGTATGCGCGCTGAGACTACTGGCCATCCCATTGCGCGTCTTGCAGCTTTTTCGCCCGAGGCTGCAGTTGATTCCGGAGACAATCTCTGCTCCAATTCTTTGCCTGTTTGAACCTGTTACGGAGTGTACGCATGGCTGCATATTCTCTGCTCTGTGCCCCTCGCAATTGAAACGTCCGAACTTTGCATCCGTGCCTATGCAAATATTTTCAGATGTGGGGACTCGATGCTATGTAATTAGTGACAGAGCAACAAGGAATCGGAAGTGCGTTATTTTCAGGGTGTCTTATCGTATATCCATCACTTGTATCAGAAACTTGGAGCAACTTCTCTCGCTTGAATGTGACGTATCAACATCATTGACGCCAGTCGAGAATTATTTTCCATATCTACCCGTGCACATCACGATTTCCTAGAGAATGACACTATCACAAACATGTCCAGCTATCAACAAGCACCCAGCTGCACCACACCCCACAACCCACACCAATAACTCTGCCATTCGCTTCCCAGTCACCTCTCACCCGTACCCAGTCTTCTTTAAAATTGGTCGTTCCGGTGCCTAATTGACCGCAGTCGCCTTCACCCGTGACCCATACCTCTCCATCTCCTGTCAGCGCAATTATATGTTCAGATCCGACACCAACATCCACCACGTCCACGCCACCATTGATATCTACCAGTCTTACTTCCTCACCATCTGAGAACTTCGGCATTGCATTCAACTTTTTCGCTGCACCGGCTTGTCCACCCCAGACGTAAAGATCGCGATCTTCTGACACCGCCGCGCCTATCCATCCGCCAGTAGCTATCTTGTCGACCGAAATACCTCCAAAGAATGACATTGGACGAGGCACTTCTGCGGGGTCAGCAGGCGTAGGGATACGTCCTAGTGTTTGAGGATGCAAGGCAGAACCAAATGTTAAGACCTCATCCGTCGATGTAAGGGCCACGAAACACGTCGCAGAGCCGCACAGAGATCTCAGAGGAGCTAGTAGAGGGTGAGTCGATGTTGGAGGCTCAGAAGAGAGGAAGTCTTCAATAGAGGAGAATGTATGGATCTGGAGGCTTGCAGTAGGTGGGGACAACTCGATTGATGGTATTTCAGGACTGCCTGTCGGAGAGTCTTCACAAGTTGTCGCATGGGAGGCTGTTCCTGCGGCAATCAGCGGAGGTGGATTCATTTCGAGAGGAGTGACCTACTCGTGCAAATACATACCTCGCCATTGTCGGCTATCGCGATGTGGTCAACAATCAAGTTCTGCCGGAAAAGAAAATTGTCTTCATCGAATCGGTGCTTCCTAAGCCTCCAGCCATTGGATTGATCTACGTCGTCTGCGAACAAGTGGATACTGCCGCCTTTCGTTAAAGCACCTATTATGCCGCTCGCATCTCCGAATAACGTCTTGATGTTTCGAGGCGGTGCTCCATCAATGCTAACAGGATCCAACCCTGACCCTCGGAATCCGCGGTGGATCAACGATCCATCATCTTCCACAACAGTGCAGCTCCATAGCGCGCCGCGAACCCTGATGTAAGGTGATTGATAGACTTTTTTGAACTCTAGAATATTTTCATTATTCTGATATTCTTGATCCACAAGCTGATAGTGTGCATTGAAACCACACATATATAGCTCCATAATAGTTCCCAGTAGTCTGAACGGCTGTAGATTTCACGGACAGTAATTCTGTATATATTCTGCCAGGAATTGTCTGTTAGTATCAGATATTCAGCAATGGTCGTGTCATCTGTAATGATGAGCCCATCGTTCTTCTGTTGAAGAAGTTTAAGCCCGTTAGATAACATCCCACCGGAGCGCAGATAGTAAGGAGTTTCGAATTGTTAGATAGTGTGACTGCAGGATGCCTAAGCCTCCCGACGGATTTCAACTGAGTGAAGGATGCCCAATTGGAAGGCGTAGACCGTACACATACTAGCCCAATACCACTGATACAATAGGCGCAGCAGCGAGGGAAAACATATCATACGAGCTTGTACATGCAACGTTACCTGAGCTCCAACGTTTGGCCGTCGCAACTATTGCCTGGGGTTTCGAAGGATCAATGACCAGCATCAGGACGTCGGATATATCACCAATCACAATCAAGATTCAAGCTTACATAAGCCGCAGCATGTTTCCTTTTTGGCCCTATTTTCCCCCTTCATTCCCGATGCAACAGGTTCATTGCAACAAAACATGGCTTGAACTTCAACTCGAACGCGAAGCAGAGGCGATGATATGCCATCTTACCGAGCTGGAAACATACTGAAACACCCCGGATATAATAGTTTTCATGGATGTGGATAGATCCAAGCGGGGAGAAAACGGTCAAACGGATTGCGGGTTTAACACCGTTTCTTGCAAAGTCTTTTTGATCCGGTTTGTGACTGACGTCGAGGCAAAGTGCCATTTCATTGCTTCCGGTGCTGTTGCTTCTCCGCATTGCGGGGAAGAGCTACTTCAAGTCCGTCATGTCATATAAAAGCTCCGTTATTCTCGCATCTCAAGTCTTCATCTTCGTCCCTCATTGATATGATATGTTGACCCTTTGAACGACTAATAGCAGTACAAGTCATTTTACAGCATTCATCATGTCGAATACCAAGACTGTCCAGGTCTCCCACCTCAGTGCTACAGCTGGCTACCAGATGCCCCACCCCTACGATCCCTCCAAGCCCACCCTCGTCCTTGTCAATTCCTTCACAACATCCTCTGAGCTCTACCGCGGCCAATATGAAAATTCCAAGCTCACTTCAAAGATAAACCTCCTCGCCATTGAGCTCCTTGGTCATGGCAAAACTCGCACTCCACACGAGAACTTCACATACTGGGATACCGCCATCATGAACCTTGAAGTCATGACAGCATTGGGTCTCAAGAAGGCTTTCGTTCTGGGTACAAGCCAGGGTGGATGGATCACAGTGAGGATGGCCTTGCTGGCACCGGATAGGATCGAGGGTATAATACCCCTTGGCACATCCCTAGACTACGAATCACCCCGTACTCGTGAGTTAGGATGCTGGGACGGTGTCGACGCCTGCACTGGCCCAATTAATCAGTGGACCACCACAAAGACCACTCCTGATTTCGAACCCGACAACGACTACTGCAACTTCTTGATTGACATCGGCTTCGGCAAGGACTGTCCTCAGAGCACCCGCGACTTTTGGACCAAGACCATCAAGTCCAACTACCAGGGTGACGATGGCCGAAGGAGAGCACGCATGGCAGCCATCAACCTCCGCGAGCGAGATGGTCTACACGGCCGACTGTTCGATGTCCGCTGCCCCGTTATGTGGCTCCACGGCACAGACGACGTAGTTTACTCCGTTGCGAACGCCGAGCAGGAAATCAAGATGTTCGTCAACGCTCCCGAAGCGAACCTGATCACCGTGAAGGGCGGCGCCCACTTCTTGAGCGCCAGCCACCCACAAGACGTCGACAATGCCTTGATCCAATTTGTTGGAAAATGGCACAAGTAAGCTCAATGGCAAACCCACATCATGTGGCAATCTACAGACTGATTCGCGTGTGCAATCAGCCGAAGTAAGCTTTGAGCTAGACGACGTACAAAGTCATACATTGTACAAAACTACTACAACACTTGTATATAGTCATCCAAAAAAAAGTTCTCTCCTGCCACAATACTGAATCACGCCCAAATATAATCCGTAAAATCTTGTTATTACCCCACACCCCTTCTGTCCCCGCAAAACCCCACCTTTCTCGCCAACAACCCAACTCCTTCAGACCCGTACTCACCATTCCTAATTCCCCTCCCAAAATCCATCCACCATCCCCACCCCCCACATCATAGATGTCCTTCCAAACCCCCACCCCGCGAGCAAAACCCCTCACCAACCCTCCTCCCCCCCTCCATCTCCCCTCCCAACCGCTACGACGCCACAAACCCCTCCACCGCATCAATGCTTCAAGAAACATCCCGCCGCGAGCGCTGCGCCCACATATTGAGTTCCTGGGAGCTATTAGCTTGGTATTCTAATACTTATGGGGAGGTAAGGTCCCACCAAATCCCCCCCAACTACCTTTATTTGATTCACAATATCAATGTATATGTATCTTCTTGGGGAGGGGTGGTTTAGTTGGTGGATAGGATGGGGGAGTTGGATTGGGCTGATGGATGTATTTTGTTGGGATGCAGAGTATACCGCAGACGAGGTTGAGGTTTATGAAACAGATGATTGGGGTGGAGGAGGGGAGTGAGGAGGAGGAGGGGGAGGGAGAGGATGGGGGGAGGGGGGAAAGGGAAGGGGAAGGGGAAGGGGAAGGGGAAGGGGAAGGAGAAGGAGAAGGAGAAGGAGAATGGAGACGGGGGGAGGGGAAGGAGAGGGGCGATGGATTTGGGTGCGGAGGCCAGGGAATGAACATACTTTATTATGGGGGTCGCTGGGATAGGAGCATTGTTACGGATTGCATGAGGCATTAGCATACGATATGGGTCTGAAGACCCATAGACATAGACGTACAAATGTTATAAAGGTATTAGGTCACTCATAATATGTACTTTATCAACCATATATTTACAGATAATACCAGACCCTTTCCAGCCTACTACTTCTCACAATTGCCGTCCCGAGTCATCAACCACTGCTGCTGGAGCTCTCTCTTCGTCAAACATACTCGCTGCATCACCAACCTGCTTTCTGGTGCTCACTTCTCGGTTCTTCAGTCGCGAACGCATGGCTGCTAGCTTCATCGTCAATCCTTGAGTGTTACCTCTCATGACTGCTAATTGTTATTGCAGAGGTTCCGAGCTGGAGGAAAGTCTGTTCAAGTGGAGATATACGTCTGTGCCGTATCTGTGAGGGGGAGAAAGAAATCAGTTTGCGTTGCATGGGATGGATAGAGTGCTACTTACCCTTCCATACTGATCAACTTTAGGTCGCCTCCGAAGTATCGTGCATAGAGTCGACTGATCGGCAGCCCATAGCCAAATCCAGCCATGGGGGCCTTGAAGTCGCTTTTGTTGAAGTCTGGATCTAAGTCTGGCGTTGTATCGACGGTTGTATACATATAAGTCCACACTAGGGGTATCGCCGATCTAGGAATTCCGCCTCCTTCATCTGAGATTTTGACTGTTATATCTTCCTTTCCCTCCGCAACGACAACCTTAGTTACCGGAAACTCTTCCTTCTCTGGGCCATGGGTTTCAACAACCGCTCGCAAAGAGTTCTTGAGTGTTTCGAACAGCATGTGTGATAGATGTCCTGGCACATACATGAAGTGTAGGTCGGGCTTGCACACCAGTTGGACTTTCGGTGCATCGAACATGCCATAATGATCTTCACAAACGAACCTTGCATTGTCAATAGCCTCTTGAGCCAATTCGCGAACGTTGGTCTTTGTGCATATTATACCGACATAATTTGGTTCGTTATGGGATCTCTGATCAGTGAGAGCGATATGTTGGCCGATCAACATCCGAATTCCTATTCGTGACATGTAGAATCGGTCGAGGAAGGATTGAATATCATTGTTGATCTGCATCCGTTGCCGCTTTCGCTTATACTCATTAATACCCTGAGCCACCGTTGTCACTACACCGTCGTGCCGCCTCTTGATACCCTCTAAGGTCTTAGCAAATCTTTTATTGTAGGCGTTGAGATCTGGTGGCCAATTCCCTTCGTCTTCTACAGAGGCGTAGTATCTTCTTGCAGGGCTTTTACCAGAACTGCTATTGCCATTGCCGTTCGTTTGCTGTGATCTATATTGGCCTTCCTTTACGCTAGGATTGTGTGTAGTCTGGCTTAAGATCTTTGAGTCCCGACCATTCTGTTTCATTGGCCGTAGCAGCCGTTCTTTGATCTCCGGATCTAGGTTCGGTCTTGGTAGGGTCGTTATCTCCTATCAAAAGGTCAGCTGGATCGTTCCAAGGGGACGAGGTTGCCTGCTCCGTACTTCAAAGGATTGTGAATACCAGTCTCGGACTTTCTTGATTGATGGCATTTCATTTAGTCCGTCAGGTAGGTCGCCTAATTCCTGTACCCGGTGTGCCAGTCGTATGGGAAGTTCTTCGGACAGGAATTGAGAGGCGCGGAACAAGGTACCTTCGCAATTGGCATATCAGCTGGGCTATTCAAGAGATCCTCCAGTGGAACCAGCAATTTTACCTGTGGATGGCCTTTCACCAAATTGCACCATCTGCCGCAAGCTAACTCCAGTTGCAGGAAAGCCGGAGTAGTGCTTGATGGTTTCCATCAACCTCTCTGTTTTCTTCCATGACATCTTGCTTGTTCAGGCCTTGCGGCCGATACCCTGTGAAGACTACAATGTGTCCGAACTGCTTCCGCAACTCCAATTTTGTGATTTTTGATAATGGCGCAGCACACGTGATGCCCCACATAAAAGAGTACTCCGGCGGTGTCCTCCGATGAATTCTATTATTAGGACGGTGTAGAGAACCAGCCGGCCTCCAAAAAGGTACTTTGGACGAGTCTAAGTGCACTGTAGGTGCTTTAGAACATAACAAAAGAAGAGAAAAAGGAGTGAACGTGCCTTGTCTATGGTATGCCTGAGTCATTCATGTATGGAGTGGGAGCTTTCTTGGCGATTTAGGTTCCGAGGTCCGGGCTGTTTCCCCCCACAATTTCCTCTTTTCCGACACCTTAACGCCCCCTAATAACCTTAATAACCTGGGGTAACGCCTAAACAGTCTTGTCTTTCGTCCCGGTTTTGCCCGTTACCCCAAGGACCGCGATCTGGTTTCTGAAGAAGGGCTCTCATGAACAACCTGCACAGACTGTCCCCTTGGCCAGTGGGACCGCTCTTAAAGCGGCTCTTGGGAAGAGCCTGATATGTATTAACTTATCGTCCTGATGGAAATGGATTGATCCTAATAAAGATGAGGATGGAGAACGACCACTGGTCACGACGCCCATGTTCAGGTGTTAGATGTCTCGTTGGAATAGGGAAGGCTATTTGCATGCAAAGCTGGCGATGTGAGCGTGCAGTAAGAGAATGGAGCATAAGTCACGAGTATGGAGCGAACACCTGCCAATAAGCTGCTCCCAACTTTCCAAAAGAATGGCATGAGAATCAGTGTCCCTTGATATGATATCAACGCTCGATGAGCGATGAGCGCTCAAAGGGAAGTGCTCGCTGCTACATTTTCCCAAATGCCTTGCGATACAATCTTTCTATATGACTTATGCTCCATTCTCTCACTTCTTAACAACAATATCCATGAGAGAGGCTCCTTAAATGCAGATTTGAGCCGTATGCCTACGTAGCTTAGATCTGAGCAAGTCGCGCTTTCCCATTTCAGATAAAATCAATGAGCCCTTGGTATCAATGCACTCAAGAACACATCAAAACATGGTGCGCCCTCATAGGATGGCGTTTCCATTCCCTGGCTATCCAAGCGCTCCTCAAACGCCTCAACATCTTCCAGTTCCTGAGTCTCCATCAATGCCCCGCAAAAGTAATCCTAATGCAGCTTACAAGCGTACGGCACTCGCAGTCGCCATTGTCTTCACGATCTTCCTGTGGATGATGGGGCCTCGGTTTGGTTCTCCAAACCGACTAGACAAGATACCGTTCTCGCTCAATGCGATCGAAGAGTAAGCATTGGAGAGTTTGACCGTCCAACAATTGCTGATAACAAGTGAAGCCACTTCGCCCATTTCGAAGGACATCAAGACTGCGGTATCACGACCCGCGACTTATACACCCCTCCAATACTTCTTGAAGACACTGGCCCAGTACACAAGCTCTACTGCAGTAACCGTGCAACCCTTCTAGAAGCCATGAGTGGAGGTGGACGCCACGGCTTTGAGAGACCCTACTTTCCTGCAGGATGCCACTACCGATGGTATTCAACTGCAGAGATATGTATGATTATTGAACGCTTTGATGCAATTATCTTCGTTGGAGATGATACTCTCAAGCATATCTACGCTTCTTTCAATATTCTTCTCCGGGAGAACTTGGCTATTGGAGGTCTCAAGCAGTGGGAGATGACGGAGACTGATCGCGTCCTTTGTCATTGCGAGAACCAGTTCACCAAGCCAGAGTGCTCGGCCCACATGTTGATGGACAGTCAAGCTGTGGCCGACAACGACGCAAGCAGCGGACACAGGAGCCCATATTACTGTGACCGTCAGTGCAATAGCCTTGCCTTAACCGATCAAGGCCAAGCTGACGATCACAGGCACACCTCATATGTTCTTCCCCATAAAAGACTCACCAGCACCTGAAGATCTTCGCAACAGGTTTACCTCTATCCTCGGCCAAGACCCCGATGCCTACAAGCCCATCCCAGTAATTCACTCCCTGTCACTATCAACCTCACTCTCC